>JAHRIG010000041.1:2100678-2116827 GCA_020311275.1 Eira barbara | reverse complement strand
CGGGGCGGGGGGGCGCGGCGGGGCGCGGCCTACCCGCGACTGGGCGCTCTCCAGGGCCACGCGCGCCTGCTGCTCGGCCTGCTGGATCAGTTCGTTCCTGCTCAGCGTCTCCTCCTGCAGCCACTTCCGTCTCTGCAGGTGGTTCTGGTTCCGGCTCACCTGCGCCTGCAGCTGGCTGACCTTGGCGTCGTACTCCGCGATGGCGCGCTCCTGCTGGTCCAGTTGGCTCTGCAGCTCCGACACTTGCTGCGGGGAGCCGGGGGCGGGGGCGCGAGGGAGTTGGCCCCGAGGCCCAAACGGGTCGCCCGTGTCCCCGCCCGCCCTTCCCGCGAAAGGCAGCGGACGCTCAGACGCTCACGGAGCCCCAGGCGGGTCTGGAGCCAGCGACGGCGGAGGGGCTGCGGGATTCCGGCCCGGGTGCTGCCTCAGCTGGGGGCCCGACTCACTGCCAAGGGCTTTCCGCTCGCCTTGCCGGCGCCGTCAGGGCTGACGGCCCGAACGGCGACCCGGCTGTTCAACCACACCTGGCGGTCACCTGGCGGAGAAGAAGGTTGTCCTTCTCGATGGTGCCCGTCATCTCTTTGAGCTTCTTGTCTTCCCTGAGGTTGGAGAACTGGAAGGCAGACGGGGGTTGGTCAGGGGACTTGGGCGCAAGAGGACAGAGGGGACAGTCGCGTCCAGCTTTTCTCCCTGAGCCTCCGTCCGGTGAAGCGGCGGGATTTCTGCCAGGCGCAAACACGTGGGGAGCAGGAGAGCAGGGCCTGGAAGGCCAGATCCTCAGCCAGCAGGGGCGGGGGTCGAAAACAAGCCCACCTCACTCTTCTGGTCCCTAAATCTCCAAAATCCCGGTTCTTCTGGATCTGGAGCCTAATGTGGGGAGGACTGGTGGGTACTTTTCCAGAAACAGAGAGCTGCAGATCGGTCCTTGCCCTCAAACGGCCGGGAGCCTGTGCCGTGGTCACCTGTCAGGAGGTTGGATGTCGGGGCCCCAGCAGAGGGTCTCTGGCTGGGGAGGTGCCAGGCTCAGGGGAGGGTGGACCCCCCAGGCTCCAGAGGGGGGATGTGGGTGCCAAATGTGGACGCCCCTGCTGTCTTTCCGTCTTGGCTCCCAGAACACCAGTAACTAGGCCTTCTCATTCTAGGCAAGAAATTTCCAGGTTCCCAGAAGAACTAACAAGATGACCTTCAAACACTCGGCTGAAACGCCCACACGTACCCATGCGTGTGAAGCACAAACTTACTACCACGTGCTCAGAGACCCCAGTCAGCTCTGGCACGAGTGAGGCTCTCTCAGGAATGACAGACACCAAGACAGGGACGCAGGGCAATTGCAGGGGATTACAAAGGTTGGGGAAGTTGAGCCCAGCTATCGTGAGTGTTCCGTAAGGGATAGACAAGACACTGAATCATGAAATGAAAGAAGAAAGGACGTTCAGAGAACAAGGGAGAGCTCAGAAGTCATCCGTGGGCGAAAGCAGAGCACAGGAGTTGACTGGGCAAAGCGCCGGGAACATGGGCAGTAGAGCAGATGACCCGGAGATGGGGAGCAGGAGGGAGCGGACAGCAAGAGGAGGAGGTGCAGGGGTCCGGGGACTCCAGGAGGAAGTTCAAGAAACAAGACAGAGGGAAGAAAAAACAAAATAAACAATGTAAACTTCCAGAGCGGAGTTTCAGGACACCTGGGACAAAGACAGAGCCCAGCAGTTTTCCATAGAGGCAGCAGCGGACCCAACCTGCAATCCCAGGCAAGCGAGAGTTGGGAATGTGCAGGGCTTCCCCTAGTAGCCCCTGCTGTGTGGGCCCACGGGCAGTGCCTTCACTGCAGATGCAAAGTGCTCTCCCAGCTGTGGTTTGGTATCCCACCAAATTCTATTGATGTGTACAATAAGGACATTAGCAAAATACGTGCCCCCAAGTTTACACATAATCGTTCTTTCGTCAGAAGACTACTGCAGGACGCGCGTCAGTGAAAACACAGCAGTAGGTCAGGAAAAAAAAAAAACCTTAATCCTGTTCGGCAAAACCTGTATTTGAGTCCCAGATGGGCATGAGCTGCTGACAACCATACCCCGAGCACCCCATCGTGGTGGGATGGCACTGGTGGGAGGCTGACCTCCTTGTGCTGGGGGCCCCAGGCGGGGGCGGGGGGGAAAGAGGGAAGCACTAGATAATGCGAGGATGGAGAAAATTCCAGGATGGACGTTAGAAGCACGCCATCCGGAGACCTGCAAAGTCATTCCTAAAGAAGAATTGAGAGCAGTCGACCCAGGGGATGGGCACACGAGAGGGGCCAGGATGGGACATGCCCCTGTTGCATGACAAACCTGTGAGGTTATTTCATTCTTTAGGCTGTGCTCATGAATAACAAAACGCTTAGCAAGGGCGGGGCTCGGGGGACCGGCATGTGCTTAACCCTGGGACCTGGGCATGCGGGGATGCTGGTGAGGTGGCCAGGAGCCACGCAGGCCAGGGAGGACAGTGTGGGCCAGCAGGCAGTGCAGGGCCAGGGGGCATGTGTGACCCAGGACAGGCTCAGGATGGCGGGGATGGGTGGGGCTGCTGGTGCCCGCTGCATGACAGGGGCACGGCCACCTTGTTGGACATGGCTTGTAACTGTTCCTTCCGCTCCCGGAGCTCCTTCCGCAGGGTCTCGTTCTCCGTGCTCAACGTCTGCAGTTGGGCTTCCTGGAAGTCCACTTGGCGTTGTAAAGATGCAATGGCCCCTGCGTGAGGTGTGGGGAGGAGGAGAGAGGGGGCAGGGGCTGGGAACCCGAGACAGACGGGCTCCGTGGCCCCAGGCTGATGGTGGCTGCCTCCTGCCTGTGTCCCTCAGTCCCTGGGCCTCCCTCCCTCCGGGGGCCCCCGGGCCCCCAGCGCCCCACCTGTTGCAAGTGAGTATCTGGTCCTGGTGATCTCCAGGTCTGCCTGGAACTCCTGGATCACCTGCTCGTACCCCTCCAGTTGGGCTATCAGCTCCTGCTCAAAAGCCTCCTCCAGGGAGCGGGAGCTCCGCCTGCACTGGTCCTCCTCCTCCTCCTCCTCCTCCTTCTCCTGCTCCAGCTCCAGCTCCAGCTCCACCTCCTCCTCCTCCTCCTCCTCCTCCTCCTCCTCCTCCTCCTCCTCCAGCTGTTCCTGCTCCTCACCCCCCTCCTTGGGTGCAGCCCCCTTCCTGCCTGCTGGGCCCTTCCCTTCCTCGGCCTCCGCCGCCTCAGCCTCCGCCGCCTCAGCCTCCGCGCCTGCAGCCTCTTCCTCTTGGCCGCCAACGTGGTCCAGGTCCTTGCCTCGGCAGATCAGGGCACACTCCTCCTGACGCCGGGAGAGGGAGGGGGTCCTGGGCAGGAGTGCGGGGGCGAGGGAGCACACCGCCCACTGCCACGACCATCTCTGGAGACCACCACTGCCCGACCCCCTGGGGCAGGAGGGCTGGAGTCCCTTTTCTGGGAGCTGCCCTGCCACCCTGCACCTGGTCCCCGCAGGCATGGTTGAGGGCCGACGTTCGGAGCTGCAGGGAGCACACCAGCATTGCCCCGCAGCCCCGGACAGGTAGCCCGGGGCCCCCCCTGCCCGCTCAGGGTCCGGCCGGCCCGCACCTGCCTCCAGTGCTGCAGCAACTCCTCGTCTCTGAAGAAGGTCTTCAGGATGCTCAGCCTCCCAGCGGGCTTTGGCACAGGGTCCTGGAAGAGTCCGCATGAGCCCCAGGGTTCCGAAGTGCACCCTCCAGGCACATGCTGAGACCTGTCCTTCTGCAAGGAGACAGTAGCCTCTCCACATTGCCGGGGAGAGGGGGACCCAGTGTCTTCCTCCCAAGGGCACTGTCTACAGATGGGCCCCCCTGGGGGGGACGGTGACCTGCAGAAGGGCCCCCCTGGGGGGACGGTGACCAGCCAAGGGGCAGCCCTGGGAACAGTGTGGTTTCTGGCTCCCCTGGATCAGCCCCAGGGAACAGCCTTGCAGCAGCGGGCACCCCTGCTTTTTTCCAAGAGCGGAGGGCCAGCCTGCCATGCCCCCGTTGCCTGTTCCTGCAGGCCCAGTGCGGGCTCACGCCTCTCTAACAGCCCCCGGAGGCCGGGGAACGGTGAAGGCAAGCCGATGCTCCCAGGCCTCTTCAAACGCCTGCTACCCGCCCCCCCTCCCCGCCGCTGGTATGATGCCATCCATGTGTGTGGCAGCTTTCTCGGGTGGCATCTTGGGGATTATATGATGATCTGAGGCCCCACCCCACCTCATGTGTGCCCCTGTCCTAATGCCAGGGTGTATCCCCAGGTATGAAGAAAATCAGGTTTTAGAAAGACCAGGTGACTGACTGCCCCCCACCCCCACCCCAGGACCTGCCTCATTCAGTCCTCTGCCCAGACCTGGGGAGGGGCAGCTCCCCTCTCCCTGCTTTATAGGCAAGGACCCTGAGCATCCGGCAGCCGGAACAGATGGGGTGAATCCGGACCACCATGCCCACAGGGACCATGGCTAAGCCAGGGCTGGAGACTTCAGCTGCTGGGGGCCTTTTGACCTCCAGGATCTCAGAGGGGCTGGCCCTCATCTTACAGGAAAGGAAACTGAGCCCAGAGAGCGACGTGACCTGTCCCAGGTGTGAGAGCAAGCTGGCAGCCTAGCACAGGGGTCTGAGCTCCCACAAGGACGTGGCAACCTCCCGGGATGATGGGGCCTTAGCCAGGGGCCTGCGGCCACCAGGACCTTCAGACGATTGGGAGCAGAGCCTGTGGCTCGGCCCCTGCTCACCTTCACGCACTGGCACACAAATGTCTCCTGGTCTTTGCTTTTCAGGAGGCCCTTCAGCTGCCTCTTCAAGGCCTCCCTCTCCTCCTGGAGGGCCAGGACCTCCTCATCTTTCTCCCGCAGCCGCAGCTCCATCTCGGATAGGCGCTTCACCTCCTCCCCCAGCGACAGCAGGCAGTGATCCTGGGCACAAAAGCATGGGCGGCCCCTGGACGCCACACGGGCTCCCCCCGGCCCCCCGCCCTCTCTGGGCACCGGCACAGCCGCGTCTCCGAGCCCACAAAGAGCAGACCCTGACATCCCAGCCACTCCTGCCCACCGGCAGGGCCCAAATCCTCACCGGGAGAGGCTCGAGCCCCCTCCCTTTCAGGCCTGGGCCCGGCCAGCCCCCAGTCGCAGCGGGGGACACTGCTCTTCCGCACGGCCCCGCACCGAGCCAGCAGCACCCTCCGAGAGCCACCCCCTGGGGCGGGTCAGGGAGCCAGACCCTCTGCCCCTCCCCCTTCCAATCTCATAATCTCAGCGGTGGAGACGGGGTACGACGTGTTTGGAGACAAGGACTAGCCATCGGCGCCTTGAACAGAGAGCACAGAAAAGGAAGACCCTGGGGCCGGCGGTGGACGCCACACAGTCCCAGGAGGGAAAGGAAAGGAACTCGGAACTCCTCCAAATATTTGGGATTGAAGTGCTAGGCTCCTGTGAGGCCCGTGCATCAAAGAACCAGAAGGCACAGAGGAAGTGAGAAAATGTCTCAACAGAATGCTAATGAACATTATCAACATTCAGCTCCACAACTTCAAGATATCACCACCAAGTACTGAGACTTGTGCGGTGAGGCTGAGCTGCGGAGAGGACAGACTCACAGCCACCCATGCGTGGGCCAGGGCAGGCAAGGAAACAGCGCCTGGGCATCCACCGGAGGGACCCAGGAAAGAGCCGCGGGCTACGGCGGGAGGGAGGGAGCAACGAGGATGGGAGCACAGAGGACCCAGATGGAGGCGGGAGAGGGGAAGGGGGCAGGTGTGGCCGGACCGCGGGGATCTCACGGGTGCACAGAATTATGTACACGACTAAGCTAAAATAGCTTGGCAGAAAGCACACTCCTTCCCCTGGGGCCATGGCGATCCAGACCCAAGCACCTGTCTTGCAGCAGATAGCAGCTGCTGGAAAGGGAACGCTCGTGTCCCCTGGGCCCGCTGAGTGACATCATCCCAGCATGTCACTGCAGGTGGCTGTCTTGCCTCCAGGGGAGATACGCTACCTCTGCCAGCTCAGACCAGCTGGAGACGAGAGAAAGAGAACCCTAAGGACAGCTTCCAAGCTCCTGGAGGCAGCCAAGCCTGAAGCCCCTCCCATGGCCACTTCCCACGCGGGAGCGTTCTCCTTCCCGCGGTTTGCAAAGAATTTCGGTCGACATAGACCCGTGTGTCTCTGCTTCACTCTAGCCTCAGGCTTTCCCAAAAGCAGTCTCAGGATACGGGCACTTCTGAAATGGCGACGTCTGTCAGAAAATGCAGAGTGTCGGGAGTAAAGGTGACATGAAGGCCCGTGGAGCCACGCCTGGGCGTCGCGCACCCACCAGCTGCCCCACACTGTGCGGCGCTCACTTGCACACCTGTCACGAAAGCCTCAGCAGCCCTCAAACCGCCATTCGAAGAACGGGGAGAGACAAGGCCCAAGTTAGCGCCGTGGGGAATGGAAAAGAGGCTCTCTCGCCTCCCCGCTGCAGCCGGGAGGGGTATGAAGAGACCTTCGGGCACAGGCTCGGGCGAATAAATCTGAAAGTTTACATGAAACAGACACGTCCCTTGCAAAACATGGCTTATGTACACTGAGACAAGAGGGAGAAGGAAGCCTGAGTCTCTTTCAAGGAAGCGAATCTGAGTCGGCAGCCCTGCCCCGTGGGGCTCTCCCGGCGCACGGGGCTTCAGAGCCGGATGCCTCCCCTCACGCAGACTCTTCCAGAGAACAAAGCAGGAAAGAGAAGACGCCTCCCCACGTCTCGATTGTTCGTTTTAAGGCCGCAGTGACTCTACACCGAAGGCCAACGACGGAATGACAGGGGACCGGCGGGCTAGGCTGTCAGAAACAGTGACGCCGAGTGTAACATCACAGCCGGTGAACTCGCAGGCGGGCCTTTGCTCGCCGAGCCGATTATTACTGCTTTCAAGAATATATCCTCAGGCGCCTGGGTGGCTCAGTGGTTTAAGCCGCTGCCTTCGGCGCAGGTCGTGATCTCAGAGTCCTGGGATCGAGCCCCACGTCGGGCTCTCTGCTCAGCAGGGAGCCTGCTTCCTCCTCTCTGCCTGCCTCTCTGCCTACTTGTGATCGCTCTCTGTCCAATAAATAAATAAATAAATAAATCTTTAAAAAAAAAAAAAAGAAGAAGAATATATTCTCTTCAGTGGAAATGGTGGGTCAAAGGTGTGGATGGCTGACGTCAGGAGACGTGCGGTGCCCCCTCGCCAGTGGGGACAAGACCCTGCTGGCTCAGCCCGCCAGAAGGCCAGAAGGTCTGGAGAAGAGCCGAGTCTTGGGAGCCTAAGGAAGGTCCTGGGGGTCCTTTTTGGCCGCGTCTGGGGACCTGCTTGGACAGCTAAGCAGACACCCGAACGAGAGGTCTGGCCGGGCCTCCTCAAGCCGGACACGCAGCTGGGGCGCTAGGGTCGCGGTGCTGCTCAGGGCTCCGCGCCCGCGGCCGTACCTTCTCGTGGATGACCGAGATGTACCAGGGTAGCCGCCGCTTTGGGTAACTCCGCGCCAGGACCGGGCTGCTGGGCCCTGGGCTCATGGTCTGGGATTCGCTCCTCTTCCGCAAGTAGTTGAACTCACAGGCACTCTTACTAAAGGGAAGGAGGTGCCCTGTGGAGAAGCCGCGGGCCTCAGACTCTTCGCGGGCTGAGCTGCCCTGGGGCCTTCCTCGGGGTGTCCTCCTCGCGAGACCCCGCAAGGAAACCCTCCACTGCCCAGCCGGGCTCCTCCGCGCCTCCTCCTGCTGGCCGCCTACGTCCGTCCCTCCCCATCCGCCCCGTGTGTGTTGGAGAAATGGAGGGAGATGGTCAAAGCGGCCCTTGGAGACCCCCAGAGGGTGGGAGCCAGGACACCAGGGGTCACGCTCATGGCCTGGACATTTGTGTGGGGTTTCCTCGCATTCAGACGAAGGAGACCTCTGTGTGCGGAGATCATATTTGGATAGACCGAAGCAAACCCATTTGTGTGTGGGAGCAGTGCGTTCCACTCTAGGAGGGATGCATCCTCTGTAAGGGCCGTAGGGTCGGGCAGGGGGTCCTGAGAAGGGAGTCCCATGGGGGCATGATCAGGGAGCCCGGGGGGAGCAGCGGCCCTGGCAGGTGCAGGCAGAGGCCTCAGAGCTGGTGTGCCAAGGAGAGGACCCCAGGGCCATGCTCATTCCCGTGGCAGCAGGCTCTGCCCTCACCATCCACCTTCGTGTCCGAGGCCCGCTGGCTGCAGGACGGGTCCTGGGTCACCTTCCAGGAATCAGAGCCCGTGTACAACTCCTCGGCCACCTGGGCTGAGGTAGATGAGCCTGCGGAGGGTTAGAAACACATGTTGACAACAGCTAAGGCCACATCTTCCCAAGAACTCCCGGGCAGGGACGACGATTTCCTTTCTTTTTAAACTTCAAGTGGGATTAAAGGTGACTTTTCTCAGTGGATGTATGGGATTGAACCCTGCGACTAAGTGGAACCACGGCTCTGTCCTCCCACCTGCCACTTGTGTGCCCACCAAGAACAGCCCAGGTGCAACTTAATCTCTGCAAACTGGTGGTCCTCCTGGAAGGACCCCGAGTTCCCTTCTGAAAGATGTCTCGGCCTCGAAGTCTCCAAAAGGCCCTTCTACCCAGAGGGGCAGACCCCATGTCTCCTCAGCCATCAGGAATCACGCCAGCGGCGGGGGCCCCGTGGACAGCATGTAGGACGCAATGTGGCCCCTCGGCCCATCCCAACGCTGCTGGAATTCATGGACCGGGAATACTGGCTGCTCTCTGAAGTTCCAGTCCTGAGAAAGGGGCGCTCAGGGCCTGCATGGGTCAGGGCTCCTGCTTCTGACATGAACGAGGCCCCCATCGCTAGCCACAGGCGCTAAGCCTCCATGTCCTGGTCCCTGAAGACAAGGCCATGTGTGGGGACGTGGACCAGTGCAGGCCCAGGAACTGGGAGGCGTGGGGCACTGCCCGGCCTGGCCACTGTCCCCTTTGACCTCTGAGTGTCTGGCTGCTCTCTCGAAGCCTCCTGCTCTCCCAGGTCAGAATGACGTGAGGTCCCACCAGACGGTGGCTGGGCTCCTTACCAGGGTTTGTTCCTATCTTTGGCCTCATGACCTCTTTCCTGCAGCTTCTAGAATTTTGAAGTTTCTCCCTCTCCCCTGCCCCGAATCCTACTGAGTCTGGCAAATGAGTCAAGAGAAAAGCAAGAGGATTTCCCTCCCCCACCCAAGCCGCCGGCCGTGGGCGCGCTCCAGCTGGGGCTTCTGCACGCACAGTGAGTTCCCACCACTGGCCGCCGCTCTGGCCGATGAGGGTCGGGAAGGTCATCCCACCCCTCCTGGGAGGGAGGTCATTTCCACGCGGGGGCCCCCCTCGCGGGCGGCTCTCACCGTAATGAGACATGGACGTGGCCTTGGTGCTGAACTGAGGGCAGCCAGGGCGCTCGAGAAATGCCTTTCTCAGCTCATCCAGTTTGGCCGTGAAGCTGGTGTCCTCGGGGCTGGGGGCCTGCTTGTACTCGCCCTGCTGGAGTGGAGACAGCAAGACCCTGGAAGCCACGTGCACCGACCACAGCCGTCTGCCCCCGTCCCCGGGAACCACGGACTTCAGGACAGGCACACGCTCCCACTGGAGAAACCACCGGCACCCATCTGGGGCCTGCCGGGGACTCTCTTGTCTCCCCGAGCCCCACGGTGGGTTCGAGAGCCTGCCAGCTGCTCTGTCCCTTCCTCCTCCTCTCTTCCCCCTGCTTTGCTCTTTTTTGAGCCCCCCCCACCCCCGAAGGCTTAGGGCAGAAGGCCACCTTCTCCCCCGGGCTTCCGGGCTGCCAGTCCTTTGCGCGGCCGGAATCAGCCCATCTTCGTCCATCATCAAAGCCTGCTCGGAAAACTGTGGCAGGCGCCCAGGCCCTGAGGTCTCCCGTCCAGGGGGAGAAGCGGGCCAGCCCCGCATTAGCTGTGCCGTGGCTTCCCAGACCCCGAACCTTCTTCCTGTAGAAGCGGCTGATGGCCTGAGCCGACTTGCTGAGGGACTGCTGTCTCTGGCGGAGTTTCCATTCCGGGACCAGGTTGTCCCGGCTGGCCATGCACTGGAGAAGCATCAGGCCCTTCTCCATCACGTTGGGCACCATGCTCTGCTTCTCGGGCGGGCTGGCTCCGCCGACTGGCAACATCCTTGGGACAGGGTGGGAGGACGGGGGGATGCCTTGCACGGACAGCCCCTGTGTGCCTCTCTGCCTAGAGCAAGGTGTCGAGGGGAGCAGGGGCTTGAGCGTGGACCTGCTGCCGGGCACAGCCCTGGACACGACCAACTTCGGAAGCTCTATGTCCTGTGGGATCCTGGGAGTACGTATGGCATCACAGATGTCTCCATAGCAACCAAGCGGGTCATCCGTCTTAATTTGCTGGGACCTGTCTTCACTGGGAAGAACTGTGTATCTCAGCCTGTCAACCGTGTGAGGGGCTGCTTCCCTCTGGGGCAGTGCGCAGCCCACACCTGCACCACTGGCTCCCCTCGGGGTCCGCCGTCCACATCTTGGGACTTTGTCTTCTAAGTACTTTGCCCCCTCGTTTCTCCACCTGTATCCCCAATGCAACTGTCACCGCTCAACTCTGTCACCTTTCCCTTGCAGTAATCTCCCCGCGAGATTACTTTACATTCACTCCCTCTACATCCATCCCCGCCTGTGTCCAGCAGCCGGCCCGCTCCCTCACCTGCACTTCCCCTTGTCCCAAAGCCGGGATCGGTTGTCACCACCTGGAACAAGGAGTTGAGTGAGGATTGAGGTGGCCCCTGGGCTCCCGGGGAAGGCCCCTGGCATGGGCACCACTGTCCTCACCCCCTCAGTCTGACCTTCTGCACCCCGACACTGCGGAGTCCTTGACAACAGCACCTGTGCAACCCGCTGTGTCCCGCCAAACATCTGTGAATTTGCTAGCCCGCGGTGAAATGCGCCTGGTACTCTGTGTAGACGTGGCTCCAGGCATCTGCCCGCAGTCGTCCTTACATGTGCGGTGCACACGCACGTCTGTGCAAACATCTCCCCTGCGCACACATTCACACATGAAGCCCAGCCCATCTAGGGTGTGAAAGCACATTGGGTGATGATGGGATCTGGGGCAGGGAGGTCGGAAGGCGGCTGGAGCCCGGTGGCTGGAGGTCAGACCCCAGCACCGACGTATTAGGACCTGCGCGTCCCTGTCTAGTCCCCCCATCCCTCTGCGCCAGCTTGCTCGTCTCTGCAATGGGGGTGCAAATGGTACCCGTCTCCTAGAGTCGCTGTGCGGATTTACTTGGGAAACAGAGAGAGAGAGAGAGGCACCTGGTCAGTAGAGCCCCCACGCCGACTGCGCTCACTGCTGCGGTCCTCACCCCTTCTTCCGCATCACCTCGTTGCCTGTCCGGGGGACCGGGAGCACCCGGTGGTTGAGGCTGCGAACAATGGGGACGACTGGCGAAAACCGATCGTGCCGGCTCTTGCTTCGCCCATGTGCGTTGTCGGCAATCTGGATCCCACGGAGGCCATAAAGCAAATTCCTACTGCCTTTGCCTTTCTTCCTATTGTTTCGACGCCTTTGGTTCCTCACTGAGTTCTCCCTTACGGAGTGTCTGCCAGGTGCCAGGCACTGCCCGAGGCCCCAAGGGCACCACGGAGGCCACCAGACGGCCCGTGTGGCGCTGTGACCCAGGCTTCTCTTGACCATGTGGCCTGTCCCCGCAGGGCCGCTGCTGGCAGGATTCCGGAGCAATTGCTCTGACCCGGCTTAGACGCGTAGGGAAGACTGTTCCAGGATTGCAGCAGGGAGAGAGATTGAAACTCAACGCTGAATATGGTGGGCGGGGGCAGGGGGAGGGGCTTCAGCCCAGGAGCAGCGGGAGAGGTCGCGGGTGGAGATTGCTCAGAGGGCACAGCAAGGGTGGGGGAGTCTCACTCAGGACAGGTTGAGCGCTCAGATGGAGGGCCTGGCACTGGGGGGCGCGCAAGAGGCATTTGGTCACTGTCAGGGCTCCAGGGCCTCTCTGGAAACTGGTCTAAGATTCTTGCTGGAGCAGGGCTTGGCAAGAGTGGAGGCGGGTGGGGGAGGCCAGGAGGGTGGCCCCAGCGAAAGGAGGCCTCAGAGAGGCCTGACAAGTGCCTCCCATGTGCCGGGCTCAGCGCTCCCAGCTGGGAGATGGTCAAGGACGGTCTGTGCAAGCCACAGTCGGTCAGGGACCCAGGCTGACGAGGAGCCACCTCCTGACCAGCGTCTGGATCTGCGTCCCGGAGGCAGGAGGAGGGAGCTCTGAGGGCCCCTAGCTAGCAGTGCTTTGGCCTAGAAGTGAGGCCCTCACTTCTGCTCACATCTGACCCCCAAAGCAGACCACCTGGCACGCAGTGTGACAAAGGCAGGGGGAGGCGCAGGCCCACCCCGAGGGATGGCATCATAACCTCTCCCCACCACCCCGAAAAGGTATATTGAAGTCCTAACCCCAGGACCTCAGCATGTGGCCTTACTTGGAAATAGGGTCATCGTGGAGGTCATTAGGGTGAGTCCCAGTCCGAATGGCTGGTGTCCTTACAAAAAGGGGAGACCGACGCAGACACTCACGGAGGGAGAAGTCTCGCGGGGGTGGGCGGTGGAGGACCGGAGCAAGGGCCGATTCGTCAAGGACTGCTGCAGAAGTAGGGGCGGGCAAGGAAGGGGCCTGCCTCCCCTGCAGGTTTCCCAGGCAGCACGACCCTGCTGACACCGAGACTTTGAACTTCTGGCCTCCCGAACTGTGAGAACTTGGGAAGCTGGTATAGCCTCCCCGTGCCGGCCCCGAACGTCGGCATTCGTGGGAGCCGCAACGGCTGTTCCTGTGACGGGAGACATGCCCCAGGGCTGGGCTCGTGGACCTAGCGAGGCGTGCAAAGTGCCCAGGGGGAGATGGGCCTCGAGGCTACGCGCACCCGTAAGAGGGGCGTCCCGTAGTCTTGGAGGGGAGCAGGGTGAGGAGGACCCTGCAAAGCTCCCTTTGGGAGGTACCTGAAGGTGAGTCCTAAAGGTCGGGTGGGCTCGGGCCGGGGGTGCCTGAACTTTCAGGCAGGAGGGGCGGAAGCCTGCAGGAGCCGAGGCCCCTCCCTGGTCCCGGGCGGCTCAGTACGCCTGAGCCTGGAGTTTACATGGACTGAGGGCAGCTTCTCAGACTGGGCCCTGTGAGGGACTTGCCCGGTTGGGGGGGGGGGGGGGCTTGTGAAAATGCCGATTCCCCTTCGCCAGACCTCGGAGCAGCTCCTCGCGGCCCAGGTCTGCGGGCTTTCTCCTCCGCACTGGGTACCCCGGGGTGGGGCACAGGGGCCCCGGTGTTGCACAAAGCCAACCTCTGACCCCTGGCAGCCGTCCACGGCTCTCACACCTGTTTGGCCTCCGGAGAGAAAGGCTGCCGGTCCCTCCGAGGGGCCTCCTGAAATGTAACTCATCCATGCCAAGTCGACTTCGCCTACACATTGAGGAACCGCGGAGACATTTTCACATGAGGCAGTGGTAAACCATCTCATTTTTACAGATTCATACCAAAACCCCACCAATAAAGTACGCGGCACCAGCGACGTGCTTAACATGCTGGACTTTTCCTGGTCTATGCAAGCCTTGAACAGGCTTCCTTTCGTCCTTCCTTTCCCCTCACAAACACGTGTGCCTCCCACGTGCTGGGCTCAGCGCTCCCAGCTGGGAGAGGGTGAAAACTCCCATCTGCTGGGTCCCTTCTCTCAGGAGGCCTGCAACCCAGACATCATATGAGAAGATGAACAAAACAATTGGCTCCTTGATAATGCAGAGTTCCAAATAGAATCGTAATCGCTTTGGTTGCAGATTAAAAAGTTAGAGAAGGTATTTGCATACCCATAGTCACAGCAGCATTGCTGACAATTGCCAAAAGCAAGAAGTGACCCAAAGGTCCACTGGTGGGTGAATGGATCAGGAAAATACAGTATGGCCGCTGAATGGAATATTACTAAGCCCTGAAAAGGAAGGGCCTTCAGAAGCACGCCACGACATGGAGGAATCTTGCGGCCATCATGCCAAGTGAAATCAGCCAGCCGTGAGAGGACAGACACTGTGAGTCCACCCAGATGCTGTGGCGAGAGCAGTGAAACTCACAGAGACGGAGAAGGTGTGAGGGTGGGTGCCAGGGTCTGGGAGGGGGAAATGGGGGTTAGTGATGAGCGGGTAGAGCTTCAGTCTTACGAGATGAGAAGCGTTCCGGAGATGGACAAGGCACAACAACGTGACTGTCCTGATGCCACCGAGCTGTATGCATAAAACGGCCAATTTTGCGTTACTTCTATTGTGCCATGATTTTATTTAAGGAATAACTTTTTTAAAGGTGTCAAAGAATCCTTTTCTTCTCCTCTGACCTTTCCTCCTTCTCTAGCAGATGGGGAGGCGACAAGACAGCATGAGGACAGGTCAGGAAGGGCCCAGAACTCTCCAGGTTGTCACGGGCTGTATGCCCACATTCGGTGTGTTCTAAGGTCCCCCTCGGCACCTGTTGGAGGCAATCACACCGCTCCCTGTGTGGCTGGAGCATCTCCTGCGGGCCTGACCCTCTTCCGGGCACTGGGAAGGAAAGATGGTAGCCCTGTCCTTGGTCTTCTTATGTTCCAGCAGAGGGGACACAGAAGCATAGCAGTAGACACACAGACGCATTTTGGCTTGTGGTAAAGGGCTCCAAAGGAGAGAGACACACGGGGCAAAGGGGGAGGTAATGGCAGATGCCGTGGGGGGCTGGAGAGGGTAGACTCTCACGGCGATGTCAGGGCCCAGAGCTAATGCCAAGGAGTCCAGCCCCAGAAAATCAGGAAGAAGAACATTGCTAGCTGAGGGCTGCTCATCAGCTGGGGCCGGGAGTGACCTTGGTTTGCTCACGGAGCAGCAGAAGGGGGCACCTGGGTGGATCAGTGGGTTAAAGCCTCTGCCTTCGGCTCAGGTCATGATCCCAGGGTCCTGGGATTGAGCCCCACATTGGGATCGAGCCCCGCATCGGGCTCTTTGCTCAGCGGGAGCCTGCTTCCCCCTCTCTCTCTGCCTGTTTGTGATCTCTCTCTCTCTCTGTCGAATAAATAAAACCTTTAAAAAAAAAAGGAGCAGCAGAGGCCGGGTTCTTGGGACCTGGACCCCTCATGGTGGACAGGGTCAGAGCTTTGGGGGTACAGCCAGAATCCCCAAGGGTGACTCCTACTGTCCTGGTTTCCTGGGGGCATCAGACATAGCACGGCAGACCGGGCTCACAAGACACACGGCTGTTCTCGGGACTTCCAGAAGCCCAAGGTCAGATGTCAGCAGAGCTGTTTCCCTCTGAGGACTGTGAGGGAGACCGTGTTCCCAGCCTCTCCCTTAGCTGCTGGGGGTTTGCTGGTGGTGTTCCACGACCCTAGGCCATAGGAGCCTCTTCCCCACCCTGGCTTCTTCTTTGCACAGCGTCCTCCCCGCGTGTGCCTCTGTGTCCAAACTTCCCCTTTACATGAGGACGCCAGTCATCCTGGATGAGGGTCCCCCACTCCCGTAAACCTCATCCTAACTCAACCAATTCCATCTGCAATGACCCTACTTCCTAATAAGGTCACGTTCATGGGTATTGCGGTTAGGACTTCAACATGTGAATTTTGGGGAGACATAATTCAACCCTGGGCTGGGGTTATGGGGTAGCTGGGTGACGGGCATGAAGGCAGCCACGTGATGTCAGGAGACGGTGTCACCTGCACCGGTGGATCCCTGAACTCTAGCTCTGGAATTAACAGTACACTGTCCAGACCCGATTCCCCAGCCTCAGGGTGCCGCAAACCCGCCCGGGGCCGTAACAGGTGCTTGAAAACTGCGGGGCTGAACGAGCCACCACTTCCGGCTTCAAGGACCTGGAAGAGAAACGCATCAAACGCGGAGGGCGCTCCGGCTTCTTTCCATACTTCCCTCCGGTAAACAGGGCCGGGGCCGGGCCGCCGCGTGGGTGCTGGGGACAGCGCGGTGACGTGTGACCCTGCAGAGCTTCGTCCGTCCGCGGACATTGCCTTTACCTTCCTTGTGCCTCCGCCGTGACCCAGGACGGCCTCCTGAGTCCCAGCGAGAAGGCCAGATCCGAGCGGGCCGCGCTTAGCCGGTACCGGATCCCGAGCGGGCCGCGGCTTAGCCGGTACCGGATCCCGAGCGGGCCGCGGCTTAGCCGGTACC
>JAHRIG010000041.1:1962914-2100668 GCA_020311275.1 Eira barbara | reverse complement strand
GCTTAGCCGGTACCGGATCCCGAGCGGGCCGCGGCTTAGCCGGTACCGGCCTGTCCTTGAGCAGAGCCCGGCGTCGTGCTAAGACGACGGTCCTCAGCGGCGCGAAGGCAGGCGCTGCGCGTCCAGGGAGGTCGTGGCCTGGACAGGGGCTCGCTTAGTTTCCAGCCGCGGTCCTTTCACCTTCTGTTTTCCCCGCCCCCAGCGGGAGCCCAGCCCCTCACCCCGCCGAGGCCCCGCCCCTCACCCCGCCGAGGCCCCGCCCCTCGCCCCGCCGAGGCCCCGCCCCTCGCCCGGAATCCAGCCCTTGTCAGAAGCGCTCCGGCTCCGCCCCGCTCCGACCACCCCGCAGGCCCCGCCTATAGTCCCGCCCCTCGCCCAGAACCAATCCCTTCTTAGAGGGGCCCCGGCTCCGCCCCGCGCCCGGAGCCCCGCCCCTCAGGGGGAGCCCCGCTCCCCAGCCCCGCCTATACACCCGCCCCTCGCCCGACAGAAGCCCTCCGGCCCCGCCCCGCTCCGACCGCGCCCCAAGGCCCCCCTAAACCCCGCCCCTCCAAGAGCCACTCCGTTCCCGCCCCGCGCCCAGAGCCACGCCCCGCGCCCAGAGCCACGCCCCGCGCCCAGAGCCACGCCCCACGCAGGACCCGGCGCCCTACCGTCCCCGCGTTTCCGGTTCCGGGTCGGGGCGGGGTCGAGGGCGCCTTCTCCGCCGGGCAGCGGCGGGGGTCACTGCGCGCCTGGCCGTCAGCCTCCGCTCGTCCCCAGGACACCCCCGGCCGGCGGACCCTGTCCTCCCGCTGGCCTTGCTTGGCCGCCCCCGCCGCCCCCGCGTTCCCGGCTCCCGGGGGAATCGGCGCCCCCGGCGACCAGACGCGGCCCGAGAAGCCGCGGGCGCCCGCTCGGCCGGCGGTGCCCGCGGAGCCCCGGGCCTCGGCCGTCTGTGGGCTGCGGCGGGCGCGGGGCGAGCCGGCGGCGCGGGGCCGGCCCGGGGAGGCGGGGGCCGTGGTCCGGGGCCGCGGTGGGTGGCGGTCTGCGGGCGTCCACTCTCCCCGCGCGGCGGGCGGGCCGGGGCCGGGGGACGGACCGACGGAGCGGGGGCCGAGCAGATCGCGGAGGCCGCGGCCCTGGGGCCAGGCCGCGAGGGGGGCGGGGCGGCGGCGGGCGGAGGGGCCGCCGAGGGGGATCGCGGTGTCCGGGATGTAGAGCCTTCGGGGCCTGCCGAGTTGCTCGGGCCCTGCCCCCTACGTCGCCCGGCCGAGTGGGACCTGAGCCCTTTCCAGGGAGCCGTGGCCGGCAGCGGAGCCGGACGCTGGCCGCGGGCAGCGTTCGGGACGCGCGGCCGGAGCCGTCTGGCGGGACGCAGCGCCGCGCCGGTGCCGTCAGGGGGCCTGGCTGCCAGGTTTGCTGTCACACTGACGGCGCCCGTCCACCGGGGACTGTGCCCCGAAGCCTAACTGCTCGTGAAACCTGATCCCAGTTACCACGTTAGGAGGGCTCGGTCCCAACCCAGCACGCACAGACCGTTCTGAAAATGTTCCCTGAATGGTGCCCAGTAATAGGCTTTTCACCGCCTAAGCACGTTCGTGAACGGTGAAGCCGGCCTGTTTGTGGAAAGCGGCAAGTCCTAGATTTGGGGGCATATAGGATGCTCCCTGGTGCCTCTCTTCTTGACTGAGCATTTGCACGGTTTTAACGGAGCGTAGCGCACGTGGAACGAAGACCGTCGTGCATGAGCCTGCACGGACAAGTGCCTGCGCCCCACGCATTTCTGTAAACTGAACAACTGGTCTGGCCAGCCCCTCCCCTGTCCCCAAGACCCCCTCGGGCCCCTGCCAGTTCAGACCCAAGGGGGACGGCTGTCGGCTGCGGAAGGAGCTCAGCAGGTGGTTACTCTGACAGTCTGCTGAGCGCGTGGCACACCGGGCTGCCCTGCCCTGCGCTTTCGCAGAGGCCGGTGGCCAGTTAATCCGGGGCTGGTCGTTTGCCTTGAGGGCGGACACTGGGGTGCTGCCCAGGTGACCTGTCAGAAATCCATCCCCCGTGGCTCGGATCAGCCTCCCTCCCTCGTCAGCAGCGCCGCATCCTGATTCCTGGGGTGTCCAGGAAGGGGAAGTGAACGAGGCGGCGCGAGTGCTCCCGCTTGTTTCCACGTTGCGGTGGCTGCTCCGGATGGTTTGCCTCACCTGCACGGTCAGAATCTCCTGCGCGTCGCTAGGCGGCACTGTGGCGGGAGTCGCTCTGAGTCCCTGGATCAGCCCTGGGGAGAACCGACACCCTCACCGTAGGGTCACCGCCCAGCTCTGCATTTACTGTGGTCTTCGCGGATTTTCTTCATTACTGTTCCATACTCGTCAGTGTCTAGATCTCCTGCACGTCTTGTCAGATGTTTTTGGAGCCATTGGAACTGTTACTTTGGTGGAGATTCATAAAGAGAAACCTCGCCGAAATGGAGCCTCATACCCTACCGCTCCCGCACATGGACACTGAGTTACTGCCCCAGAAGGAAGAAGGAGGGTCCCCTCGCCCCCCCACCCCCAAAGCCCAGCGTGTGAGAGACGGTCACAGTGCAGACTCTGAGCTCCCAGTTGGCTGCGGTGGACTTTTCCTTTAGCACAGCCCTCCCAGCTCCCCATTCCTCTATAAAGTGTACCTCTCTTCTGCTCCCAGACCTGCCCGTGGTTTCCCCGTCACCTGCTTGTCCCACATGGCTGTTTCCCAGAAGCCCATCCTTTTTTTTTAGATTTTTAAAATTTACAACAGAGAGAGAGAGAGGGAACACAAGCCATGGGGGAGCTGGAGGGGGAGAAGCAGGCTCCCCACTGAGCAGGGAGCCCGATGCAGGGCTCGATCCCAGGACCCCGGGATCATGACCCAAGTCAGAGGCAGAGGCTTAACAACGGAGCCACCCGGGCGCCCCTAAAAACCCATCCTTTGCTGGTAAAAGCAACTGGCCATTTTAGTTTTACAGTTAACACTTTCTAAATTTTCTTTTTTCATTGTTTCATTGCTAGTATGTAAAAATAGGATTTTCGTGTAAGAAATTGTATTCTAGGGTGCCTGGGTGGCTCGGTGGGTTAAGCCTCTTTCTTCAGCTTAGGTCATGATCTCAGGGTCCTGGGATCGAGCCCCACAACGGGCTCTGGAGCCTGCTTCCCTCCCTCTCTCTGCCTGCCTCTCTGCCTACTTGTGATCTCTCTCTGTCAAATAAATAAATAAAAATCTTTAAAAATATATATTAAAAAAAATTGTATGACCTCACTAAATTCCCATGTTCTGTTGATTCGCTGTAGAGACGACTTTCTTCTTTCCTTTCTTCCTAGCTGGTTTGCTTTTCTTTTTCTCGTCCCATTGCACTGGCGGGGACCTGTCCTGTGATGTGGAGTAGGAATGAGAAGAGCCTCGTGTTGTGCCCAGTCAGGGTGGAGGCCTTTGTTGCTTACCACGGGTACGGTGCCCGCGGTGAGTTCTGTCGGGAAGGGCAATTTGCCTTCTGTTCCTACTTCACTGAGAGCTTTTGTGTTGAGTGGATGTTGAGTTTTATCAGATGCATTTTCTGCATCAGTTGAGACGATGAGCGAATACCCAGTCAGCCTTGCCTTCTCCCAGAAGCGCGCTTGATCGTGCTGTATTACCCTTTTTATACATTGTTGGGTTCCATTTGCTGAATTCCCGGTAAGAATGTTTCTGTGTTGATGAGAGGGTTCTCTGTAGCTTCTTGATGGCGTCTTCACGTGGTTTTGGTTTCAGGGTCATGTTTGCCTCACTGAGTAAGCTGGGTGTGTTCCCCACCCCCACCCCCTTCAGTTTCCTGGACATGATGATCAGGCACTAATTTCTAAACATATCAAAAGCCATCTTGAGCTCCGTAGGGTGAGTCGACAGAAACCTGGAACACCCATTCGCCGGCGCTCGCCTCCAGCGGCAGAGGTGAGGTCACCAGCTTTTATCTGAAGCGGCTTCTTCAGTGTCCGCAAGGGGCTTGGGCTCTTAAGTCATAGTCTTTTTACTCAGAACTGTGGGCTGACTGTTACGTATGGGAAAGAATTCTGGAAACACTCCGGGACCGTTTCTGAAGGACACGCAGAGTGCTTCTCCCAGAGGGCCACCTCAGCTAGGGACTGACCTCTTGGCCAGTCAGGGACAGGAAGGCTTAACGACGGAAGGGGCCGCTGGGCTTCTCGAGCTGGGGTGTCCTTTGAGATCTAAGATTTTTCTGCAAACGTTTCATAACTCGGCGTTTACGTTTTGGTGATCTGAGAATATTAGACCGTATTTGGTCATCTGTAGGGGCCGCATGGACTCAAGCCACTCCCCTGGGGTCCTGCCCTGGCCCGGCCACTTGGAGCCGTGTGACCCTGCCGTGTTACAGAAGTGGGAGCTCCTCCTGGTTTGCAGCGCCCCGTTCAGAGTCCGTGCTCGGTCACAAGTGGCAGTCTTGCTGCTCCTGACCACTGGGTGAGCGCTCTGCAGCCAGTCATGTGGTGTGATTTCAGTGACTGAACGGTGGCGTCCGCCGGCATCGACACATGGACTCTGATCGGCCTGATGTTGAGCTGTGAGGGGAACACCTGTGGCAGTGGGAACCGAGAAGGCGGAGTGGGGGTGGGGGCCAGAGTCCTCAGCTGGGAGCAGGTCGCACTGGGAACTCCTCTTAGGGGAAACCGCCAGCTGGGAGGCTGGTGTTCACTCTGCGGGCTGCTCATTGCAACAAAGTGTCAAATGCACGTGTGTCTGCGTTTACTGGTATTGTGATTTTTGGATTTGGTTTTACAAGTTAGTTTTGGTTTAATAGTTACATGAGGAGTTAATACCTGCTTTTATGTTATGTAGCTGATATTCAGAATAATTTAAGTCAGTGCTGGAAACGCAGGGAAGTTTTTTCCTTCAGAAGGTGTTTGCATCTTATTCAAGTTTGAGAAATACTGACAGAGATTCCATCTGCCCTGACAGACTTGGAGGTGGATGTATTTTTTCCGGGCCTTGTGCTGTCCTGTTAAAGGCGCGTGCCTGACCCCTTTTGTCACCAGGAATAAGGCTCTGAGCGACAGCTGCCAGGCCTGAGGGTGGTCGGTGATCGTAGAGAAAAACACGGTTGGGATTTCCAGGCTGATCTGTGCTCTGTGCTGTGAGTTCCGGGCGTGCCGGCAATTTTCAGGGAAGGGATGTTCTGCGGGAGACCTAGTTTGGACGGGCGGACCGCTGTCCTGCTCGGGTGGCGCTGGCGCTGGCCAGCCTTCAGTCCGTGGATGTTACACGAGCAGCCTCCTACTGACTTTTGTTTTCAAGGTTTCAAATACAACGATGTCTCATACTCAGGGTACTTTTTTTCCCAAAAAGCTACCCTGCAATCTCAAAATGAGATTTCTCATTTCCAGAAGCGAGAGTTAACTGGCTTTTTCTGTCTGAGTGTTATTTGTTCTAAAGACACCTGCTCGCAGCAGGGTCTCGAGGGGAGAGCGCCGCTCAGGCTTCAGGCTCAGTCCAGCCGGGTTCTGCCCCTCACCGGCTTTGTGACTTTGGGCCCAGCCTCTCCAGACGGCTTTTGCTTTCTGTGAGGCGCAGGGAGCGCGGGGCCTGTTACTGTGTCTTGACCAGCATCTCAAATGGCTCCTGGTTCCGCAGGAGCGCGCTGGGCGTGGCGTGTTTACTGAGGGACAGAACAGAATGGCCTTTGCACTGCTGAGCTTAGGATCTGGGAGGAGGGATGGCTGCCGAGCAGGGGAACAGCCAGATACTTAATTACAAAACTCACACAGGGCCTGAGGCGTTAGCATCCAGACGACAGAGTGGGCGGGCCTCTGTCCCGCTTGTGCCCAGGGAGCCGCGTGGCTGCTGGCCTTGGAACTTACCAGCTTCGGGCGGGCATGGAGGGGTGTGGTCCCCAAGAGACTCTGGTGCGGGATTTGGCCCTGGGGCTTGGCTGACCAGATGTGCTTCTCACTCTGGTGCAGGGGGCGGGGGCGGGGGCAAGCCCAGGCTCAGTTCCCTCCCAGGCGCTTTGAGCCGGCTCTGCGGTTCTCACCGGAGCAGACCCGCCAGGGGTTCCCTGGGGAAGGTCCATGGGCTCTGCCTTCAGCGGTCTGTGCCCAGCAGCTTCCTGGGGTCTCCTGAGGAAGTCAGATGAGCACCCCCATCGTGGACGTGCACCTCGCTTCCCTTCTGGCCAGAGGGCCCTGTGGTGATGCTCCGGTAACAGCCCTCCAGGCTGGCTGCCGGCGTTGGCGGTGTTGGCTCACCTGTGACATGTGACATGGATGTTATCAGTTTGTCGCTGGGAGAAGTCACTCCAGACACGGCGTTTGCCCTGGGGAGCGCCCTCTGTGCAGGTCAGACCTAGGCTCCGCAGTCCTGCTGGGGGTTTCCTCAGATGTCATCCCGTAGGTCTCTTGCTGACCTGACTTAGTGCTCTGCGCCACTCATCCCCGCCCTGCGTGCTTAGCACCTGGCCCTGCCTCGCTCCAGCGCCGACCATAGCTCCAGACCCCCCCGGCCCTTCCTGGCCCCTTCCTGGCCCCTCCTGGCGCCCCCGGCCTCTCCAGACCCCTCCTGACCCCACCACCCAGCCTCTCCAGACCCCTCCTGGCCTCTCCTGGCCCCTGCTGGCCCCTCCTGACCCCCCCGGCCCTTCCTGGCCCCTTCCTGGCCCCTCCTGGCCCCCCCGGCCTCTCCAGACCTCTCCTGACCCCGCCACCCAGCCTCTCCAGACCCCTCCTGGCCTCTCCTGGCCCCTCCTGACCCCCCCTGGCCCTTCCTGGCCCCTCCTGACCCCCCCCGGCCTCTCCAGACCCCTCCTGACCCTGCCACCCAGCCTCTCCAGACCCCTCCTGGCCTCTCCTGGCCCCCGCTGGCCCCTCCTGGCCCCCCTGGCCTCTCCAGACCCCTCCTGACCCCGCCACCCAGCTTCTCCAGACCCCTCCTGGCCTCTCCTGGCCCCTCCTGGCCACCCCGCCACTCGGCTTCTCCAGACCCCTCCCGGCCTCTTCTGGCCCCACCTGGCCTCTCCGGGCCTGCCTGCCTGTGGTGTCCCCACGGAGCTCTCCCTGCCTCCATGAGTGCCAGAGGAGTATGGGGATGGCTCCATCTAGCCTTTGTGTTTTTTCTCTTCTGCTTCGTTTTAGCCTGATGTCTAAAAGACTTAGGCCGCCCCAGGTTGAGCAGACTCACAAGGCCTGTTGTGCTGGGACACCGCCCCGTCTCCTACAGCCCGGAAAAGCAGAACTGGGACAATGCAAGGGAGGCCCACGCGGCCTCGGCCTGCGGGGAGCGGACGGAAGCTCTCCTCAGTTTTGCAGAGAAGCGTGAACGGGCTGGACTCCAGGCAGCTGGGGGGCTGTTAGTGGTCTGCCCGCACCCCGCATGAGCTTTCCGAAGTCGAGACCTCCGGCCGCCCCTTGGATGAGGGGTCGGGAGGCCGAGGCTGAGGTCGGGCCTGTGAGGTCGGGCAGCTTTGCGCCGACAGAGCCCCGCGTGTGCGCCCGGGTCTCTCTTGTGACCAGGCAGCCTGAGCTCGCGGCTCTGCGCTGCCCATGGCCTCATGCCACCGAAAACCCCGGAGAAGCCCAGAGGGGCTGCTGTAGGCCACAGCCCCCGCCTGTGGGGGGCCGCCGGCGCGTGTGTGCTGTTCTCTTCCTGAGTCACTCAGAGACCCTTTGGAATGTGCTCTTTATTATGTTACAAAAACAAAACTTCCCACAAAACACAGCTAAAAAAATAACACATTTTCCCAAGATTACATTACCAAAAAAAGTTAATATCATTGGAGTAGATCCATTAATACTGCTTGAAGAAGCATCGATTACATTAAAAACATGGGTGGTATTTTTTTTTTTAACCTTAGAGCATTAAAGTGCTTTACCCTATGGAAACAGAGAAGCGGCCGTCTGCGTTTGAGAAGCTGACCTGTCCCTGATCCGTGCGTGCGGGGGGCCTGGGCCATGGAAATGGCCGCTCCCCCAGTGGCCCAGCCCTGGTGACGAACTTTGCACGCAGCCAAGCCTGTGGGGAGCCGTGAGGGGCGCGGGCCCCCCGGCAGCAGCGTGCTCTCTGGCCCGAGCCCAGGCCGGCGGGTGTCAGTGTGGATGCGTGGGCCGCCTCACTCTCCAGGCTGCTTCCCAGCCAGAGCGTCCCTCCTGCCCCTTCACCACTGGAAAACCCCCACCCTCAAGGCTTATTTGTTCTTGGTTTTCGAGTTCTGCAGACCCAGAGTTTCAGATGTGCGTGGTGTTGCTCCTGTCCATTTGCACCATCTCCTAAGCAGGCCTGAGTTCCTACTCAAGGGACTCTCGTGGCTTGTTCTCCCCAAAGGTGCTCACCCTCCAGCACAGAGAGAGGCTCCAGGACAGCATGTGTGGCCTGGGGCCCCCGGGGGAGGATGACTTCCTCCCTCCCCTCTTCACGTTTGGGGCTCCGCCTGCCGCACACCAGCCGTTTCCTGGGCACCCGGTGGGGCCCCTGTGGCATTTCCTGCTGGACTCGGGCCCACAAGAGCGCGCCTCGGAGACAAAGCCACGGAGCCCTGGGCTTGCCCCATCCGGCCAGGTTCCAGCCAGGTTTGCGGACCCCAGTGAGTTGGGGCTGAGTCCCCAGCACCTGTGGAGGAACAAGGGAGCACCACTGGGGAGCCCCGGGGTGTGGCCACAGGAGCACTTGCCAGACTCCAGCCTAGCCTTGAAGCCCAAGGCAAGAGCACGACAGTGTACTTCTTTCCCCTGGCCTCGCGGCGGAGGGGGGGTGGGGGGCATGACGTGAGAAAACGGTGGCACGGGCAGCCGCACACGGCCCCCAGTAGCCCTGAGTCTGCGGCCCGTGACGGCGGTCCTCTAGAGCAGCGCACACCTCCCTGCGTAGACGGCAGAGCCCCGTGCGCACGGAGCCCCCGGGCTGGGGAGCAGAGTGTGCCGCCCGTTGGAACGAGCTGGTTCTGTTGCTCCAGTTGGCCTCCGCTGAGGGTCAGAGCCTCCTGGTGCGCTGACAGCCCTGGAAAGTGGTCCAGCGAGTGCACGGTGTGGGGCGGGGGATGACGGCATTACCGCAGACGCAGCCGCTCACATCAGCACAAACCGTGCTTTCGGTCAGCGTAGACTGGCCACGGGAACGGGCACGGCTTTCCAAGGCGAAGTCCTGGGCTGGAGGTGGCCCCCAGGGTGGGCTTGGGGTGGGGCTGGCCCGGGTTCTGTTCTGGGGCTCCCTTCCCTGCTGGCCGGTCTCCGAACCACCACGCAGCAAGGAACACCCCCCTCCTCCCAGGGCAGACACAGGGGAAGGGAGCTGCCGTCTTCCCACCCACTCTTGGTCCCGCGTGGAGCGGGACAGAGCTGGAGTCCCAGCCGCCTGTGAACACGGGGCCTGAAGAAGAAGGCGCCTCCCGCGGGGCTCAGGGCACCAAGAACACACGTAAAGGGAGCGAGGGCTGCGTGTCCACCTTCCCCGGCCTGGAGGCTTGCCTGCCTCCACGGGGGCGTCAGAGGGGACCCGCGCGGAGAGGGGCTCACCCACGTTCCGCAGGCGCGGGAGGGGCCGGCTGAGCTTGGGAACGGCCACGCGCTGGCACCCCCGCGGGCCTTTCTCCCGCCTGCTGGAACAAGGGTCTCTGTGGCCGCGCGTCCTGCCGCCGACATGGTGCTCGGTCCGTTGTGTGTTGGCCACAAAGGCTCATGAGGTTCCTTGCAAATGAAAATGGCCCCACGCCGCCCCCAGCCCGCTGCCCCCCGGGGTCATCATGAAGGCCTGCAGCCCCACTGCCTGCCTCAGGACCACCCCTAGGAGGACAGAGGGGCCCTCCCCAACCGGGGCTTCCTCAAGCCCCACAACGGGTGCACCTGCCTGCTGACTGCTCCCTCCACCCGGGAACGGTTCTCCCCGCGGCCCTGAGAAAGGTGACCCACCGCCCTGCCCCCAGTTTGCCAGCGCGGCCAGCGGAACAGAGCTGTCCCGTGTGGAGAGCTTTGCAGCCAAATGGCAGGCGGACCCAGCCCGCCCCTCCACTGCCCCACGGCCCGGTGGGGTGCCGGAGTGAGAAGCTACCCTCGCCCGCTTGCCCTCTGTTCTCCTGGCGCAGCTCGTTTGTACAGACCTGGGGAGCCAGGAATGCAGGTTGAACTCTGAAGGGAATATTAAGGATGAAAGTAAAAAATAAAATGCAAGCTGACCCACCAAGTACAAAGGGTATCATTTTATCAAACATTTACAATTTCCAGTAGTCCGATGAGCATGCTGTCCACGTCTGTGCGTGAAGGTCGCCGAAGGGAGGCGGCTGTGGCCAGTGGTGTTGGCGTGGGTGTTGGCTGGTGGCCACTGACCAGAAGTGTCCTTGCCTCCCGGGAGGGACCACACACGTGGCAAGCGCACTGCCCCCTGGGCCCCTCCAGTTCCAGGGAGGTTCTGGTTTTCCTCTTTGGGCAGGAGGTCGAAGGAAGCTGCGGTGGTTTGAAGATCGAGGGACAGGCTGACCCTCCAGTCCAGCAGAGGGACCCAGCCTTGGGCAGAGACAGGGTCTGAAACATCGACCCAAAATAAACACATTTTAGATACAATCCTGGAGCCGCTCAGAAGACATCGAAAAATACTTTGGCAGTCCGTCAGCAGAGGCGATCCTCGTGTCCCGAAGGATCTTGCCGGGGAGCAGTGGAGCCCTAATGAGGATGAGGCCCATGGTGGGTGACGCCGGCCCTCGGGAGCACTCGGGGCACAGGTCCCGGGGCACAGGTCCCGGCCCCCGGCATGTCACGCCCGCTGTCCAGGGTGCTGCGGGGTGGGCCTCGCCTTTTCCTGCGGGCCCTGCCTCCATAGGCAGTCTTGGACAAAAAGCAAGAGGAGACAAAGCCAGGCTTCCCGTGGAGTCCAGGCCAGGGCCACCGCCCCTGCACTGTGCCCTCGGCACCCGCTCTCCTGCAAAGCCCGGCCCCTCAGTGAATCTCGCTCTCCGTGAACTCCTCTTTGATGGACTGTTTTCGGGACTTGCAGTCCGGGAGGTCGAAGCCAAAGTCGGCCCACTCGTCAGGCCCCGCGCCCCCGCCTGGGCCCCCGCGGTTGGGGATGGTGATGGTGTGGCGCACGCGGAAGTGCACGGCCTCCATGACCCGCTGCCGCTGCAGCTCCCCGGAGCTGCCTATGGAGATGGTGGAGGCGTTGCTGCTGGAGCGGATCAGCTGCTGGGCGCCGTAGTCCTGGTTCTGCTTCAGGTCCTGCAGGCCCCTCCAGATGGTCATGCGGTACTGGTCCGGGATCTTCAGGGCGCCGAGGTCCTGCGGGAGCCGCGGGCCACCGTTAGCGGGCCCCGGCCTAGGAGCCCCCTTGCCCCCAGCGGTGGACTGCGCCGGGCAGAAACGGGGCAGCTAGTGCCGCACGCATGAGGCCGTGGCCTTCCGTAACCGGAGAGCTGAGAAGGGGCGTGTGCGTGTAGGGGTGACGTCGCTCCTGGGCTCTGTGGACCGGCCGAGCCCCTCCGTAGCAGGCCCCGTGGGGGCCAGAGCAGATCACCCAGCCCCTGTGCCCTCCCTGCCAAGCCAGGCACCGGAACTAGCCCGGGCAGGAGTGGGTGGGGATGGGAGGGGGAGGGCGTTCACCAGAGCGACTGGCCCCTGCCGGCCGCCGCGGGCTGGAACCCCCTGGGGTCTGGGGCTCCCGAGGCTTGAGCTTGCCTTGGCGAACCACGCGTTCGAGCTCAAGACAGCCCTAGGCTGCGAGCCAGTGGCGTCTTTCACAGTTCAGGAGGGGCTCCCTGCTGGTATTCTTGTCCAACCCAGAGGTCGGCCATGGCCCTTTGCTTCTAGCCTGGCACCATCTGAACCCAGGACCCACCGTGGTTGTGGGCACACAGCAAGGACTGTCTTGCTTCCTGCGGGCCTCAGTTTCTCCCTGTGTAAGTGGCACTCAGCTGCACCAGCTCCGAGACCCTTCTGGCTTTGGCAATTCTCTGTGCTTTGGGAACAGCCTATCCCCCAAATCATAGGCAGCCGTGCCACTGGGTCTGAGGGCGGCTTCACAGCCACATGAGCCACGCCCTGCCAGGGGCCCGGGGGAGGTGGGGGAGGCGGGGTGGGGGGGGTCCCATCCAGCCACCGCCTGTGCAGCTGACCTCGCCCCCCGCCTCAAAGGCCGACTCGCTAGGAAGCCGGACGTGAGAGAGGAGGTCGGGCTTGGTCTCAGAAGTGTTTTCCTGGATTTCCCCACCTCCCCTCCCTTGGTGAGAGCAGGAAACCGAGCACTGGGGGCAAGCAGAGGACGGCTGCGCCCTGGGCTGGGGCGCCGGGCTCCGGCCTGCGGGCGAGCTCCTACCTCTATGGTGAGGTTCTGCAGGTGGTAGATGTTCTGTAGGCCCTGGGACGTGAAGTACTCGATGCAGTTCGGACACCCGAGTCCCGTCAGGAAACTGCGAGGAGAAGGCGGGTGTGGACTGGCTCTAACTTCTAAGCACGCGCTCGGTTGTGTGGCCTGGCGCCCCTGCCTGCCCACGGCCGCCCCACAAGCCCCTGTGTTTCACGCTCTCTCCCAAGCACCTGTTGGGTGCTCCCTCCCGGGCCCTCCCCTGCCGCTGTCTGTGCTCCAGCCGGTGCAGTGGATGGGCACGACAGGCAGGAGAGGGGCTGAGGTCAGTGGCTTCGTGGCAGGACCCAGCAGCAGCCCACGTACCTGACCAGACTGGGGTCAGCGTGGTAGGGGGGTGGTGGGGTGCAGTGGGACCCCGAGACCATGGACTGGGCGCTGTGGCTGCCATTCATCTCACTGCTGGTCGGCAGGGCGTGGCCATGGTTGTTGAGAATCCCAGGGCCTAGGCAGGTGGCAGTGGGGACTGTCAGGGCCAGTCGGGTCGGGCCTCCCCGGCTCTGCACGACTGGGAAGAGAGCACAGTACGGACCTCCCCGTGGTGGGGAACGGACAGAGGGACTGTCCGTGGCTGTGCCTCCCACCCGTGGACAGCAGCTGCCGGTGCGAGGCAGCCACAGACAGCCCTGAGCTGGGCGGCAGTGTCCGCAGCCGGACCCACATTCTGTGCCTTCCCGGCCGGCTCTGGGCCCCGGCCCGCCCGAGCCACGCACCCGTGGGCCCCAGGTGCTCACCCATAGGCCCCAGGTTGGGCCCCGCAGCTGAGCCGTGTGGGGGCGGCTGCCCCACCAGCTGGTTGACGGAGGGCAGCTTGTTGACGCCTCCGTGCGCTTTGTTCATGGGTGACAGGACGGGCCCATAGGACGCCTGCTGCAGGTGGCTCCTGCTCAGACAGCGACAGCTCCTGGTCATTTCCCCACGACGCTCCGTGTGCTGGGCGCCCCCTCCTCACCCGCGTTCCCACCCAGACCTGAGCCGGACAGCCCCCCCCCCACCCCCGCCCCGCTCCCCGCCTGTCCTCCAGCGCACCGAGGGGAGAACGGGCCCTGCCGGGAACCAGCCAGTGGGGCCCGCCGTGCTGAGCCCCCTCCCTACCGCCTCCCAGTGGACACTTAGGAGGGCCCCCGTGGGAAAGGCGGGGCGGAGCCCCAGACAGCGTGGTGCACAGAAGGCTCCCTGGAGGAGGGGGGCACCAGGTGGGGGCCCTGGGTGCCTGCCCTGGCGGGGGGGGGGTGCAGTATGAGGTTGTGGGGGGTGGGAGGGTGCACTCATACGCCCTTCCCGCGGGGTGTCGGCAAGGCGGGGGCGGGGCCGGGGCGGGGCAGGGCGGGGGGGGGATGGGGGCGGGGCCGGGGCGGGGCCGGGGCGGGGGGGGGGATGGGGGCGGGGCCGGGGCGGGGCGCACTCACGGCCGCTGCAGGAGCTGCTGCTGCTGCCGGTATGTGTCCACCAGCTGCTGCGGCACCAGCTCCATCAGCTCCAGGCTCTCCTTCACCTTCATCAGGATCTCGAAGTTCTCCCGGCCCCGCACCTGAGCACAGACGGGGGACCCTCGGCACAGGTGCCTGCGGAGTCGCGGGGACCTTTCACTGAACCCCCTAGCGTGCTGCGGCCCGGGAGGCCCCCCTTCCCCAGGAGCAGGTCCGGGCCCGGTGAGCGCCCACCATGCCCCCCTCCCCGTCCCTGGGGCTCTGCGCACTCAGGGTGCCGGGGCACGCACCGGAGAGGGAGCTTGAAGAACCAGGGGCTTATTGTGGAATCGGCTTCACATAATGGAAGAACCGTCCTGGCAGAGCTCGTGGGTGATCTGACCCACACCGAGGCCATTTAAAGTGGGGTCACAGATACCGTGATCCCTGACGCACTGTCCCCCGGAGGGGTCTGCGCCCCCACTCCCCATCTCAGCAGGACTTCTCGTGTGTGGGGGAGGGCAGCCCGCAGAGTCCCTTCCCTGCAGTCTCGCTGCCTGGGAGCTGCTTCCCCTGGGCACCCCGCCCGCCGTCTGCAGAGGCCCCGGTCTCAGCCCTGAGGACGCCAGGGCCACTCACGTGCATGTAGTACACGTCCTCGTCCCCCTGCCTCCTCTTCTTCACGTTGGTGCCCAGGGCAGGGACGGCAGGGGGGCTCTGTTTGAAGGCTGCGAGGGGAGGCAGACCACACGCAGGTCAGGCCCGCAGGATACCCGCCACCCGGTGCGAGCTGACCCTCATGTGCGTGTGACCATGGACGGGCCCAGAGACCAGTAACTCATTCAAGAGGGGCCGACCCAGGGTGGGGTTGTGCCGGATTTAGCTGGAGCCAGGGCACCCCGTGGCTCGCACCCCGAGGCGGCCCCACTCTGTCTGACAGCCCCGGGCGGCCCCTACGCCCCCGTGCCCCCGCCCGGGCTGCTCACCGCGCTTGCTGGCGGTGCCGCTCTTGGCTGCGCTCTCGCTCAGGGCCTGCTGCTCCCGGTAGTGGTCTTCGTCAGCCTTGCGGTCTCGGCCAGGACAGGCGCAGATGCGGCCCTCGAAGGACCGGCGGCCCAGCACCTGTCCGCTGGCGGGGGACGGGGGGGGGCACAGCCAGAGCCATGAGCGGCGGGGGCCCGCCTCCAGCCCTGCCAACCTTGCTCGCCCCCCAAGCACCTCATCCGGGAGGCTCCTGATGAGCCGGTGTGGGGACGCCTGAGCTCCCGGCCGCTCTGGGACAGCAGGTCCCCTGCCGTCCTCCCGAAGCCCAGCTCCTGCTCAGGGAGCCTTTGCGGCCCGGGGTGGGGCTGGGGGGTCCGCCCCTCCTTAAACTCACCTCCGGGGCCAGCGCCATCCCTTACCATGCCCTGGATTCAGGTGCAGCCCCCAGCAGCACTGCCCCAGCCCCCGCTCCAGCCGCCCTCGGCCCACGTGCCCAGCAGACTCACTCCCGGGTCTCCAGGGTGATGATGATGAGGATGGGCCGCCGGTTCATGCCCCCCACACAGCTGCTGTTGCACATGAAGTTGTACAGGATGGTCGTGAATTCTGTCCCCACCTGCACACAAGAGCAGGGTGGGGGGCAGGGCTGGGCTGTCGGCGTGCGGGCCTCAGACCACACCGGTGGGGGCTCCTGGGCTGGGTCCTGACCGGGGAGGCGCAGGTGGAGGCGGCCCTGTCCTGCGGTCCTCTGCCCTCCACCATCCACCTGCCTGCATCTACCTTCTGTCCTACCTCTGTTCACCCACCTACTCATCCATCCGTCCGTCCGCCTTCTGTCCACCCACCCGTCCACCTCCATCCAGCCAACCCACCCACCTGCACGCACTCGCCCACCTCCGTCCATCCATCCGTCCTCCCAAATTATCCACTCCCGCCATCCGCCCACCTACTCATCCACCATCCAGACCATCCATGCATCCCCCGCCCGTCCATCCATCCATCCGTGCAGTGCACAGAGCGCCATGCGCCACGCAGGCTCCCGGCGCAGAGCCCTGTGGTCTGGTTGCTCCAGCACCTCCCGTAACACAGCCTAGAGGTCCAGCCCTGGAGGCTGGGTGTGGGCAGCAGGCGCACAGGTTTCTGTGGGCACAAGTGTGTGTTCTGCTTGCTGTGGGCTCTCCTGGGCAGAACGGAGCACGGCCCTGCTCTGGCAGAGGGACGGACCAGAGCCATCTGAGTGGACCCCCATCTCCAGCTCTTGCGCCGTTTCCCAGGGAGTCTGTGGACGGCTGAGGCATGTACCCAGGACCACAAAATGGGCAGTTGTCATGGTCTCCCTGGGTCAGAAGATAAAACTCAGCCGCCGGTGAAGGCCAACCCAGCCTTTCTCGAAATGGCTGGCACATGGCAGCCACCAGGGGGCGGGAGAGCCCTGCTTTCCTGGGGCTCCGCCGGTGAGAGCGGGGACTGGGGAAGGAGGGACGGCAGGGTGGGGGCCCTGGGGGTCCGATTGGCCAGGTACAGGAATGGGGTTTGAGCGCGGTCTGGGGGCCAGAGCCAGGCAGAAGAAAGGTGGGGGCTCTCTGTGCCCACTCGCCCTGGGAAGCACCGTGCACAGGCTGGAGGGCTGCGACCCAGCCCCCCTCCCCCATCCTACCCCAACCCACTGTCCCTGCTTAGCCCCCACCCCCACTTGACTCCACTGCCAGCTTTTCACTGCAGCTGGACCCTCACAGGAGCCCCCGAACCCGTTGCTGCCTTCAGGTCACAGCAGAGCCCCGGGGCAGGGGAGAGGGGCTCTCCACCCCACCCACCTCCCACTCTGGCCTCACCCCTCACCTCCAGACCCTGCCTGCACCCTACCCGTCTCTCTCCCACAGCCAGAGAGGGCCCAAGGGGGCCCCACCTAGACCTGCGCATGAGTGGTTAGACATGGGTACTGGGTGCCGGGGTGGTGGGTGAGGGCAAGGAACTGTTCCCTGGCAGGACTGGAGACGCTGGGGCCACTGGGCAGGAGGACGGAGGAGACGGAGGTGACGTGACTGCTCTCTGACCGCCAGGCCCCCACCCCTGTGCCACCTGCATGGGCCCCGGCCTACCTGTGGGGGCTCGTAGGGAACCATGACGCTCTGCCTGCCCGTGACGGGGTCGTCCACGTACTGGGAGAGGCTGTTGCCCTCCACGCGGATGAGGTGGCTGGCCGGAGCAGACTGTCCTGCCGGGAGGGGACAGCGCTTCAGAGGGGTGCCGGCTGGGGTCTGGCCATGCCTGTGGCAGGCGCATTGCAGCCAGCTGGGGACCACAGGGCCTCCCGGGACCAGCTGCCGGCTTTCGGGCCCTCGGAGTGCTTGGTCCAGCAGCCCACCGTCCTGTGGGCACCCACACCCAAGGGCCCAGGTGCCGCTGGGACGTAAGGGGGCTGGGGAGAGGAAACGGGGAGCCCACACTGCCCACCACTGCTGCCTCCCAGCCAGGGGGGAGAGGCCAGCCCTCCCCTGGTCGGGGTGCCCGGTGCGTCCCGGCCGCTGGGCACAGGGACTGGAGGTCTCACCCTCGTTGAAGTCCCGCCCGAGCTCATGGTTGGGGCAGCGCTTCACGACCTCCGTCACGTGCTCCGCCTTCTTGTAGACGGGCATGGCGCGGATGATGGTGCCCGGGGGCGGCGGGGTGGACACCTTGATCTGGATGGGGCAGGTCTTGGCGATCTGGCAGTAGAGCTTCTTTAGCAGTGGGGAGTACTGGTGGGGGCGGGGGGCAGGGTTCAGGCCCAGCCCCAGCTCAGCGCCCCCCGGTCCAGTCCTGACCCCGGCCCTCCGATGACCTGCTTGCCCCTTCGCTGAATGCCTCCAGCCGTCCTTCCTCCAAGTGCCTCCCCCAGGCACCTCTCACCCGCTCGCTGGCACCTGGCCGGTTTGGGCACAGGGAGCGCAGTGGGGCTTTCTGTCTGGATCTCACTGGCTGGAGGGGTTAGCACCACTACGTCCCTCTTAGGGGTGAGGACAGTAAAGGCCGCGGAAGCGAGGAGCTGCTGGAGAGTGGGGGCTGGGAGGCGGGTCTGCCTCGGCAAGCCCGGCTCTCCCCACGGTCAACCTTCAGCCCCCAGACCGCAGTGGTTTGAAGGAGGGAATCTGCAGCATTACATTTCAGTTTTTAAAAACCCAGAGTTAGGCTTTTCTGGCATTTTGATGAAAAACGTGTAAGTGTGAGACAGGCTGGGTGCCCCTGTGCCCCAAAGCTTCAGGAAGGAACTCCCTAGAGCAGCGTGTCTGAGCGGCTGAGCTCTGCTGCTCGGCAGGGGCCACTGGTGTAGGGGCCTCTGACCTCAAAGCTCCAGTCCCTGACGCTCGGGACCCTTTTCCAGGGAGGATCAGCGCCCAGGGGACCACGTCATCCACCCGAGGACCCTGGCCAGCTCTCGTGAGTTCAAAGGGGACCCTGATAGTGGTCACAGGGTGCCACTGGTTTCCAAGCGGACTGGCTTCTGGGGATCCATCCAGGCTCCTCATGCCTCCTTCCCAGAGGCACGTGTTCCTATCCTGACTCGCAGGACACTTCCTGTTCTCCCCCCTTAATCCCCACACCCCCCACAAAGCCCCAGCGACCTGGAGTTGCCCATCACACCGCACCGCAGTACAGCCAGGGAAAGCGTGCTGAACCAGGAGACGGTGCGGCACAGAGGCTTCCGGCTGGGGTCTGCCACCACCATGTGCTGCATCGCAGCCGACTGGGGACCACAGACCGGGGGTCAGGGTTTATGGCGGGACCTGTACCCACCACGGTGTAGTCAGGGCAACCGAGGCTAGGTGCCGGAGCTGCTGGCAGAGGCAGGGCTGGCCTCAGCCCCCAAGGAAGCTGGGGGCCCTGATGCCCTCATCCTGCAAAGGTAAGACCACCACTGGGCCACCAGAGCCCCCTCTCTGGTCATCAAGGGACACTGTGGACCCTCAGGAACTCATACCTTCAGCAACTCCCAAGTATACAAAAGACGAGGGGTGGCAAACACAGGGCGATGGGGCTGACCCACAGCCTGAGACCAGAGGGACTCCAGGGCCTTCAAAGCCCTTGGCCCCACAGTGGGAGCCATCCCTCCTCTGACGAGCTGGCTGGGGCTCCCTCCCGGAAACACTCACCCACCCCCAGAGTGGAGTCCAAGGGGGCCTGGGGGGACGAGTGGGCTGAGGTCTCCCTAATGGCATCTTCCCTAATGGCATCTAACTTCCCTGTGGTGCTGAATTCAGTACGTGCCCTTCCCGCCCCCATAACGGATGGGAACTGGATGCCCCCGGGGCTCACCTCCTCACAGGTGCCCCACTCACCGGGGTCCCCTGAGCCCAGTGCAGCCTGCCACCCCGTACCTGAATACCTAAGACCCCACCTCTGGGGGGAAGCAGAGTCCCCAGACCTATTTCGAATGCAGGAAAGAATGATTCCGCACAGCCCTGTGAGGGGGAAGGGTGAGGCACGGCTGGGAAAGCAGAAAACAGGGCTGCCGAAGGGTGGGCTTGAAGGGCCACAAGGGGAGTGGGGGGCTGCCTGCTTGTTGTTGTGGGGGTCAGTCCTGCTTCCCAGGGGTGTCCGCTGACCTCTAGTATCCCCTTCACTCCCCAGAGCACCAGGGTGGGGGATAAGCTTGGCATCCTGCCCCAAGGACTGTGCCCAGAACAGCCCAGCCCAGCCCAAAGCAAACACCAGGTTCCAGTCAGTTCACACCCAGCCCTCTGGTCCATCCCCAAGCGAGGCTTCAGAACGGGTCCCTGACCCTCACACAATGTTCAGGTAGTGTCAGGCGGGGAACTGCCTGGCAAGCATCGTGGAGGCACGAGAGCAGTCACCCAGGGGACCTTCCTGGTGGAGGAGGGCCCCACAGGCAACCACGAGCCTCAGCTGGATGGCAGGGACCCACCTGAACACGACTGATGGCTCGGTGAAGCCCGCAAGCACTGCGGGGGGCCCTGCCTGGCAGGCCCTTGGACTCACTAGGGAAGATGGGCTGAGCGCTCCTTCCAGCTGCAGAAGGACCCAGACTTACTGGAGGCACCTGGAGACCACGCAGCCTGGTGCTGGCTGGACTCAGCTAGTGACCAGTGGGTCTGAGCCCTTCTGAGGCAGCTGTGGATTCCCGGGGGCATCCCTGTCCCCTGCAGGGTCAGCAGGGACCCCAGCAGGGCCCACGGAGGTGTCCTGTGAGGGGAGGTGACCTGGGGCTGAGGGGGGCATGCAGAGGACCCTCAGAGAGGGTCCTGCTTCGCCCCTGAGTGGGGACTGAGTGGGCAGATACGCGGAGGAAAGGCCTGGCCTGGGAGGGGTGCAGATCGTAGTCACAGGTGAGCAGCGGGAGAATGGCCTTTGAGGTCCGGCTCTCGTGCTTGGACCCTGGGACGCTGTAAACCGTAGACCAACCTCTCCAGGCTTTGGCGGAGCAGTGACTGACCACGCGTAATACCCATGGACTCCTCTGTGCCATGATCATTGCCACGGGAGAGGGTCCCTGGCCCCTCTGCAAGCAGGCCTGAGAGTGCCCCCAGGGGCGTGCAGACCCTGCAGTCCCCTCCCGGGAGCGACCACCCAGCGGCCCCCGTCAGTCAGTCACCGACTTCCTGTTCCCTCCGCAGCTGCCGGGGAAGCGGTCTGTAGACCCCGCAAGGGTCAGGAGCCTGGGCTCCCCGGCCAGCAAGGGTGGAGCCGGATTCCAGGCGCAGCCCCGGGCTCCGAGCCCCCCTCTCGAGGTCCTGCAGCCCAGTGGTGCGGGGGTGCCCTGGGGGTGCTCTTCGTGTCAGGACTCCCGCGGAGCTTTCACGGGAAAACCGCGAGACCCGCGGCGGCGCGGGCGGGCGGGGGGCGGGCGCGCCAGGGTCGCCCCGCCCCGGGGAGGAGCCGCCGGGAGCTGTCCGCGGTACCGGCGCCGGAGACGCTGGGCGAGGAGAGCGCGCGGCTTCTCCCCGGCAAGGCCACCACCAGCCTTGGGCCTGGTCCCACTCCCACAGGGGTGTCCCCAGTCCCGGTCCTGTCCCGCCACCCCCAGCTGGCTGCTGATATGGCCTTGGGCACGTGCACTGGCCAGCCCCAGCTCTGCAGGGGGTTGAGCCCACGGAGGATGTCCGGCCCTGTCCGGGTTTCCCTATACTCTGAGCATCTGGCTGGGCTACAGGGGCAGGAGGGGGCCCTAGGATGGCCAGACCTGGGGTAGGGCCAGGTGGGGGCCTGTAGGAGATGAAAGCCTTCTCAGATAACCAGGTCTGTGTTGAAGAGGGAGCGAGCCCCCACCCCTCTGCCAGCTCCACCCCCCCCCCAGCTCCTGGGCCCCAGGCCCTGGGCGGGTGGGGAGGAAGACTCCTGGGTCCCATCTGTTCTATAGAAAAGGTCACGTAAAGACACTTCCTTTCCCTCCCTCCCTCTTGCCTCTCCTTCCCTAGAACCGCTAGATGGATGTGTTTCAACAGATTCTGAGCTGATAAAATCTTATTTATCTTCGGCTGTTGACACAGAGGCGTCTGGACTTGCCTGCGCTGGGATGCGCGTATTCCTCTGCGCCTGCCTGAATGCTGGTGTATGCCCACCCCTGCCCTCCCCCACTCAGACCCTCCCCCTCCCTCCCCCCATCACAGTCCGTGATGGGCCCAGTCTGGCTAGGAGCCCAGGGCCTGGCAGGGCTGGCGTGGGGGTTGCGGGTGGCAGGCGCGGTCGGCTCTGTGGCTGTTAATTTCCTCGCGCCCGCTCCCGGCAGCTGGGTGCCCGGCACGGGCAGGTTTGGACAGGGGAAAGCGGAGAGGTGATAATAAGTTGTCTGTCATTTTCCAGGGACGTGTAGCATCTTGCAAACCGCAAATACCGTTAACCAGCTTGGGCGAATCTGTTACAACAGATTCGGGAAGACGGGGCCTGCAGTGGGGGGGAGCTTTTATTTTTTTAAATTATTTTTTTTTATATAGTCCACTTTTATCTGCTTCCCGTGTGTGCACGGGAGTGTGCAGAGCACATTTCGGTCCTCTCTCTGGCTACAGGCTCCTTTGAGGACCTGCTCAAGGCCACAGACCCATCTCTCCCTAGAGAAGCTCTATGGGTTCATAGGGCGACCCCCGAGATCCACAGGGAGCCTAGGCCCGCAGCCCCCATTGACAGACCTCCTGGGTCCCCTTCTTTCCAGGTAAGGGGGGGCCTCCCGAGTTACGTTGCTGCACCCTGTCCTGTGTTCTCTCCCATCCCACGGAGCGGGGAGCACGGGGTGGGCTCTGATACATGTACAGGAGGCCTGGGCAGGACAACGGGGAAGCTGCCAGCCTGGTAACAATCACCTCAGCCCACTTCAGAGCCCCCAGGGTCAGGAAGCAGTGAGGGTCTGGGCACAAGGAAAACCACGGCCAACACCCCATCTTGGCCTCAGGCCTGCTGGTTGGAGGCTCCGGGGAGCCGACCGACAGCCAATGCTTGCAGACGTGTCTGATGAAGAAGGCTGCCATGATCCCCCAAGAGCTCCAGGCTCGGCGAGGGGACAGATGCACCTGCCAACAGACTGGACAGCGGGGGCTCCCCTCGCTGGGAGCCCAGAGGATAAACTGGAGGCAGAAACAAGGCTCTGCAGGTACCAAGTGACCCTGACCATGGTCCAGGGGTGTCCCCAGAAGCTGCTACCTGGAGAGGTGGGCATGGCGCTGGCGGGGACACCCCTCGGGAGCCAGGCAGCCTGTCCCACCACATCCTAGAGCCAGGTCCCACGCAAGAGAGCAGGAGCCTGGGACTCTCGGGATCTGGAGGTACCGTGCCCCGGGAAATGGAGAGCCTTCCCCTCTCAGTCCCTAGGCCACAGGGCCTTGGTCCTGCTCAGTCCCTCGTGGCACACATGGCTGCCGGCCAGCAGGGACACCCTCCGGTGGCTTCCATCCTGGGCTAAGATCAAGGTGGACAGCCATGGGCATGGAGCTGAGCCGGGAGAGAGGTGCGTGGACACCAGACCAGGTCTGCCGTGCGGAGGGAAAGAAGGCCTGGGAAGGGGGGCGACAGGTCAGGAGGGAAGGCCCCTGCCAGCAGCCTTGGCATTGAGAGACGCAGTGGGCACAGAGGGGATGGGAGGGCCCCGGGGGTCTGGGGACGCTGTGTGGCTGTGTGGGCTGCAGGAGAGACCGGCAGTGAGCCCCGAGACAGGGTGTCGTTACCCTGTTTCTCCAGGGCTCCCAGGGTCTCCCTCGAGGCCGGCACTCACACCACCTCCTCTCCACTGGGTCCACACACACCTGGTCTCCACCCTCAAGGTCATGCGCTGACACCAGAGAGCTGCTTCTGAAAGCTGCCGGCTCAACACTGGGGACAGAATCGAGACCCCTGAGCTCCATTTGTCAGCACCAGGCTTGACCCAGGTCCAGGAAGACTCAAAGAGGCGTGCAGGGGGACAAAGCCTGGACATGGTGCTGGGCGTGGCGCGCTTCTTCCTCTGGCCTGGGGTCAGGGACAAAGGGACCAACAGGTGGGGCCCTGGCCTTGGCCTCAGTGATCCGGGCCGGGCACTGTGGGAATATCTGGGCCTCCATCCAGTCCTTATTCTGTAACCCACGTGTGCCATCTAGCTTCTCCTGGGCCCTGAACATGGGACCTTGGGGATGAAGTGGTCTGGGGACACAGCTGGGCTTGCAGAGAGCCCCAGCACTCCCACCAGGAGCCACCCTCCTGCTCCAAGGGCACAGATGGTGGCCACATCTGCAGCACTGAGATCTGCCTCGGCCAGGCCCAAAGCCCGGTTCCTCTGCCCTTGAACTTGGTTTCAAGCTTTGTCAGCTGGAGAGCCCATGCCTGTGTGTCCTGGCCTCCTGGAGAAGGCAGACACTCCACTGGCTGGCCCGGTGGGGAAAGCACTCTGGCCAGGACCCAGTAAGCAGGGCTGTGAGCCAGCCCACAGAGCTGGCAGCTGGGGACGGAGCAGGGAGGCCGGCCAAACACGGGGCTCTGCTTGCCCCGGAGAGTCCCCTCGATTGCCAGGGGAAAGAGTCACCCCCCGCCCGACTTGTGGCCTTTTGAGTGGGCTTGGTTTTGTCCACAGCGTCTTCTGTTCAAAGGCTAGTCCCAGGATCCTCTGCCGTGGGCACACTGTCCCGGGACACACAGCTGGTCTGGCGAGCGCTGCCATGACGGGCCAGCTCCTTCCCCCAATGTTCTGAAGCTTCCAGATCGCCTGGGGCTGGGGCCAGCCCAGCGGCAGGTGTGTCAGAGTGGGGAAGCTGCCGCCACTGGCCACCACTGTGGGGGCCGGGGCTCAGGAGGGGCCCCAGAGCCTGGGTGGGTTGGCTCCAGCGGGGTGTCCCGCACACACGGCCCGAGTGCCTCTGACCCTCCTGCCACAGAAGCTGCAGGCTGTGTCTCCACTGCCAGACCTCAGTTCAGGAGGTGCCCTCCAGCCAAGGAGCCGTGCCGGCAGTGTCTTCGGTCTAAAACTGCACTCAGCCGGCAGGAGAGGAGCCCGTGGCATCTCTAGTGCGCTCCGGGACACCCTAGACGTGTGTGTGGGGGGGGTGTCATTTTCCAGCGTTTAACGCAATAGTTGGCTGGAATCGAGTTTTCATTGAACCTTGTAAATATCCAGGAACGTACGTGGGGCAAGGAGAGTTTTGGCCCCTGAACATCTCGTCCCCTGCAGAGTGTGGTGGTTCCTGGTGCCAGGAGGGGATGGGCCCACATGGCCTGATTTCATTCCCCCCATGAGGAGTGGGGAGAGGGCACCGCACCCTGTGCCCCACGGCAATGGTGGAGGAGGCAGGTCTGCGATCCTCGGGGGAACCTGGCTTATGGCCACTGCGGGGTCCCCCAACAATCTCTGAACGTCTACTTCACTGAAGCCCAGAGTGCTGGCCACGTTTTCAAGGGGGCTCTCCGGCTCTAACATGAGCCGTAGCATCACAGCCCTGTTGTCCCCGGGGCGTAGGGGGGTTTTCACATGCAGCCTGGGCCTGCCCCTCCCCCTCAAGGGAGCGGCTCCTCTTTCCAGTTCTGACACCCTAGGCTTTCTGCCCCCTCCTCCTCCTGGGGCTGCCTGGACAAAGCCCAGGTGTGGCTGAGGGGCTTCTACCTAGAGGCCGGGGGGCCCGTGGCCATGGGAATGCTGAGGCCTGGGATCCATGAACTTGAGCTTGGCTTCCAAGTTTGGGATCTGAGAAAACCCTGACACAGATTTCCCCCACAACCGACCACGGAAAACCTCCCCTGGCTGCTTGGCCGAGACCCTCACCCAGAGCCCCCCAGGGCCGGAGGGGAGGGTGCCCAGGAGAAGCTTTCCTCCTCCAGAGAGGCTACTGACCCCAGGGGTTGGGGAGCCCGGCTGGGAGATGCACAGGGAGGGGTAGGGACTGGTCGGGGCCCCAGCCCCTCCTGCATGCACACCATTCCTTCCTCTGCTGGTCAGCCAGGAGTGTCCTGTAAAGCAGCTTGTTGGAGGATGGTCATTTGTCAACCCACACCAGGCAGGGAGGACGGGCGCCCGACCCTCCCTGGGGGGTAGCAGCTGTCACTCACTCATGGGCAAGCAGGAACCCCAGGCTCCTGGGGCCCGGATGGACGCTCTGGGCCTCTGAGGGTCAGCCTGTCTTCCCAGCAGCTCACTGGGGTCCCGGGACGTCCCCAGAGCTGGGAGAAGACTGCTCACTCAGAGCGCCCCTATACTCACAGGGGCGCGCAGATGGTCCCCCCCAGGCTGCTTGACGAAAGCCAGAGCTCGGGACCACCTCTCCTCCTGCCTTTCCTGAGCCTCGGTGTCCCTACCGTGGCTGCCGGGAGGCCGAGCCTCTCCCGCGCACCGGGGTGGGGGTGGAGGGGTGGCCAGCCCCCGTCACAGTCAGCACTGCCAGACGGACATTCTAGAATCTATGGAGCTGTATCCATTTTGGGAACCAGTCCCAGAAAATAGAATTCTTCATAGAACATTGATTGTATCAGAACGCATGGACACCTATCCCCCGGGGGCTCTCCCTCGAGGCCCCTACGGGAGCCCAGGTGGGGAGGGGTACAGGCTGCCCTGGGCGCACCCCTCAGCCCCTGGGACTCAGGGCTTCCCGGCCCCACTGGGGCCTCCAAGGCCAAGTTCGGTGACCTCCGGCCCCTGGGGCTCCAGCTACACAGATGGAGAGAGAGAAGAGGTGATGCCCGGCTCAGGCCAGGAACCGCGGCCAGCGCAGGACACAGTCCGCCCCGGGACCTTCCCGCAGTGCAATCCGTGCGGTCTCCCCTGCTCACTCCCCACTCGTCTCCACGACAGACAGAGCCCTGCCCTGGCCTTAAATTCATGTAATTGCTTCTGGTGCCAGTAAAAGGTATTAATTCCACTTATGCATTCCATAAACTTTTAGGATAACGCAATTGATACCGTGATCGTGTTGGGACACCTCCACTATTATTTTCCTGCTTGCAAACCTCCGAGGGGCTGGAAAGTTCTCTCCTGAATCCATTAGTGTTGACTCAGCCACATTCTGCCAAGAACCCGGGGGAGAGCCTTTGAGCCTCCCCGCTGCCTGCTTTCCATGGGACCCTTCCCCACCAGGAGGGTGGTGCTCACCCTGCGTGCACTGGCTCACCCCTGGGACGGATGGGCTGGCATTCGCCCACGGTCATATGTGGGACAGCTGGAGGCCACTCAGGGGGGTGGGCCATGTGGAGCCCCCCAGGGACTTGCTGAGCCCTCCTCCCGCCCTGGTCCACCCTCACTGGCCAGCCTCGCACTGCCCGGCTGGACCCGGGCTCCAACCATACAAGCCTCTTGGCTGACCTCGGAGTCCCCTCCCACACCTCCCAAAATGTGAGGGCGGTCCCCTTCCCTGGTGAGGCCCAACCTGGGAGCCAGAGGAGATGAAGCAGAGCCGGCCGGCACCCAGGTGCCCCCCATCAGGCTGCTCCTCAGGACTCCTGGGACCAGCCGTCCGTGTCATTGCCAGCCCCTGGGGGGCCCCAGGACAGGAGTAGCCGTCAGGGCCCAGAGGCCAGGCTGGAGTGTGCTGGGTTTGGAGACAGGGACGAAGGCACGAACACTGCCATCCCTGGCCGGGCTCTATACTGCCCACCGGGCCAAAGAGCATCATTGCCCAGGGGGACCAGCCCCCGCCCACAGCCTGACCATCCAGCGTGTGTCTCCCCACAAAGCCCCTGACACAGGACAAGCCCCGGACAGGACAACCCCAGAGCAGCCATGCGTGGGTGCTTCCTAGGCAAGAGGCCCTGTCCGCAGCGGTCCCAGGAGCCAGCGCGCTTGTCTACTGGGACCCGTCGGGCTACAGCCCGCTCTCAGACCCAGGCCCACAGCCCCGCAGCAGATCCGAGGCCTAAACCCTGCCTGGTTTAGAACCTCGGAGGCTGAACACACACCCTTCCCGTGCTCTGTGATGCGCCACCCGGCCGTCCTGGCCTCCTGTGGGGGAGGAGGCCTTTGTTGAGCCCCGGGTGGCGATCAGAAGGGGCCAGCACACAGGCACACGTGTCTGTGTGCATGTATGTAGTCTCACGTGTGCCTGGAGCGCGTGCATGGCTTTACATGTGTGCAAGGCGCTTCGTGTGCGAGCTTCGTGTGAGCACACTGGCCTGCAAGCGGAGGGCTCCCCTCGCGGCCAAGGGAGCACACGTGTGAGATCTGGGCGCAGAGGGACCCCCTGGGGCTGGGGGCACTCGCTGGGGGCCTCGGCCAGGCAGAGGTCAAAGACCCCGTTAACAGTTGCGGTCCCCGTGAGCACCGGAGACGGCGTTTTCCCGAGTGAGGAGAGGAGCGAAGGCAACAGTCAATGTGGAATTGTACTTGAGAAAAATACGAATTATCTATCAGTTACCAGCCGGCCGGCATGGCAGGGGCCACGAGCGGCGGGGTGCCGAGGCCCAGACGTGTGGCCAGGAAGCAAGTCTGGGCAGCGCCCGCGTAGCCAGACCCCCAGAGCTGGGCGCGGGCGGGCTGCCCGGCGGTCCCCATCCTGTACCGTGAGCCTGCCCGCCCCCTCCCTGGGCAGGGAAAGGAGCCTGCGGGGCATCTGCTCCCAGAGAGCCGAGGAGCCAAAAATCTCATTATCAATGTCTGTCGCACCTCCACCCCTGCACTGGTGGTGCTGAGGGTGGGGGGAGCTGTGCACCAGCAGCTCGCTCGCCCCTCCCCCAGCACAGCTGCAAGACAGCAGATGTGGGGGGTGGGGTGGGATAAAGGGTGGTCACAGCTTGGGGGCAGAGCCCCTGGGCACAGGCGAGCCTACCCCTGCCCCAGGCATGGCTGGCCGGGGCAGACCACTCCATGTGGCCACATGGGGCCAGACAACCGTAACCCGCCATGGGCCTCTAGTCCTAACACTGAACCTCTGACAGGAGAGGTGGAAGCAACTGGGGGGGGGTTCGCAGAGACCCCAGACAGGCGGTGGGGGCACAGTCGGCAGAGGGGCAGCTCCTGTCCCTCCCCTGAGGACCAGCTCAGACCATCTACGGCACTCCAAGTCCCCCAAGACCCTGCAGAGACCCCACCAGCATCCTCAAACAGCAGAGAGAAAGAGCCAGGACCCCCCCCAAGGCTTGCCAAGATTCCTAGGGTTCCAGCAGCTCAGGCCTTGGTGCCAGTTTTGGTGTGGGAGGGGCTGGGACCCTCCCCTGAGAGACCAGAGAAAAGGCTTAGGAAACTGTATGAGCATGGAAGTGGAGAGAGAGTGAGCCTCCTGTCGCCAGAGGTGTGTAAGGCATCTCCTGACAGCCAAACCTCAAATCTGGGGTCGGGGGACCAGAGCCATACAGGCAATAAGAGAATCCCCCAGTGGGTACAGCTCTTGTCCAACAACCTCACCCAGGAGGACCAGCTCTAGGGCCCCCGGCCCAGGCCCTACGTGCGGCTAAGGATACACTGACAGCCACTCCTACTGCGCGAGCCCCGCCGCAGGGACAGCATCCCCTCTAAGCAGCATCAGCAGCATCAAGGAAACAGGAGGACGAGGACGAGGGCTGGGGCCCTGGACCGGGAGCCCCGCAGCCAGCAGCCAGTGACGGGTCAGCGGCAGGGGGGCCCAGCCAGAGCGAGAACCAGAGACAGCCACGGGGACCCCCGGGCCTTGGATCCCAGACGAGGATTGACCTCTGCAGGGCCGGATGTGGATCCACGCCCCTCCAGCCCCCCAGGAGCGTGGGAAAACCACAACCTGTGGGCGGGGCAGTGGGGGTCTTGAGACCCTGTTCTTCACGCGGCCGAGCCTCAGGGTCCCCTGCTCTGTGCTTCAGCCCCGCGGGGATTTCTCTGCCCAGGGGCCATTTCCAGAGGCTGGGGGAGGCCGCAGAGCTGCTGGGGGTGAAGCTGCCCCACGGCCAGGACCTGCTCGGTGTCCCCGAGGCAGGGTCCTGGCAAGCGTCCCCATCCTCCTCCTGTGTGGGGGCAGGAGAGCTGGAGGGCCCCCGCGGCTGCCTTTCCCGCCAATGCCCCGGGCGCTCTAGTCTCAGAAGCGAGCCTGTGGTCTGTCCCTGGGGGTCTCAGAGTCCCTGCCCCCTACAGCCCTGTCGTCTGTCTCCCAGCTGCACCTACCACCGTTAGGAACCTAGAGCCCCAACCCGGAAGCCAGTCCCCAGGATGAGCACTTCCTACCCGCCTAACACCAGCGAGCTGCTTGCCCTCCCCTCCGCCTTCGAGTCAAGGTAAACTCAGAGCCCCCAGGGAGGCCACAGGTGCACAGCATCCAAGCTGGCGGCATCCCCACGGGGGGCCAGAATGGTGTGTGTGCAGGGCGGGCACAGGGGTGAGGCAAGACCCGAGTCCACAGCGCCCGCGAACTTCCCCCAACTTCCCGGTCTCACACCGGTGCTCGGTGCTCGCAGATGACAGCCCAGAGGCCGGGCAGGCAAAACCCCAGCCCGCCAGCCACCAGACAGCAGACCTCCCTGCCGACGGCACTCCCTGGAGGAGGTGGCTGAGCCTCGGTGCCCGCTCACCGGGCCGGCATTCTCACCCGGACCGGATTCAAGCCCCACCGCAGTGCGGGGATGCCAGTGGTCCGTCTCTGTCCCATGGACCTCACTGCTGAGCCGAGTCTGCCCCTCTGGGGCCCCGCAGAGGCTGGCCACTCTGGCCGCACGTCCGAGGGGTGGGCACGCCCAGAGTGCCCAGCCCCAGACCCGCCTCCTGCCCGATGCTCCTCCTGGCGGTGGTGGGCCAGGTGGGAGCCCTGTGCGGACACCTGGCGGGTCCTCCCTTGCTGCCCAGCCGGTTGTCCCGGGGGCGATCAGCCCTTCCCACCCCACGCCCCACGGATGCCCCTGGGAGCAGGGGCGCCACTCACCGTCCAGGTGGCTGACTTGGCCGTGCTGGACTGCTGGAAGGTGACGTCGAAGTGGTGGGGGCCGGGGTAGTCGGTGTTGGAGGGGATGGCCGGTGCGGGCGACATGGTGTCGAAGGTGGAGCTGGGCTGCGCGTAGGGCGAGTGGGTGGGCACGCTGGCCGCGTGCTCTGGGGTGTAGGGGCTGGCCGAGGCCGCACGGCCGCTCATCTGGTCCATGGTGCTGCTCAGCAGATTGAACTGGGACTAGCGTGGGAAGGGGGAGGGAGGGGGACACACAGTCAGGCTGGAGAGTGGAAGCACGGCCGGAGGTGTCCTGTTACAGGAGCCTTAAAGGGCCAGCAGCACAGTCATCCCAAATATTTCCCGTCCACCCCCCCCACCTGACAGGTCACTGCTTGTGTTGGGATAAACTGACATATTCACCTCGCCCTCCCCTCTCCATCAGCCTCCCGCGCCGGGGCTTCCACGGAGCGCACCTGGAGGGCAGCTGCTGGTGGGGGAGGCTCCCTGCCCCTGGACCTCCTGGTGGGGAGGTGGGCTCAGTCTTAGGGGGCAGTATCCCCGTTGCCGGTCCCCCCACTCCCGGCACAGCATGAAGTAGGGAGACCCTGGGCCCAGGGAGGCAGACAGGGCAGGGGGTGGCCCCAGGGTGTGGGGCACAGGGTCCCCTTCTGCCACCCACAGCCTCTGCGCTAACGCTAACCCGGCCCTGGGAGCCCAGCCCCTCCCCGCCGCGCCCCCCCCCCCACACCCGCAGGAACACAGTGTGGATGCATCCCCAGCCGCCCTCTTGGGGTCCGTCCCCGCCTGGAGCTTAAGGAGGCCCCAGCAAAGGAGAGGGAGGACCGATCAGATCCCTCCAGGAGGGCCAGCAGGGAAGACATCTTTTCCAATCTGGAGGCTTCCACCGGAGGTGGGTCGGGTCAGGGTACAGGGCTGCTGATACTGGCCAGAGGGGCTTCTAGGCACAAACATGTAAGCCGCCCTCCCTCTGTGCCCGGATGAACATGATGGCCATGTGGTTTATTTTAATCCTCTCTGTGGGCCTGAGGCAGACACTGTTATTATCCCATTTTACAGATGAGGACAAGGACACTGAGGCATGGAGGGGGAGTGATTTGCCTGGGGTGAGGCGGTGGCTCCAGCCACCCTCAAGGCAGCCACCCTGAGAGTGGATAGCAGGGGACGGCCAACCAGGGGCAGAGGGCCGGAGGCCCCCCTGGGGGGCAGAGGCAGACCAGCAGCCAGTGCAGGAAGTGGGGAGACTCGGGGCCCAGGGGAAGCTCGCCCTGCAGCCCCCTCCACCGGCCTGCCTCCTGCAAGCTGCAAAGCACAGGAGTGCATCCCTCAGGGCCAGAGGGGCCAGGAGGGACCGGCTATTCAGCCGCTTTCTCCCCCACCCCTGGGGTCTTCTCCATCAGGAGCTGGGGTTCCTCCCGCTTGGCACCCCCAGGAAGGCACACATCCGCCTGTCTGGTCTGTTAGTGACAAGGATCTTTAGAGCTTCTACTAAATGCTCAGTTCGAGGGATGCAAGGGGAGAGAGGTGACAGGTAACAGGTGACATTGTTACTGAAGCCCTGGTTTGGGGTCCGCTGGAGTGCGGGCCAGTGCTTTCCTTGGATACTCCAGCCCCTTGCCCCAGGCCTGGCTGAAGCTGCCATCCAGAGGGCCCCTCGGTGCGGGGGTGGGGTTGATAAATGTGGGGCCTCGTCCATCACCAGCTGGACAGGAGACCCCTGCAGGGCACCCTGAGAACCCCTTCCCCGCTCTGGTCCCCCACCACCTTCCTAGCTTCCTGCGCCTTCTCCTGTCCCCTGGGGAGCACCCCCCCCATGACCGGCAAGTGGAGAGACTGGCAGGTCCGCAGGTCAGAATGGTACCGACAACTCCCCCAATTAAGGAATGATGAAATAGCCAGGGGGACCACAGCCTTGCCCAGAAGTGTACTTGCTGGGGGACTTGCTGTGGGGTCCCCGCAGAGAGGCTGGGCAGTGGCCTCAGGGGCTGGGAGGGGCTGGGAGCCACATTGACGGGGGAGCCCAGCTTCCTTGGGGCGTGAGGAAAGTGCTCTAGGAGTCACTGTGCGGGACAGGAGCCCAGAGCTGGGGACCTTGTCTAATCCGCGGAAATGCAGGCTTTGAATAGGCGAGTTGTGTGGAGTCATGTGTTATGCAGAATGTGGCTTGTGGCTCAATAAAGTGATTTAAAACAAGACAGGCGACAGAGGAATCATCCTCCCATTCCACGTGGGGCCCTGCTGGGGGACACCCCCTGCCCTGCGCCCCCCCATCCCAAGGACACATCACTTCCCTGTCCCCTCCTGGCCTCTGGTTTCTGTCTCCCTACAGGACTGCGGGCCTCACAAGGACCACCACATGTCCCCACGCGTGGGACCGTCCAGTACGCAGGCACCGGCCACGCGGGCACGTGGAGCATGGCCTTGGCGAGCCAGGGGGGCGCGTGGCACCCGGGTTCGGACACTCGGTGCCACGAGGAAACGCAAAAAGGAAGGATCCACGCTCGGTTTCATGCTGAGCACGCACCGAAATGTGCATCATCCCAATACACGGTGCGCATTATTACACTGTTTCCACAGGTTTCCTTTTACTGGTTTTCCACGTGGCTGCTGGAAAGTGCAAAATCACCCCGAGGGCCTTCTGCTGGAGGGCGCTGGACCCTGAGCGTCTGCCCCAGGAGCTCCGGCCTCATCCCCCCTCCCTGCCTCACCTTCCCAGGTTCCAGGCTCCGCAGAAGAGGAAAGGGGAAAGGAAGGAAGGAGGAGGGAGGAGGGGTGAGAAGGGTGGGGCGCGACCGTCCCTCCTGCTCCACCAAGCTGAGAGCCCCATGGGTCCTGGGCTGGGGAGGACGGGGTGCCAGCCTGCTCCCCAACCCAGAGTCTCCACGAACTCTCTCTTCCAGGACAAGCCAAGGCCCCACGGAGTGAGCAGTGAGCGACTTCCCCGTGGCCACCCAAGGGCTCCGTGAGGACAGCCCGACGGCTCAGGACGGTTGTCCCCGCTCCATCCCCAACAGGAGGACAGCCCAGGCCAGCAGGGCAAAGGGCCTCTGTTCAGGAGAAATGAGAGGCAGGCCCATGATGGCAACATTGTTCAGATTTTAACTTGTCCACATTCTTTCCCAATCTGAGGTGGGTGCCAGGGAATTAGTCACTGAACCAAAAGAGCCGGCTGATAGCATCTGGGCGGGCGCAGCGGCCACGAGGCAGGAGGGAGCCGGAGGCTTCCAGCAGGCTGGTCCCCAGAGATGCGAGGGAAGAGCTCTGCACACAACACCCAGACCGGGCTGCAAGCTCCCTCCCTCCCTCCCTCTGCCCACGGAGAGAGCCTGGCCAAGGCAGACGGGAGCACACAGCCCTCTGACCCAGGGCACTTCGATGACCCGGTGTCTGGGGAGCTCCCTCCTCCCAGGGGAGTAGGGGACGGCAGCACCTTGTTGGGTCACTGGGCAGGTGACAGCTGTCCTTTCGAGTCCTTCTTGGGATCCTGTCCCCCCAGGGACACCTCTGACTGCACCCCCAGGTGCTGTGTGGGGCCGACTGTGGGGGGGACCCCGCTGGTCGGATGTGGATGCGCCTGCGTGTGGCCCCCCTCCCTTCCCTCCCTTTGCATTCCTTCCTAATGGAGATGGGGAGGGCCGTGGGGGACCAGCTCCTCACTGTCCCCCCATCTCGCTTCCTGAACCAGCCGACACAGCCTCACGGAAGGCTGGGGAGCAGCTCGTCCAGACCAGAGGCCCCTGGAAGCTGGGGTGAGACCCACTTGGCAGCAGGAGGAACCTGGGCAAAACCAGGACTTTTTTGGTTTGTTTCGCTTTCAATCAGAACTCCCAAGAGAGTGGGCTAATTAGGACATGCCCGGCCCCAGGCGGCCCACATGTGCCTACATGTGCGTGCAGAACTCCTGGGCCCGACCCAAGGAGGGCCGCGAGCAAGCAGGCGGGAGTGCAGATGCCGTGGTGGCCTCCCCTCCAGGTCGGGGCAGCCGCTGAGCTGGGCCTGCCTCTGAGGCTGGCAGGCAGGGTCGGGCTCTGGGGGTGGGGGTGGTTTTGCTGGGGCAGGAGGGAGCCTCTCCTCCTAGATCCCCATGTGCTTGCTGGAGGGTCAGTGGTGATGACCTGGGAGCTCCCTCCACCAAGAGGAGATAGGCTCCCCAAGGCGCTCTCTGTCTGTTCGCTCCACAAACATGCTTTCTGTTGCTCTCTGCGGGGGACACTGTGCAGGGCAGAGAAAGTCAACCCGCCCTCGGGACACATGCAGGGTGTTTGGCTCTGCAGGGAGCTAGCCAGGCTCCCATGGTCAGCTCCTTTCAGACCAGGATCCCCAGTGGGCCCACTTCTGCTCAGGCAAGGGCATGTGCAGGTCTAGGGGGCCACGCGCTCACGGGTGTTCACACGCGGGGCTCAAAACCCACGCAGGGATGGGGCAAGGGTCTTAGACCTCAGGCCGCCAAGGGAGGGGGGCCACTGGATGGGATGAGGGTGAGTGGAAACCCCCCCGCCCCCGGATGACCTGGGCTGTGTCTGAGCACCTGCTCTCCTCTGGAAAAGGAGCTGGACTGCCGGGGCCTCGGAGTCCCAGGCAAGGAGAATGCCTCCCCAAGGACCAGCAGGGAGAGGACGAGGGGACCCCTCCCGGGGTGGAGCTGTCCCAGCTTCCAGCCCATCCTGCCCTGCCACCGCATCTGCAGCCGGGGGTCCTCTTCTCCCCTGCAGATCTGCTGAGGGTCTCCCCAGCAGCCGCAGCAGAGACTAGCTCCCGAGCTGGAGACAGCGACAGGAGAGAGCTGCTGGCGTTCACACGCCAAGACACTCTGGCCCGTCTCAGCCTTCAACCCCGTCTCCAGAGCCTGCTGCTTTGATCCATCCCACGCCCAAGGGTTGGCAAAGAACAGGGGCCTGGTGGGGGGTCAGAGGCCTCACCTCCCGTGCACCCCCACCCCCATAGGCAGAGGGTCTGGCCTGCCCACTGGTCCTCCTGCCCGGGGAACTCAGCTCAGCCCAGCCCCACAGCCTCGCCCCACCTGCCAGACATCCTAGCCCAAGCTCCCAGCGCCCTTTGCTGGCCAAGCCAGTGTTGGGGGTCCCTACAGCTGATTAAGAGATGGTGACTGGGTTGGCTATCCCAGAACATGGGCTCTCCTGGCCAACCCACTGCCCGCCTACAGGCCTATCTGTGTGCCCAGGTCTGGGATTAGTGCCGCCCACAAGGACCACGTCCTGGGGCAAAAGCAGAGAGACAGAGGGACTTCCCAGGTCCAGCAGGGCAGAGCAGGGCTCCGAGGTCAGGAGACCTAGGGGCTGAGGTCCCAGCCCCACCTGTGTGACTCGGCCTGGCACTCCGCCTCCCATCTGTAAAGTAGGGTGAAGCCATAGGTCGGCTATGGGGATCAGGAGGCTCCAGAAAGGCTATAACCTGCAACTTTCCATCAGGAGGAAGGACCCCTGCCCAGGACACTCCCCAGATCTGGGAAGCCCACCGTGCACGATGCGCTCATCTCTCCTCGTCCGCACAAAAGCCCAACAAGGAAAGGGCTGCAGACGGGGCCGACCCGGCCAGCCCCAGGCCCTCATCCACTTGCGCAGAGGCCAGGGCTGAGCCCAAGGCACAGATAAGGGGCGAGCAGGAGACCCCCGTGTCCCAGAGAGGCCATGTCCCGCCACCCTGTCATGCCTGGCCCCAGAGGGCGTGCTCAGAAACCCTGGGCTGGATGAAACAGAGCCGGGAACTCACGGACGGACCCCAGGGCACACGTGGCCACGGCCCCCACTCTTGTTCTGGTGTCTCTGGGGCCGAACAGCGGGTCCTGCAGCCCTCCCAGGAGCACCTGGCAGAACCGGCCACAGAGTGCGCGGCCCGCCCGCCCGCCCGCCCACCCAGGCCGCCCGCTGCGCCCGTGCCTCGTCTCCTCCCCATCCTCAGCAGCCGGACTTCTCGAGAAACGGAGCCCCGCGGCCGCCCGGGGCAGCCGCCCCTTCCTGTGAGCAGGGCTTATGCAGTTGCATAAGATTCCCGTGTTGCGTGTTTGTTTATATAAAACTGATAAACCAGCTCAAATGAGGTTTCGGGACGCGGACGGAAAACAAATTGTTTCTGAAAGCCTGTGCCCGGCTTGCTTCCTTGTGCCCGGCTCACTTCCCAGCGTCTGTGGCCCCTGTTGGCGGACTCCGGGCGATCGCAACGGGGAAAGCAAGAGCACAGGCGGGCTGTGACCACGCAGCGGCCACAACGGCTGTGTTCTCAGGTGTCACACATGCTCTCTCGGAGGGGACAGAAAACCTTGTCACTAAAATGTACGACTCTTAGTATGTCCCCAAAGGCTCCATTCCAGTGAAGGGGACTGGGGGGAGAGGGAGGTTATCGAGCCCCCTCCCTGCCTGGGGCCACACAGGGGCAGCCGGGGACACTGGGCTCAAACCCCAGTTCAGGAAGCATCCCTTTGTCCCTGCCACAAGGACACACAGATTCCAAAGACAGAGCTCCTGCACCTTTGGGTGCTGACATGGGGTCGCCCAAGGGGCTCCCCATTCCCAGTCTCCTTTGCACACTGCTGTCTGTACCACAGAGTTTTTGCTCCTGCTGGTTCCCTCCCGGAACATTGTCTCCTCCCACCTGTAGAGCCTTCCAAGGCTCACCTCCTTCTGGAGGCTTCCAGGCTCTCCTCCTCCTTACATTCTGTGTTCTGGGGCTTTCTTTCCCCTTCCCTGGTAGAGTAACAGACATCAGGATGCACGCCCTCGTGGGTTCATATCCCGTGGGGTGTCCACTTTCCCGCCAGCTCTGAGCCTCTAAAAGCTGAAGCTTGACCAGCACCAGGTTGGGGCATGGACATGCCGTGCGGTCAGAAGCGCAGTTTGTGAACCCCCAACCCGAGCTACCGCCAGCCCATCGCCCGGAAGCCTTATGGATCACGTCAAGTCAGGGAGCACGGATGCTGAGCGCCGTGCGCATCACAGACACGACGTTCTCACAAGGAAGGAAGCTGGAGGAGAGAAATCTCGTTCAGACAGCGTCAAGAAGAGGAAGCCCACCTCCGGGCTGCACCCGGAGTCCGCGTACGAGTGGGCTCGAGCAATTCAAGCCGGTGGGGCTCAGGTCCACTGGATTAAGACCTGTGGCAAAGGGCTGCCCCGGCTGCCCCAGCTGAGCTCAACGCCCCGGGAAGTTCCTCCTGGACACTGAAGCCCGTGCCCCTCCCCGTGCAGAGAGCTCGCAGGGGTGGGCCGGCCTGCAGCCCTGCCCAGGCTCTTCTCCTTTGGGACCTTGGCCGGGCTCACAGAGATCACACAGGGGAACCCCAGCCCGCCAGTGCCGACTGTCAGAGTCCTCAGTCCATCCCCTGAGGTTCATGACAACGGGGAGTGAGGACATTTCCAAAGTCCTTCCCCAAGAGGCCCAAATGCCACTCTGAGCAAAATTCCCCCATGACCTTTCCAGATGTGGAAGGTGGTGACACAGCTGGCCTGAGGCATCATGGGTTCCTCTCTCCTCCCTCCTACCCTCCCCACCAGGCCTTGCTGGGAACTGGTGCCATGGCAGGCCCCAGGCGGCCCCCTGGCTGTGTCCACTGCTCCACAAGCCTGTGGCACCACGGGCGGCCTGTGCGGCCCTAGGGCCTCACAAACCCTTCTCTCTTCACAGCCCCAAGGGAACAGCCTGGAGGAACAGACTTCGTGCCCCCCCCCAAGGTCAGCTCCCACGCACCCCACATTCACTGCAGACCCAGCACAAGGTCTCACCCTGTAGCCCCCAGCAGAGAGCTGCCCTGGATTCCAGCCCTAGCCGTAACCCACGGTGGGGCTCCCGGCCTCCCCAGCCCCTTCCTCGTCCCCTCCGCCAGCTTCTGCCCTCCAGCCTCCAGGCCCTACACACAGCCCGCCTCCCCAGGCAGCTTCCCGGCTCTGCTGCCCCTCCCGGCCAGGGGCTGGGGCTGAAGCTGAGTGCGGGGCACCCTCTCCTGCACTGGGGGAGGCGCTCTGGGCCCAACCTGGAGCCACACCCCTTTGATCTCAGAGGGCTCTGCCTGGTGTCTGCTCCAACCGACCGACCAACCAACCGACCGACCGCCCCGTCCTCCAGCTCCCCAGAGAGTACTAAGATTTCTGCAGAGTGTGAAACTCCAAATCCCCTGCTCCTCTCCGGCAGGCGTGTCTGGGCTCGGGTGCGCCCCCACCCAGAGGTGAGTGACTGGCACGCCGTCCGGGCTTTAGGGGGAGGCAAGCGGCCCACTCGGAGCAGGACGTCCGTCCCGCGGTGCTTCCCACAGCATCTCCCAGAGTCTGTGATTAAACGGGTGGAAATGCCAACAAGACCGAACTCGCGCCGGGGGAGGCACCCTCTCCTGAAAATATGCATGAACGCTGTCTCCTCACCCGGGGCGGAGGCGAGGCCTTGCCCCATCCTCCGCCAGGGCCATGTGGAACTTTCCACACCTCTCGCCGGAGAACCGTGCCCCCAGAGGCCCGTTCCCGCAGCTGCCGGGGCGCGTGTCCGCGGGATGTCCCTGCCCGCCTCCCCCTGCACTCAGCCCCGCTGAGACATGGGGGCAGCGGCCTGCAGTGGGGGCCTCACAGGGCCCCCGGGGGGCTCGGGCTGCGCCCTGCCGGCCTCCATGGGGCTGCCCGTGACACACAGGCAGGTGGCCCACGGACACACAGGCTTTATTTTAACCCCCAGGGCACAGCCCCTTCTAGGATGTCCGGGGTCTGCAGCAAATCTGAGGCACAGCTCATGGGGTACCCCTCGGGCCTGAGCAGCGCTGGGAACAGTCGGCCTTCCTGTCCCTCTGCCTGGCACCCCAGAGCCTGACCTTATCCCGGCGTCTGCCATGACATCCTTCGCCCACCTGTCCCTCGTCTGTCCATCCTGTGGGTGCTGATCAGGCCCCGCCCACACCAGACCTCGCCAAGGGGCCCGCTGCTCTCCTCGGTGACAAGTGCCACGAAGGTGACAAGGAGAGGGAGGGAGAGTCACGAGTGTGCCCCCTTCAATGGCCGGGACCCAGGATGGAGAAACAGCCACGCGCCGCCTCAGTGAGGCTCTCGGCCGCTGGCTGGCTCACTGCTTCCCCAAGTCAAGGCTCTGGGGTGGACAGAAGGGCCGACCCAAGCCCCTCCCACCCGTTCTGCTACCCGACAGCTTCCTGGCGAGAGGTGAGGGTAGCCCGTCCCTTCCCCACACATCTCCCAGGGGCCTCCGGGGCGCTGGGAGCCGCCGGCACCTCGCACACGTGGCCCGCAGCCTCCCGCAGTGGCCGGCAAACCAGCGCGTGTGTAGGGGCTCAGGGCTTCACACTGGGCAAACACAGCCGGGCAAGGCGCCGGGCACAGGGAAGCCTCCAGACTGGAGACCAGAGAGCAGCGCCTGCTGCCCGAGGGAGGGCTGAGGGGGACGGTTCGGCCAAGGGACCTTGGGATCCCAAGCCGAAGGCCGTGACGTCGGCCGCGGAGCGGAGCAGGGGCTGGCACGATCCCAGGACACACTGGCGGGCGTCTCATGAACGGGACGCTGGATGGTACAGCAAGGAGGGTTAAGAGTAGCTCTGGGTTTCGGCCAAGGCAAGGAAGAGTGAATTTTCCACGCGCTGAGACCGCACACATCCCCCATGGGGCAGGCGGGAGCTCGGGGTGGGCTGCAGAGGGCCAGCCGGTCCTGGAACTGCGGGGACAGACCAAGAGCCTGGCTGCGGGGGCCGGAGCTGGGGCAAGCGGAGCGTCAGTTCTGTGAACCTGCCGAGTGGGGGCGATCCCTCTGTGCCCTCGAGGCGCGCTCTGGTGTTCCCCTTCTGGAACAGTCCATCCCTGCCTGGGCCCCCAGAGCCTCGTGCTCTCCCTTCCCCAGGTCAGGGAGAGGGTGCCTGGGGCCGCCAGCCCATTCTGCAGCCCAGACCCCCGCTACTCTGGTTCAGCTCCGTCCTGAGACGGGAGCCCCTCCCGCCTGGTCCCCAGAGGCCTGTCCGTGCTGCCCGCCGCGACGCCTCCCTTCTGTTCCCCGCGGCACCCTCTCCTGGCTCCAGGTGGCCCCTCTTGTCTCCTGGGAGGACTCCGTCTCCTATCTGGTTACTCTTCCTCCGTTCAGCCCCCACCCAGGCCGGGAGTCCCCGCCCCCTGCCCGTCATCTGCTCCTGACACCTGCCCCCAGTGTTCGGCCGCCCTCTGCCATGCCGGGCTTGTCGCACTCTCCCTCCTCCCCAGCTGCTCAGCCGGTGGCCGCTGGGGAGTGGCCACACACGGCCGGCACGGTCGAGCTCACTCTTCATCCCAAAGCCCCCGCCCACGGCTTCCCAACCAAATAAACAGGTGGCGACTCCCTTCGCCCAGCCTCCTGGGTCCAACCTTGGTCGCCTTTGCCCGCCCCACCTGCCCAGCCCCCAGCAGATCCGTCCGGAACCCGGGTGCTCACTCCTCCCTGCTCCCGCCTGGCCCCAGGTGGCAGGGCTGTGCGGCACTATGCAGCGGCCTCAGCCCTGCCCTCCGGTGGCCACCCCGAGCACTGCCGTGGGGGCTCCTCTCCAAAACCCCGCACCATCTCCTCCCTCCCCCTGCTAGGACCTTGGATACCCGAGGAGGCACTTAGTACCTATTTCTTGATGCACGGTTGGCGCTTCCCACCGGGGCCCTTCCTGCCCAGAACCGCGCGGTCTGCAGGAACGGAGAGTGACCGGACCCCATGGCACAGGGGGTGCTAAGCGCTGCGGCCTCCCGGGCGGCTCCCGGACCGCGAAACCCGGTGTCCTCAGGGCACATGCCTGCCGGCACCCACCAGACTGGCGGACGGTGGGCGGGGGCAGGTGCCGATGCCCACCACCCGGCTCCAGCTGCGCCTGCAGCCCGGACAGCCCTGGGCCCCAGTCGACGCACAGGCATGGAAAGAGCCAGGGGGTCGAACGGGGACGGACGTGCTAATAGTGGAAGAGCCCCGAGGAGCAGCGCATGGGAAATCTCGAGATGCCCAAGCGCGGAAGGTCTGTCCCGGGTGCCCGCTCTGGGTCGTGTGTAGCGTGGCCGCGGCGAGAAGGGCCCCTGTGTGGGGGTGGCTGGCGGGTGCAGGGGGAGAAGCTGCCGCACACGGAGCCCCCACCCCCAGTGCCAGCCAAGCACCCCAGAACGTGGGAGCCACCAAGGCAGGAGTTGTTCAGTCTCGACGGAGAAGCAGACCCTGAGCACAGCGAAGGCTGCAGGGAGAGGCAGTCCGAGCAGACCGCAGCCCAGCGCTGGCCAAGCAGGTGCAGTAGACGGCACGGCGGTCATGGACGAGGAACGGGGCCACACGGGAAACTGGGCTGGGCGCCCCTCCCCTAAAGGGTCGGGCAGCAGGGAGGTGACTCCACCAGCTCCTCCGAACAGCCCAATCTGTTCATGTAGGGGTTTTGGCTGGTTTGGGGCAAACCCCGTTTAGGATGTTTACATGCAGCGGGAAGCTTCTGTCTCCCTCTGGGATAGAAATAGGAAGCAGACACTTCTACAAGTCACTGTGCCCAGCCCGGCCCACCTCCCCCGGGGGCAGAGGCTTTGGCGTCCACCTGCCCGGGGCCCAGATACCCCAGGGCCGCTGCTCAGAGAATGCTCGCCGACTGAGATGTCCGTGGTCAACACAGAAGCAACCCTGCTGGTCCCCGGGGCAGGGGCCCCAGCCGCAGAGTGGACGCTGGTGGCCCTCCACTGCCCACTGCTCCCTTCATGGTGCCACGGAGAGCCCTGTACCCCCTGCCCCCCAGGAAGGAGGCCACGCAGCAGCCGTGCTCAGCCCTGCCTCATTCGGGAGAAAGGGTTTTGCCAGAGTCCCTGTGTGCCCAGGTCTCTTGCTGGCCAAGCAGGCTCGCTGGCCTCCAGAGCCTGGGGTCTCCCGGTTCTGACTTGGGTTGTGTGTGTGAGAACCTCAGTGACAGGGACACGGCCCCTCTGGGTTCCCACTCCGCCTGCACGGAGAGTCTGGGGGTCCGAGTCTGCTTGCGTGCCGTGGAGCATTTCCCCACATGTAGTGGGAAAATGAGTCAGTGACAAAGTGAGTGACAGAAGGGGGACGGAGAGGAAAGATGTCCCCTCCCCAGCCCAGCAGTTGCCCACACTAATTTCAGACAAAAAGCTCACATTGACAGAGCTTCCAAACCTGAGTGCACGGAGCCAGGGCCGGAGTCAGGCCGTAGAGACGCATCACCCACACCCCTCACGGGACACACACATACACACCTGTCATTCTTCCCATGGCCTTGCTGGGGACACACGCCCACAGGCACAAACACATACATGCCTGTCCCAGCACGCAGTGAGCACAACACTCGTGCACACGTGTTCTCACTCAGGTGCACACTCACATGCTCTCACACATAAGCACAAGCGTGTGCTCACACGTGCCGCCGAGAGTACGCGGGTCTCTAGAGGTGGCCGCAAACCCAGGTCCTTGTGGCCCGGGCTCCTGTCCTCTGCCCGTGCAGCTTGGGAGCGCCTGCACTCTGTCCAGCTGTCGGTCCTCTCCCTCTGCCCGCTGCTGGGTCTCCCACAGGGCACGGATGCCAGGGCCCCCGCTCTGCCCGCCTCCCTCACAGGAAGAGCTCCAGCCTCCACATGCTCAATTAGCTGCCTGGTGCCTGGCTGGCCCTGGGGACCTGGCAAGTCTGGAGAGGAGCCCAGGTCCCCAGGGCCCAGGCTGCAGAGACCAAGCAAACCTGCGGTCCCTTCCTTCCTTCCCCTCTGCCAGACTATTGCCTCTCTGTGAGATGGCGACGGGAAACCCGAGGCCGGCTTGCTGCAAGTCCTTGACCTTGAGCCTAGACCCAAGGAGCAGATTCCCAGGAGAGGATGCTCTTGACCTGGGAGCAGGCAAGGGCAGCCTCACAGCCCAACCCCCCGGGGGCAACGGCGACCTCCAGGGTCCCCTGAGTTCCTGGCAGCCGGGGATAGGGCAGGGCAGATGGTGGCCCCTGAGCCTGGGACAAAGTCCCCAGCCTGAAGCTGGGGAGCCTCAGAAACCTCCGCATCTCAGGGCAGCCACCCAGTGCTGGCCGACAACCGCCTGCCCCCCTCTCCCAGCCAGTGGGCGCCTGTCCCAAATCCCACCGGATGCCCCCTGTGCCCAGGACCAGTCCCCCAACCGTGCATCCTGCCCAAACCATCCTGCCTGCCCCGGCTTACCCTGGATGGTGGCCCCCAACCAACCACAGGCGCCTGACCAGGAGACGCTGAGAGAATAGCCCCCCCCCGCCCCGCCCTCCTCCCGGCTGCCCCCCCCCCAGGACGGCGCGGGTCCGCTCCTACCGTGGTGAAGTGCTGCATGGGGTCACTGACGTACAGCATGGTGGGTGCGCGGGGGCCTGCACACGCCGGGGGACTGGCGCGCCGCGGGGCGAGGCATGGGTCTGCGTGGCCGGGGGCCTGGGTGGGGGTGCCCACTGCGGGGCGGGCTGCAGCCAGGTGGGGAGGCGCCGCGGCTAGCGGGGCGGGAGCTCGGGATGCTCCCGGACACGCGGGCTGTTCGCCGGCATCTTCCTTCTCCCGCTGCTCTGCCACCGCATCTAACAACAAAACCGGCGCCCGCCCCTTCGTCCCTCCTGCCTATTCATCACGGTCCAGGCAGGCCCCGGCTTGCCCACCGATGTGTCGGACCGCACCACGGGGCCGCGCGGGGAGGGCCGGTGCTCGGGGCCGGCGCCTGCCCACCGTCCAGCCACGACCGGCTGCCCCCAGAGACGCCGCCCTTGGGAGGCCTGGGGGGCCGTGGGCCTCTCCCTCTGAGCACCAGGGGGCCGGCCTGGGGCTCCTGAGGCCTCCGTAGGTGAGGCTGGGCCACCCCCGAGGGAAGACGTGGTGCTGTGGCCCCAGAGCCCTTGGCGGAGCACATCTCTCTCCTGCGCAGGGAGCACGGTAGTTCCCCGGGGACACCCCGAAGCCTGACGGAGAGGAGAAGCACCCCAGAGACTGCATCCCTGGCCCACCCGCTGGGAGCCTTGCTCCCAGAACGAGCCGCTGAGGCGTGGCCCAAAGCCGTGGACTAAGCAGGGGACACGGGGTCCTCGTGCTCTGGTCCCTGATGCTGGCCGTGTCCCTACAGGGGCCGAGCCCCTGCAAACAGTGATGCGGCCCAGAAGGGGGACGGCTGGGCCCTGCCTGCCACAGTGTGCTGACCCCGAGACCCTCGCCACCTCCGGGCCTGGGCCTGCCTCCCTGCGGCCCGCCTGGTGGGGAGGTGGCCGTGGTCACCATGACGCCCTTCCTAGGGGCCGGAATCCTCGCTGGAAGCAGGCAGGTGTCGGTCACACACAGATAAATCATGCATGTGACCCTGGACATGCCACGCTCAAGCTCCAAGGCCCCAACAAGAGCTTACAGACCCACGAGGCGCTGGACGGCCAGCCCATTCTCACCACCTCCCCAGCCACCTCCCGGCTCCTGGGGGCCTGGGAGCCCCAGGCTCGGGGCACAGGGGGGCTCCAGCCGAGGCCCGGCAGGGCATTCGCTGACCAGCCCAGACCCCCAGAGAGGGAGCGCCGGAGACAGAGACACAGCCCACTCCCGCGACCCCGTGGCTGTCAGCTCCCAGCGCGCCGGGGGCCCCCCACGCATCATGAGACCGCGAGGAGGGGGTCTGCAGAGGGGTCCAGGTTGGAAGTTCTGGCTGGAGGCAGCGGCGGAGAGCCTCCTTCACCCGAATGCTTGAAGACAGGAAGGCCTGGGGTGGGGAGACCCATCGCCACCCCCGTCCCGGTCCTGCCCCTCCGTGTCCTCACGCTTTTGGAGGAGGCTGAAGCGGAGGTGCCTCGTGGGCTGGGCAGGTGGGGGGTTGGAGGACACGGAGCCAGACAGCAGCAGGAGGGCTCGACCCCCACTCCCACAGGGTGCTGTGTGAAGTTGGGCCCTTCCCCAGCCTCTCACGAGGGGTGTCCCCGCCGGTCAGGGCAGCATCTCCCCCTGGGGCTGGGGGAGCACAGCTGTCTCCCGAATCGGCTGAAAGCAGGGAGCAAAGGAGAGAAGAGCCTGAGGGGAGAGGCCCCAGGAGTCTGGCACACAGGAGCCCTGTGTGGGGACTGCACCCCGAGGTGACCCCAAGATCCGCACTCCGGCCTGTGTCCTGCACCACCCCTCCCCGGGTGGTGCTGCGAATGCAGTGACAGCTGCTGGGATTAGGTTACAAACCAGTCAACTCCGAGTTGATCAGCACGGAGACTATACAGGTGGGCCAGGCCTAATCAGGTAAGCCCTTCAAAGGTCAGTGCAACAACTTCCTGCTGGCCTCAGGGAGCACACGGCCAAGTGGTAGAGGCACCCTAGGGCAGCAGATGGCAGGCAACCTCTAGGAGCCGAGAACGGCAGCCCTCAGCCAACAGCCAGCAAGGAAGTCACGACCTGGGCTTGACAGCTGCAAGGAACTGAATTTTGCCAATAAGCAGATTCTGGAAGAGGCCCTGGGCTGGATGACACTCAGCAGCCTGGGAGACCCTGAGCAGGGACCCAGGGGAAACAGGCTGGACTCCTGACCCATGGAGACTGGGAGGCCACGGTGCTGTTTGAAGCCACCAAGTGGGTGGTGAGACCTCGGGCAGAGGAAGCCAGGGCTCTGGAGTGGATCAGGTCACGGGGAGGGCCCGGGGACACAAGCCGGGCCCAAGGACGCTGGCCGCCCAGAGGGAGGACGTCAGGTCAGAAAGGCATCTTCCCTTGAGCCCTGGTGGGAGCACGGAACACAGAGGACAGAGGGGCCATGGCCCACCCACACTGTGGGGCACCAAAGAGGAGGCTCGGGCACCCCCTACAGCGAGCCCGGGCCAGGCTGCAGCCCTGGACGCACCGAGAGCAGATGTCCACGTGGGCCGGAGCCCCTGTGTCTGCCCGAGGAGCACCTGCTTCCTGTGCATTTGTCCTAAGTCCTGGCTGTCCAGGGGACAGGGAGCAGGAGCCGGGGACTCTGTCCCGAGAACTGGTCCCCTCCTCACTCGGTCGTCAGCCGCTTCCTCCAGGTGGCCTCCCAGGTGGCCCCACCAGCTCTCCTGATTCTAACACACTAGAGATCGCACACCCGGCCCCTCCCACAGGACTCAAGGCAGCGGGAGATGCGGTGGGGTATGTCTTCCTCCTCCTGAAGGCACAGGACTCAACAGAAGGGCCCCGGGGATGTGCCTGCTCAGAGCCAAACTCCTCACATGCCGTCCTGACCACCCACAGGCTCAGCACCCCCCACAGGGGAGGTCACAGGGCTGACCCCAGGACCTGGTGCTGGCCGGGACTTGGCTCTGTGCCCCCTAGAGGCACTCCCACCATGGCCTGTAGAAGGACATGAGCTTGGGGCTCACTGGGAGGGCAGGCAGGCTGGGGGTCCTGGAGCTGACCGTTGGAGCCGAGCCCCCTCCCCGGCCTTGAGCTCTACCCCAACACCTTCCTTGGGGCTGCGGAGCCTCCCTGAGGAGGGGTCGTCCTTTCCCTACCCCCTGCACACCTGTCCCCTTCTGAGGTCCAGCCGTTTCCGGAGAACCTACTCCCGGGGTCCACACTGGGCTGTGCCCTCCCTTCTCCTGCCCCTGGGCAGAAGTGACCCCTCCCCAGGCCAGAAAGGTCTGCCCTGGGTGACCACGGGGGTCTCGAGCCCAGGCGTCTGCCTGGCTGTGCGGCTCTCTGTGGCCACCTGAGCCCTGGGCAGGTGGTGGTGGGGCCCCAGCATGGATCAGCTGTGCCTGCCACCCCTGCGGCCACAGCCCGCCCCCACCCCTCATGGCCCACCTGCCCACACCAGCTGTCACCGCAGAAAGGCGCTGGGAGAGGCGGGAAGAGGCTCGGGGAGGGTGTGTGGGGGCAGGGAGCCCCACAGACTCTGGGGGAAGCTGGAAGGAGCGGGCGGAGGGAGGCGGCCAGGCTCTGCGGGGCACGGGTCATCTCCCTTTCATGCCTCATCAGAGCTGGGAGGAAGCCCCCTCCCCTGAGAGCCTGGCCCTCGTTTTGTCCCCGGCTCAGAGGGGACACACAGGCCCTTAGCCCACACCCAGCTGCAGCAGAATCTGGGGGGGGTGGTTAGGATTCCTGCTCTGGACACCCGGAGGACCCACGGCAGGGAACTTCATCCTGTCTGAGCCCCCGCCCCAGGACAGTGGGGGGCCTCCAGGCCCAGTGCAGATCCCACAAGACTGCCCTCCTCGCTGCGTCAGCCCACACTCCTCCTGAGCCCCCGGGGATGCTGGGGACCCAACGGGCTTCTCTCCCCTTGCAGGAGACGGGAAGTGACTGCAGAGCTGCCGGCGCTGGCCGGTGAGCCACGTGGGGTCGGCGGCCACGGCCACTGCCCAGGGCAAGGGCTCTTCCTACAGGGACTCCACGGTGGGCAGGTGGCCACAGAGGCCCTGGGGTGTCAGGGCCTTCCCGGGCACAGCTGCTTCCAGGCCCCTGATCCCTCTTCAACACGGAGCCTCGCCCTGCCTCCCCCTGCCTCGCCCTGCACAACAGCTAGCTTTATCACACACTCCCCGTGGGCCGGCCACCACCCTTGTCCTCGCCATGCTGATGACGGAGATGCTCTCACCAGCTCAAGGTACAGACAAGGAAACTGAGGCCCAGAGAGTTAAGTAACCACCCCCCATGCCTCGCTTGGCAAAAAAGTGGTAGGGATGGGATGGGTCAGAGTACCCCATGCCCACGAAGGCCTCCCTCTATGCCCCTCGGCTGTACAGGGAGCTGGGACCCTGGTGACCATGACCTCAGGGAACTCACCCTCCCCCCAAGAATCTGTGCACTGGGACCCCTCCAAGGCCTGCTCAGGGGCCAGCTGGCCTCCTGGGGCCCCATTCTCTTTACTGCCCGACTCGGTGTGGCAGGGGGTGGTCCGGGGACAACGACCAGTCCTTCGCACAGGGCTGTGGGAGCCCGTGCTGGGCTCCACACATGCGGACGCCTCCGCTTCACAAGTAAGGACTCAGAGTCGGTGGCGGGGGGACCCGATCCCAGGACAGATGGGCACTTCAGGCGGGCCGTCGCCCGCTCTGCCACTGGCCACGGAGGATCATCCCGTGGCCCCACAGTGGCCTCTCTTCTGGCCGCGGTCTGACTGTGGGAAGCTGCCCATCCCATGGGAAGGAATCTGCCCGATTGCCTGTAGGGCCGACGAGCAGAGGAGACCCAAGGTCCGGACAGCGGGACATGCCACCCCAAAGGGCCGATGCTGCATCTTGCTGCTGGACCAATGGCATGCCTGGGGGGCCAGGTCCCCCGCGACACAGGGCACGGCTGGCCCACGGTGTACACACCAGCCTTCACACCCGGCCCATGGGCTGAGTCATGGCCGAGGGGCTGGCCGGGCCTGGGGATACAGGACTCCACCCCCGCTTTCTTGCCCCTGTCTGGCCTGGCCTCAGGACCCGGCTTCTTGTCCAAGGTCACCAGCCTGGAGTGGGGCTGCCCTGCCTCCCCCGTGCTAACCCTAACCAACCAAGCAGCTGGGTGGGGAGGGAGCTGTGTCCTCTGGCTCCTGGGCAGGACCAATAGCCCCGCCCGCACTGGCTCCTGGCCCCTGGGCACACGGAGGCCCTTGGGTGGGACAGGCTGGCAGCAGGTGGCTGAGCGGCCTCCACCTGTGTGTCTGGGCTCTGCTGGGGCCTGGCGAGGGTGAAGGGTGGGCAGGCTGTCTGCTCAGTCACTGGGCCCAGACCGGTCACGGCGCCCACGACGGGCAAGCAGGGGTCTGGGGGAGGTCGACCAGGTGGCTCCAGGGAATGCCCAGCCCTGTGGAGGGAGCCCACAGTTTGTCCCTGCGCGACTTTTACTAAAAGGCGGGTCCCCACCTGACAGACTCGGCCCTCCTGCTGCTGGCAGAGGTGGGAGGCCACACCCTCGCTCCCCCACGGCCGCTGAGAGGTCAGCCCCCCATTCCTAGCCCAAACACACTTGGCATCCCGCATCCTTCCGGGCAGACGTGGGGGAGTGCCTCCCACCCAGGGGGCACCGAGGGCTGCCCCCTCCACCTACCAGAGCGCAGAAGCCCCTCTGGACTCCGGGGCCACGGGGTGTCCAGGGACCTCTGCCCTCAAGGGGTGAGCGGGGGGCGGCTGGGGGGAGCCCAAGCTCAGGAGACCACACTCAGGTCCGCCCTCCCTAGAGCTCCTGCCCCTCCGCAGACTGGACCGTGTGAGGGCCCGGCAGTCAGCTTCCGACCGGGAGGCGGCCACTTAAGAGACACCGTGTGGAATGACTGTGTGGCCGGCGGCCAGTTAGAGGGAGAGCCCGGCCCCCCAGCCACGCGGCCCCCCAGCCACGCGGCCCCCTCGCAGAAAGCCCCGAGGGACCCGGACTGCGGACCATGGAGTGAGCCTGCTCTCCCTGCCTGCGCTCTAAAGCCACGCGTAGGCTTTAAGTTCACCGGTAAAGAGTGAGTCCCCCGAAGCCCCAGGCCTTCCTCCCTGCCCCCGCATAAAGGCAGAAGCCCCCATCAGCGCTCTCTCACTCTCTCCCTGCCACTGGCTGCGTGCCCCGGGGCCCGCCACATGCCCTCCAGCCCTGAGAGTGACGAAGCCTCTTTCGAAGGCGCTGCCGTGTGTCCTGCCGTCATCAGAAGCACAAGGGTCGGTCCAGCCACGGCGCTGGCTCTGTCAGGAGCTGTCTGAGCGGCTCGCGCCCCAGATGCCGCCAGCCGGCAGTGACATCACTGACACACTGGGGAGGACGCTCATGTCCAGGAGGGGGACCGGGGAGGGGAAAGGTCCGGACTCTTGGCCCCTGGGGAGCACCTGGGATGGGGCAGCCCGGCTCATCGAGCCCCACCCTTCCCCTGCGTCTGCCTCAGCTTACCCCCCTGCGAAATGGGAATCAACAGATGGGGACGCCGTGAGCTGCTCTCACCGCGATGGTCTGAGCGTGGCAGGAGGCCCGGGCCGGGCAGATTTCTCAGACCCAGTATGGGTATGAAGGGTTCTCGGGGGAAGCTGGGAATCCTGGAGCTCCCTGCCCACCACACCCCACCCCCAGCAGCCAGGGCCCAGGTCCCGTGCGGGCAGCCTAGTGTCCTCAGTGGATATAACTAAGGACACGGGGGACCCTCCCGCCCCCACCACTGCCTGCCCCCGGCTCACTCACATGCCTGGAGCCCCCACAGCCCTTGCTGGTTGCCAATGGCTTGGGGTTCCTCAGAGGGGATGAGGGGCTCCGACTGTTTGAGGGAAGGGCTCGGCCCTCCCGGCCTCCAGGGTTTCCAGCACTGCTCTGGCTCCTGGCCTGGTCCCCTGAGACGGACACACTGGACACAGCACAGCCACATCCCAGGGAGACAGGGCAGCCTGGGGTCTAGCGGGGGCTGTCCCAAGGAGGCAACTGCAGGGGGGATGCTGGGGATGGCAGGTGGCCCTAGGCCCAGCGGTCCTCACACCTGTTTCTTATGCTCCACCCGCGGCGACCTCCTCCTGACGCACAGGGCCTAGGACTGTGGTGCCCCCGGCTCGCACAGCCCTGCCTGCTTGCCAAGACGAACACCCAGGCAGTAGGACCGGGACATGGCAACAGGTGTCAGGGCCTCGGTGGTCCCTGCATGCCCCCACCCGGTCCCTCCTCTTGAAACAGCAGCTCAGTCTTCCTTTGGGGCCCTCTTCCCATTCCACTCCATCCCATCCTGCCCCTGTCCCACGGGACCCAGACTCATCAGAGGCACCAGGACAGCTCAGATCTGGACCCCAAACCATGTTCAGACTGCTGAGAGGCAGGCCTCTTGGCCAACCAGCAAAGAGTAGTCCTCCCTGCAAGGAGGGTGATGCCGGTGGGGCCTTGTGCCCTTCCACAGAGACTAGAGGCTGCCTAAGCACAAAACCACCGTGGAGGAAGCAGAGCAAGAGACAGAGGCAGCAGTTGGATCACCTGGATCCAGCCACACCTGAATCCATTCCTACACCTGGATCCAGCCACACCCGAATCCATTCCTACACCTGGATCCAGCCACACCCGAATCCATTCCTACACCTGGATCCAGCCACACCCAAATCCATTCCTACACCTGGATCCAGCCACACCCGAATCCATTCCTACACCTGGATCCAGCCACACCCGAATCCATTCCTACCCTTGCACTAATGGTTTTAGGAGCTGGTACTTTTCCTACTTTGCCACTGAAACGTCCTGACAAACCCTGAGTGCCTGTTTCCCAACTCTGCAGTCTCTGGGTTAGGACCATGCTTACTGCCGCAGACAGCAGCCCCACTCACCATGACAGGTGTGGTCATGCCCTGCAGGTGGAAGACGTCCATGCCAGCCTCTGGGCCGCCCACCACCTCGTTGTTTCCTTGGCCGGACTGGGGAAGGTCAAAGTAGGTGCTGTCTGGTTCTCTGGGAAGACGGGAACAGAGCCATCAGCCCCAGACCACCCAGGCCAGGTGCTCAGGGCTGGCCCTCGGCTCCTGGGGGCCCTGCCCTTCGGCCCACCGTCTGTCTCCTCTGCCAGCCTTTCCACAGCTAGGCCAGGAAGGAGGGGCGGCCCCACCGGAGCTCTGTCCCCTGGACCTCTCCTGGCCCAGACTCTGTACCCTGCATCCCCAGGAGGAAGCCTAGGCCAGTAGCCCCACCTCCCCCTCATCCAGCCCAGTACTCACAGGGAGCTCCAGAGATGCTCGAACGTGGCCCCCTCGTCTGTGGAGTTCGGCTGGGACATCTTTTCTGCACCCAGCCCGGAGGGCGGCTCGCTCTGTGAGGAGGGGAGAAGGACCCGGGTGATTTGGGGAGGCCCACACCCTCCTCCAGCATCCCCGGGGCTGGGCAGGGCGGACGCCCCTTGATAGCCCCCACTTCGTCCTCCCCTTTCGCGGGCAGGACCCCACCTTGCAGAGGGACAGGTCTGGCTCCAGACCCAGGTCAGGGAGGGTGCCCTGGGCAGCAAGGGCTTCTCAGAGCCGCCCCCTTTGGGGGGGGGTTAAAACAGCACCCCCTTGCAAGGCTGCCACAGGGCCCTTTGGGAGCTAGAATCGGAAGTCCTTGCTGTGCCTGGAGCACAGTAAACACGGGGACGGGGGTGGCCGCTATCACTATGATCTGTGTCTCTAGGTTTGGTCTTCAGGCCTCAGGCCAGGCCTGGGAGCTCCTGATGCCCCAGGACACGAGGACAGCTCAGATCCTGGGTCACCCCCTTCTTGGGAAGGGCGCGTGCAGGGCAGGCCCAGGGGCTGGAGCCGAGCCCGGGGCGAGGCTGGCTGTGCCCCGTGGCTGTAGGAAGTCAGCCAGCCGCCCCACTCTTAGACAGGGTTCTCCCCTGTGGCCGGACACAAAAGCAGTTCCGACCCCATGAGGGACCCCCAGGCCAAGGCTGTGACGCTGTTATGGGAGCAGTATCGCTGTACTGTGGGCCCCCTGTCACAGATGTCCAGGGACTGGGGTGCACAGACAGGCTAGCCTTTGTCCCAGGGTTTCCTCTCCCGAGAGGGTCCACACGCAGCTCCCACCCCGCAGTGGGCCTGCCATCCCAGGACTGGGCCAGGCACAGCTGGGGCCCCCTGTCCTCCCGTGGCGGGAAGGGGCAGGGAAACCAGAGCCCGCCCCGCCCACCATCCCTCCAAGGCCAATGTGGTGTCTCCCCTGAGCCAGCCTCCGGGTCCTTGGCAAAGGGCCATGGGAATCAGCTTGGCCGCCATCCACCTGGCAGTGTCCCAGCGGGCAAGCCCAGACCTGCCCCCAGCCGCTGGGGGAGGGAGGGCGCACCCACTGTATGTCCCTTCGTCCCCAGGTGGGCGGCTGCTGGTGGAGGTCTGTGGCCCTCTCTCGGGGCCACCACGTGCCAGGCCACTGGTCTCAGGAGCAGTGGCACGAGCCAGGAGTGCAGCCTCAGGGGCTAGGCTGGGCACTGGCGACAGGAGGCCTGAGGGCTAAGGCAGGCTGGGCAAGGATGGCCTGGGCCTGGCAGCTCAGAGAGCACTGGCCCCAAACCAACTTTCCTGCAGACTCAGAGAGGTTACGTGCCCGGCTGAGGTCACACAGCACAGCTGCATGCACGGAGTGACCGAGGGTGTTTCCTCAGAATTCACAATTAGCCACCCCGCCCCCATCGCTGTACACACACCTTTAGCACACGATCTTCCCACAAGGGTTTTTTTTATACTTTATTTATTTGAGAGAGAGAAAGTGTGTACGTGTGTAGGCAGAGTCCCAAGCAGACTCCGCGCCGAGACTGACCTCACGACCCAGAGATCATGACCTGAGCTGAAACCAGGAGTCCAGCTCTCAACCGACTGAGCCCCCCAGGTGCCCTGACCCCCACGGGCTTTAACAGGGCTGGGCGATGTTGGCTGGCTGGCATGCCTCCTGTTCTGGGGCGGTCACTCCCGCCCTGGGCCGAGCTGTCCACAGCACAGTGGAGCCCAGTGCTCGGCGTGGCACTGGTCACCCGGTGATTCGGGTGGTGGCCATAGTAGGTGGTGTAACACCAGCTGCCCTGGCAGAAACCTGCCCCCCCGCTGCTGCTATGGCGGGCCCTTCCCGGGCAAGCAGGGATTGTCCGTGGAGTGGCCTCTGGGGTGGGGAGCGTGTGCCGACAGGAGGCCGTTTGGGCTCCCCCTTCCTCAGTTTGCTGATGGACCATCCAAGCCCAGAGACGGAAAACACTTGGCTGATGTCACACAGCAGACGGTCAGCAAGACCTCGCAGATCTAATCACGGTGGTCGAAAGATGCCAACAGCCCACACCAGCCCTGATGGACGAATGGACAGACACGGTCCGTCCATACAATGGGGCGTCCCTTGGCCACGGGAGGGAATGAAGCGTGGCCCCTCGTGGCAGCTTGCATGAGCCTTGAGGACACGCCGCTGACCGAGGGAACCAGGTGTCAGGGTCCACGCAGGACGCTCCCACACAAACCCGCAGGCCCTGGAGGCAGATCGCCGGTACCGGGGCCGGGTGGAGGGGACAGGGACGGGGTTCCCTTTGGGAGTGGTGGAATGGAGCCAGATGGAGGCGGACGTTGCACAGATCGTGACTACGAAAAGTCACTGTGTGGTTCACCTTTCAAAGGGTTAGTTTTATGTTACGTGAATTTCACCTTGATTTAAGAAAAAAAAAATGAATAAAAAAAAAACGAAGAGGCTGGGGTAGCCCACCGGCCGCAGAGGAAGGAAATCTCCCCATGTCCCGAAGCCCAGCGTCGCAGAGCCGGCACGGGGAAAGGGGACACACTCCGCCTTGAGCCCCTGTGCCTCCCTCCCAAGGGAACAGCCAGGGAGGTGGGACCCCAGAGCTCCCCCACCCCAACCACCAGGGGACACAGCTGGCGTGTCTGCCCTCAGCCCGTACCGTTTTGCCCCGAGCTGCACCCGGTCAGGCCGGCTCTGAACGAGGGGGAGGGGGCAGGGCAGACGGAACCTGTCGGGGCATAGGGAGCCGGTCTGGCCACACTGGACGGCAGTAGGGAACTAAGTGACCCGCTAGTCCCTGGGGCCCCCGTGAGGGCCGGAGAGGCATTCTAAGGACTCCCCAGATTCTCTGCTCGGCAGACCCTAGGTCCACTGCTCCCCCATCACCCCTGCCTAGGCCAGGCCCTCCCTGGGTCCAGCCCGGCCTCTGCAGTGCCCCACACCAGTCCCCTCCCTGTCTAAGCCCTCGCCACAGTGGGCTGTCCCTTGAGCGTAGGCAGAAGGCCCCAGTGTCTCGCTGTGGCCAGCAGGCCCTGACTGCAGGGCCCAGCCCCATGCCCCTTGTCCCCCACAGGCCTCCACCCTACTGTCCTGGGCTGGGGGCACTGCCCAGCACCTGGGGCTCAGGTCAGAGGCCACCATCTCCAAGAGGCCATCCCGGCACCTGGTCAAACCAGCTGCCACAACCCTGTGTTACCTGCGTCCTTCTCTGTCTGTCCGCAAGCAGGTCCAACCTGAAGGACGCAGAGACACAGTGGCCTGCGTTTACCCGTTCACGTCCCGCTGGGCCCCTGGCCCAGGGCGGGCTCCAGCCATACACAGCCAGGCGTGCCCCCGTGCGGGGCCGCCGTCACCGTCACCCCCACGTGTCCTGCTATACCCGCCATGCTCCCCACCGAACCGCGCGTTAGGGAAGGCGTCCTGTCCTGCCCACTGGGCCTCCCCACTCAGCCACGGGCACAGGCCTGGAGGGCGCTTCCCCGGTGGCCTGAGACACCGGCAGTGGGGCCCCCCCGCTTCAGAGGCGCTGATCTGATGCACATTCCCAGGGCGCCAGGTGGGCGGCGGGCGGAGCACTGGGTTCTTGGTTTTGGCTCAGGGTGTGATCTGGGGGGTCGTGGGATCAAGCTGAGCCCGGAGCCTGCTTGGGCTTCTCTCTCCCCTTCCCTCTGCCCCCGTGTGCGCCCTCTCTCATTCCCTCTCTCATTCTCTCTCTCTCTCAGATAAATAAATGCATCTTAAAAGGAACACATCCCGGGGCGCCCCTCCCAGGGCTCCCACCGCGGGAGCTCAGGAATCTGCATCTTTAACCGGCACCAGGGGTTCACCGGGACTCTGGGACAGACGCTCAGGGAAAGGGCCTCGTGCAGCCCAGCCCCCGCTCCGTCGGGGCCCTTCCCCGTCCACCTGCAGGGCGGCCGCAGCCTCCACTGGTGACTTCACTCAGGATCTTCATTTGGGCAAAACGAGGGTCCACAGACTTGCACTGCCCTGTTCACAGGATGCCACGGGGCCAGAGCCTGGAAGCTACCGCCTCCATGACTCCCAGTCTCGCTGGGAAGCCCCCCACCCCCCCGAGCCGGCCGCACGGAGCCCAGGCCCCCGTGTCCACGAGTCAAGGGAGCTGCAGACCCCGTTCCGTGGGCCCCGGGAGCTCCTGCCAGCCACAGAGAAGAACAACGCTGACGCAGGGGCCAGGACCGGGGCCCTCACTGGGCCCCGGCCCTGGACCCCAAGGGCCCCTCCTCCGTCCTCGGGGCAGAGGGCAGGGTCATCCCTGGACCTGCTGTGGCGTTTCATCTGAGGACGGCAGAGGTGAGACCCAGGACAGCCCCTTGTCGGAAACACCAATGGCCCCAGTGACCCGCATTTTAAATTTGGAAACACGGCTCTCGGGCCTAAGGACAGTTGGCAAATGTGCCCACTACCTTAAGGATCACGTGTTCGTGGGGGGAGGTCAGGCCCCCGAGGAAGTGTCTGTGAGGCCGTCACCGAGGTCCAAGTGCGGACGCAGCCCGGACCGCCGGGGGCTTTCAAGGAAGAGCCTGTTTCGCTGCGGGGTGAGGGTGCTCAGCCTCACAGAGAGTGGGGTCCCCCGGGGTGAGGCCGCGGGTGCGGGAAGTACGGGCGCCCACGGGGCCCAGGACCGCCTGGCCTGGGGCAGTGCCAGAAACGGTGCCCCGGGCGTCCCCATTCTCAGGGCACTGGGCCTTGCTGGGGGCTCTGCTGACACTGCTGCACCTCAAGGAATTTCCAGCAAATTCCTGTTACTTGGGGGGCGTCGCGGGGCTGCGGGCAAGGCCCCAGGACCCCGAGCTTGGGTGGGCTGGGGGTACCGTGAGGCCCAGAGCCGGAGTGGAGGCGCAGAGAATCCCCTTCCTCTTCCACTTCTGCATGTGACACCCAGGATTCCCGAGTCCCCAACCCGGCGGTCTCCGCCGGAGCCCCTCGGCAACATCTGCCAACATTTTCATTGTCAGCCCTGGTCGGGGACGGGGTGCTTCTCGACACCCCACAATCCCCAGTGGTCCCTCACAGAGAATGTTCTAGATCTGGAGTCAGAGTTGCAGGGGAGAAATGGGGCTACACCACTGCTTCTCGGTGCTGCTGGCCAAGCCCTGGACAGGGCCTCCGGGAGCTCACACCCTCCGTCACGCCCAGTCCCCACGTGTCCCCTCCCTGCCCCCTGTCCTGTCCCCGTGTCCCCTCCCTGCTGCCTACCCTGTCCTCACGTGTCCCCTGCCCCCATCCTGTCCCCACGTGTCCCGTCCCTGCCCCCATCCTATCCCCTCTGCCCCACCTTTCCCCACGTGTCCCCCCAACCCCGCACCCCACCTCCATCTGTGTCCTCCTAGGCCAGGCCAGGCCTCAGTGTCCTCCAGGAAGCCACTGTCCTCCCTGATCCCTAAGCAGGACACCACCTTCCTCTCCTTCCCGTTGCCGGGCAGGCAGTGGAGCACAGCTCCCTCCGCGTGGCCCCCAGGAGAACCTCGCTTGTCGGGCCGGATGGTGCCCTGTCCCCTCCACCTGCCCCGGGCCCCCACACCACCTCCGATAAGCTGGGGCTCCTGCGACCCGCTGACACTTGACAAAAGGAAGCACCCCGTGCGGGGGGGTTGGCAGTCCCCACCCCCTGTCTGCGGTCACCCCCTCCCACTGCTTGTAGAGTCCGGACAGGGAGTGGACCCTTGGCCTGAGCGCAGGGAGGGCAACACGGGGCCATGGGATTCCAGCGTCTGGAAAGGGAGGGAGCTCCCTTCGCCCAAAGAGCCCCGCTCTGACCCTGTCCCCAAACACTCCGTCTCCACGGTTCTTCTGACCCCACGGCATGATGCGGCTCCTTCCCACCGTCATTTCCCCTTTCTGCTCAGCAAACTCGGAGCATCGCAGGAAAGGACCCCAGGGCCTTCCCGGGCCCCTTCCAACCAGCCCTGTGGCCTCGAGGCGACTGCGGATGCTCTGGCGCCCAGAAGGGCCCTACCTGGGTAGAGGCTCCGGCCGGTGGGCGAGGACCGAGGGAGCAGAGCTGCGAGAGGGCACTTGTCCCCAGGCCGTGGCCCAGCAGGGTCCCCGCAGGACGCTCCAGGCCCAGCTCCCGGTCCTCTGTGCCGACGGGCCTCTGCTGCCCCGCTCACCCCCAGAACAGGGGCGGCCCCTGCCTCGTGGGGTGCGGCCCGGACAGCCCAATGTGCGTCCCTCCTCAGGGACCCAGGCCAGCGGCCATCTTTGCCCGCCCCTCCGGCCTGTGGCCCAGGCCACGTGGCCACGGGAGTGCTGGGCAGCCCCGGCCACGCAGGGCAGGGGGGGGGTTAGGACAGGGCTGGCCGGATCTGCGCCCGGGACCTCCTGCGGAAAGACGGGGCCCCACCGGGCCTTGTGAGGAGGACGTGCCCGGGGTCCTCCCGTCACCCTGGGCAGGCTCACGGTTGCCCCTCTGCCCATGGGGGGGGGGGCGCGCAGTGAGAGCCAAATTTAGCCTCTGCACCCTGGGCCAGGGTGCACTTGTGAAATAAGAAAACAGCTGGAGGCGCCCGATTAAGCTGCTTTCCCCGCCTCCCTCCCTCCGGGGCCAGGGCCCACTGGAAGGAGGCAGGGCAGGGGGCAGCCTCAGAGCCCCCTTGGCCCCTGTTCCTTCCCACCTGCCAGCTTCTTACCCCGGCCGCCAGCCTCCGTCACGGCCCGTGGCTTCCACCTGCAGCCGGCAGGGTCGGGGTGGCCTCCGTCCGGCACCTGGGCCCGGCACGGAGGACTAGGAACCACCAGCCATCCGGGCGTGAGTCTGGGGTCGGCTTAGCACCCGCGCGAGCCGCACGGCAACGTGCCCGCCCCGAGCACGCGGGCTTCGCACGCTTCCAGAAGGAAACGACGGTAAAGCAAGCCGCCCGGGGCCGCGGGGCTCCGGGGTCTGGCCCTGGCAGGGAGAGGCGGTCGGCTGAGTAGTTTTGGGAACCCACGATTGAAAACCCCAACACCCGGCAGGAAAGGGCTGTCACAGACCAGCTCCTGCAGAGGAAGTAAACCAAGAAACACCCAAGCATCGCCAGCCGCTACAGCACCCCGAGGGGGGTGGGGAGACCAGCAAATCTGCAGCTCCTTTTACTGTCGAGGTGGAAACATGCACAGAGAGGGGAGGTCACCTGCTCAAGGACACGCAGCGAGTTGGGGCCCAGAGTCAAACCCAGCCGTCTGGCTCAGGGAACCCTGCTCTTGACCCCGCCCTCTCCCTGGCCTGACCCTCCCCAGCCTGCGCACCGTGCATCCTGCCTGGGAAGCCCCTTGCCCACCCCTTTCTTCACGCAGAACCTCAAAGCCCCACCTGCCGCGAGGCCCCCCCCCCCACCCTCTGCGGATCTAGAGGCGCCCCTCCTCCAGTCCCTCACCCAACCACGTGCAGGTCAGGCCTGGCCACACAGCTCCTGTCCGTGGTTTCTGGCTCGGCGGCTCGGCCCTGTCACACACCCCCAGCTCCCTCTCCCGCTCCGTACACGTCCACGCAGCCCACCTCTGCTGCTCTGTAGCCGTGCGACAGGTGTACTGCCCACGCTGAGCCACGTGTGCGGGGAAGAAGGGAAGCACTGAGCAGGGCGCTGACCCGGACACATCCCGGGAGCCTGAGAATCAGCAGGGCTTGGCAGCGGATCAACGGTTCCTTAGAACCAGGGGTCGGTGGAGGAAGAAGCCAAACCCTGGTCAGGGGTGGCGATGGAGAGAGGCTGGGCCTGGTCGCTGCCCTGTCCCTGGCTTGTTAGACTTACCCCCCCCCCGTGCCCCGCCCCCCGTCTGACCAGGAGCGAGGCACCTGCAGAATGAGACACATCGGCGGCCCGTCACAGCGGCCTCCTTCACAGCGCCCGCCCCCAGCTGCTCCCGATACTAGAGGTCCATGCCCCGGCCGCTCGTGGCTGCTCTTCCCAGGCCCGAGGCTGCCCGGCACATGGAGGTGGCAGCCGGTCCCTGTCTGTGCGGGGCCAGGAGCTGCCCTCTCTAGAGGGGCCTCCACCTTAGGGACCTGCTGGGATGGGGTCGCCATGGGGCCTGGGGCCAATGAGCAGACACCGTCCTCTTGCCCACTGGGCTGCGGGCACCGCTGTCCTTCCGATCTGTCTCCTCCCGCCCCCTCCGCGGCCCTGTTTCTGGGGTCGCCCTTCCACAGGCTCCTAAGCTCCTCCCAAGTTGCCACGACGTCGGCCCCTCTATCCCTCCTCCCTCCAGAAACGTCCACAGAGCTGCTGCTGCCCACGTCCTGTCCCTGTCCCCAGCCTTGGGGGCGTCTTTCTGATAATGGTGCCCAGAATCTACTGCACGCCCCCTCGGTCCCAGCACCAGCCCGGAGACCCCTGCAATTATGACCTCACTCCTCCTCGTAACGCGGCAGGAAGGGAGACGCTCTGCACCCCTACTCTCTCCAGACGTTCTTACAGCTGCACAGAGCGGGTGGGTCACCTGCCCTGGGCCACACAGCTTGGGAGGTCAAGGCTGGGCTGGGGTCTGCTCTGGCCCCACCAGGCAGCCCCGCCATCCAGGAGACCCCGCTACTGGGGGACAGACAAAGCTGCTTCCACCGCCCAGCGTGAAGGGTGGCCTGAACGGGTGTGGACCACGGCCAGGGTCAGCGCAAGGGCACACAAAGGTCCACATCAGCGTGGCCTTTGGAGGTCTCCCAGGCTGACGTTGGGCTTGGGGCCCAGGGGAGGGTGGGCACCCACAGAGTAGGGGGAGGGGGGATTGGAAGGCGGACTGGAGAAGGGACAGGCCCTCTGGACACCACCTGAAGAGCCCTGAGCCCATGGACTTCAGGGAGCCGGTTTCAGGGTTCAGCTCATGTGGGGTGCAGTGGGACGTTCAAGGGGAAGGTCATCCTGGCAGACACATGGGCCTGGGAGGCCAGAGGCGGGTGGTCAGTGAGGCAGGCCTCGGCGGGGTCCAGGTAAGGCAGGGGGATGTGGAACAAATGGACAGTCCTGGGGGTATGGGGGGCAGGGAGGACGAGGACGCAGGTCCTGCCCAGGACCGCCCCCTTCCGATTCCCGCCGCTTAACGCCCTCTTCAGCAAACCTCCTCCCAGCTCTAGACCTGGTGCCTCTGGCCCGCTAGCAGCTTCGTGCATACGTGGGGGTCTCTCTTCCCACCTGTGGGGTGGCGATGGTCACAGCCCCCATGCACAACTGAGCTACACGCGGGCAGCTGGCAGGAGCCCTGGGCCGGCTCAGGGCTGCAGAGCGTGGCTGTCCATCTGGCTGTGAGGCTCTGCATATCTGTGACTGAGTCATCACTGGGTCAGCCCGCATCCTGCACGCACGAGCGCTCCCACACGGGAGGGACAGGACCGCGGCGCACCCTGCACCCTTTGCCTGGGCGCGCGCTCCCTCCGTCTTCCTCACATGGAGCCCGCGGTAATAACCGTCCCCTGCGGGGGAGAAGGGCCCTCACGATCCCTACCTCGGGAGCCCAGCCATGAGGGCAGGACAGCGGTGGCAGGGGCCGACACAGGGAGCGGGCCCTGCCGTCCAGGTCTCCACAGAGGCCACCGGGCAAAGCAGAGGAGGGGGTCTGGACAGGCTCTTGGGCTCCGTGCAGGCGACGGAGCCTGGACGAAGGGGGCCCCCTGAGAAGCTAGGGAGTGGCGTCCTCCTCGGCAGGAAGTGGACAGTTCCCAGCAGGCTGTGCGTGGAGGAGGAGGGCTCCAGGATAACTTCTGCCCCCACCCAGCCCAGACCCCTCCCGGACCCCCCGGGAACGGGTGGGGTATAATGCAGCGCCCCGCCGTGCCTGGTCCTCCTCACCCAAGCACCATCAGAGGAGCCCTGGGCATGGCCTCCCTGCACTGGCCTGGCCGCCAGCCTGCCTGTCTGCCACCCGTGCCCCCCCCTCGGGTGCTGGGGTGGGGGGGACAGTGGGGAGGGGCTCTGAACCCCGGGAGGCCCCGAGGGGTGGCTGCTATGCTGTGCTCTGCGGCAGGGAGGCAGTGACAGGACCCCAAGCTCAGGCCTGAGAGAGGCGGGCCAGGCTGACCCCAAGCCTACCTTGGCGGGAGCCTGGGCCCCAAGGGTCGAGGTCGGTGTGGAGGGGAGGCAGCTGGGAGGCCCACGGCCTGTGGCTAGGCAGGCAGGCGGTGGCGGCAGCGTCCTGGTCGCCTAGGCAATGACATTGGAACCAAGGAAGCAGGGAGGCCAGCCTGGAGCCAGGGCAGCCGGGGCGGAGCGTGGCCGGGAGCCCTGAGGCCGGCAGGCGATGCCGTGCCCTCTGCACAGTGACCTGGTGACAGCCCCCCCGCCGCCGCCAGGAAGCAGACCGGGAGCCGGGGAGGGGGCGGGGGGGGGTGAGGGAGGGCCGGGAGCCGGGGCGTCCACCCGCGCGCACACTCCTCTGCTCCGCTGGTCCCTGTAGAAATGTACGCACGCACGCACAGGCCGTGACTGTCCCCAGCCTCGACCCCAAGCTGTCCTCTGGACGGAGCAGCTTCCACGGGTCGTCCCAGCTCACCCGTGATCTGTCCACCAAGGATGCGAACAAGTGCGGAGCCGATTTCTTCAGTATTGGGTCCGGCCAGGCAAGTGCCGACATCCAGCTGTGTTTCTGCTGCCCACGGGGCACACGCGTGGACAGATAATTCAGGTAATTCAACGGTGACAAGCGGCCTTGCCACCACGTTCCAAATTTCCCAAGCACGTGCTCTTAGCTGCTGCTCGGAAGGACTTTGAGGCCTGGATGTGGGAGACTCATCTCCGTCTCCCCCCACGGGCAGCGGCGTGGAAAGCCGAGGGCCCTGAATGACGGGGCCAAGGGACCCGCTGATGGGATGAAGGCCAAGGGCTTCCTCCCCGGCCGCCCCGGGGGAAGGGTCAGGCCGCAGCCACGGGCTCCCCGGCTCCTGTGGGGCACAGCCCCCCCCCCACCGCAGAACAGCCGCGACCGCAGACAGCCGCGTGCACGCGTGGGATGAGGCCCCCTGGGTCGCTGCGAGTGTGAGGTGTTAGGACCTCAGGGGGACGGCGGGTGGGGGCAGGAGGGGTTCCCTGGTCCTGGGAAAAGAGGCAAAGGAGCCAGTGGGATGCCAGGCCCTGCCTTGCCCTCACTCGGGGCGCAGCCAGGCTGCCCTTGGCTGGCCGTGGACCGCGGCATGTCTGTCCCATGACCCGTTCCTCCCTGAAGCGGCGCAGTTCTGGGAGGGGCGCTGCGGCCCATCACCTGGGCTGCTGCGCCAGTGACCTCCTGGCATGCCCTCTTCCCCAGCCCGTTCCCTGCGGAGAGAGGGAAGGCCTGACTCCCCGCGGCTCGGCCCACAGCCCCTGACGTCCGTGTCACAGACAGAAGGTGGGTGGGTGGCTCCGAGTGACGACAGCAGACGGCCTCTGGCCACGGGGCAGTTGGTACCGTGAGGATGGCTGCCAGCTCTGGGTGGGGCGCTCCATGGGGGCCGGATGAGCATTTTTCACGTCTTCTTGCCACGGTGGGACAGACTTGGAAAGCTTTTCCTGCGACACTCTTGGGCGGGCCTGGGAGGTCCAAGTGGGACCCTCGGCCCAAGGCCTGTGCGTCTTTTGAGCAGGAGAGCAGAAGGCCAGCCCGGCAGACTGCCTGAGCCCCCCAACCTTGCGGGCGCACACGGACTCTCTTAGGGTTCTGGGGTCAGAAGTCCCAGTATGGTCTTGTGGGGCCAAAATCAAAGTGGTTGAGGCTGCTTCCCTGGATCCCCCCCCTCCCCCCCGCCTCCCAGCGGCTAGGGATGCCCGCGTCCCATGTCCCCGGCTCGGGGCCCTTCCCCGAAGCTCTGGAGCGCACCCCCGCGGCCTCTGCCCCCACAGCCCCCTATGCCTCTGAACCAGGCCCTCCGGCTCCAGCTCACCGGGACCTTTGCCATGACATGGGCCCCGCGGGGGCTCACCATCACCTCTAGGTCCCTTTGTCACATGAAATAACGTGACTCTAGGCTCTGAGCCTCAGCTTTAGGGAGCCCCCAGGGACACACCCTGTCAGCTGTCTGTGTGGGAGTCAGCGAAAGCCACTGGGGCCCCCCAAGCCGACGCCGAGCTCCACGCTGGCCTGGAGACTGGGATGCCGACCACAGCTGGGGTCGGTGGTTCCCTCCGAGCACATCAAGGGCCCCCGGTGCTGCTCCTCAAGACACAGCACACGCCCCTCTGAGACCAGAGGTCGCCTGGCTTCACCCATGGGCGAGGGGAGGTGGGGGGATGCCAGTGCGGCCCGGCTGTGCTCACCCCTGGCTGCACCCCCCCCGTCAGGGTCCCTCCTCGCCCTGCTGCCCTCCCCCCTCCTCGTTTATCAGCAGACCCCCCTCACCCCCGCACAGGGATGGGCTCCCAAAAGCGAGTCAGGAAGTCACCCCGCCAGCAGACCGCGGATCCACCACACGCTTCCCCTGCGTGCGTCGCAGATCAGACACGGGCTACCGTGCCGGCCCCGGAGAAAACCCCCTCCCTCTGGCCGATCAGCAGAGCCAGGCTGCCGTCAGGCGGCTTCAACAACACCGGCCATGAGTGAGGAGAGCCCTGGGAACGAGGCACCACTGGGAGGACCTCCGGAGCCGCCAGGGCACACACACACTTCCTGCAGCCCGTGTTTCCTCTTTTCTACTCTTTCTTTCTGTTTTCTGGTAAGCTCCACGCCCAGTGCGGGGCTTGATCTCATGACCCCGAGATCAGATGCTCCATCACTATGGAGCCCGGCGGCCCGGGCTGTACCTGTCTCTGTTCTCACCGCCCAGTACAGTCCTTGGGCCTCTGTCCCCTGAGCACCAGGTGGGCCAAAGCTTTGCCACGTTTGGCGCGCCTGCTGGCACGTTTCCAAACGCCGAGGACCCGGTGGCGCGCAGGAGTGACTGAGAGGACAGGCCCTCTTGCCTCCCAACCCCCACCCCACTGTCAAGACCGGTCCCCACCCCTAAGAACAAAGAAAGCTGCTCCCGGGCCCTGGGTGGTGGGGGTGGGGTGGGGTGGTGAGGGTTTAAGGTCTGGTGAGCCCTGGGCGTGGCTCCCACATGCTTGCACGAGGGAAAGGGCAGGTGCCCCATAACCAGCAATCGTGCGTGAAAGCACAAATAAAGTCTTAAGTGAAATATGGCCTATTTCTGCATTCTTTTGGTGAGTTTTGAAATCCAGAGAGCTCGGAAAACTAGATTTTCCTTGGTTCCGGGACAGACTCCTAAGCTCTCCGTGACCCTTGCTGCCCATTTAGGGTCAATATCCCCTTATGTTGGGGCACCTGGGTGGCTCAGTGGGTTAAGCCTCTGCCTTTGGCTCAGGTCACGGTCTCAGGGTCCTGGGATCCAGCCCCACATCGGGCTCTCTGCTCAGCGGGGAGCCTGCTTCCCTTCCTCTCTCTCTGCCTGCTTGTGAGCTCTGTCTCTCTCTGTCCAATAAATAAGTAAAATCTTAAGAAAAAAATCCCCTTGTGTTGTAGGAACGGGGTTGAGCTTGTCTGTGTGGTATTTCCAACAGACCCATTGGTGGTGTCCTAAAATACAGGATTCAGGTACTGTGTTACTTTTCTAAAATACATTTTTTTGAAGTCTGAATTCTGATTTTTTAAAAAAGATTTTATTTATTTATTTGACAGAGATCACAAGTAGGCAGAGAGCCAGACAGAGAGAGAGGAGGAAGCAGGCTCCCTGCCGAGCAGAGAGCCCGATGCGGGGCTCGACCCCAGGACCCTGAGATCATGACCTGAGCTGAAGGCAGAGGCTTTAACCCACTGAACCACCCAGGCACCCCTGAATTCTGATTCTTTTAAAGGGGACATGGGATAAGGGATGGTGAGCCTCTGCTTAGTTTTGGAAACCCTATGACATCCCTAGATCAGGCTGGGAAACACCCAGGAGGTGGGCGCGGGCAGTGCTCTGGGACCAGACAGGCTCACCTCAGCTCCCCGCAGCATCTCCTGGGAGGAGGGGAGGGCCCTCTGCCTCTGGTCTTACGGAAGCCAAGCTTGGAAAGGGTTATAGGAGTAAGAGTCGGGGTGGTTTTGAGACCATTTCTGGATGATTCCTAGGATAGCCACCGTCACCACGACTTTTGTCGCCTTTTACCATCATGAAGTTTTGTTGAGGAAATGCACAAAATTTGGCAAGTCGGAAAGGGCGCAGCAGGGGTCCACACCGCAGCCTCCTGGCAGGACAGCTCCCGCTGAGAAGGGGACAGAGGGGTTTTTGCTGCAGTAAGGCAAGAAGGCAATCCCTCCAGGCTCTGCTGCTCAGAATGACCCTGGGCCCAGGCAGTCCCAAACTCTGAAAGTGCAGCCTGCTGGGGTCCCCAGCCGTGTATGGGGCGGCCCCCATGCTGCGTCCTTCTCGTGGAACGCGCTCCCCCAATTACGGACCCGCACGGTTTCCTCTCAAGAGGAGACTTTCCGTTCTCACACTTTCCAACCCCAAACCGACCAGAGGGAGATTGGACAGTGTTCGTGGACTTACACTGACCTCGATCTCACCGTCGTCTTTTCTGCTATTTTTATCAGAATCCATCATTTCCACATTAATCCAATTAGCGTCGTGTTTACCGGTGCCTCGTTCTTACATTTGCGCCTTTGTCCGGGAAAGCTCGGGGACAGCTCCCTGCTCTGCTCCTCCTCCCTCATTACTGACAAATAATTAGTCGAGGAGCATCCCTGATCAAAAATTAAGAAGCCAGGAGCAAGTCGGGGCATGCCTCCCTCCGACAGAAGAGAAAATGAAGGGGGATGACTAATGAGGGGCTTTTGTGGGTGGTCAGGGAGAGCGGGAAGCAGAGAGCGCGAGGGGAAGGGGAGCTTGCCCTTCAGAGTGTCTCTGATCAAGCTGCTAGAACAAGGAGCTCCCTCCCATCTACACCCCAAAGAGGAGCTGCGCAAAGTCTACTCTCGGAGCACAAACTGCTGGGGAAGCGCTGGCCGGCTGGCCGGCAGGTCCCTTCATTTAACCGGCTGCCCCCCTTTTCTAAACGGGGAATGCACCTTTCTCTCTGGTGGCCCCAATGCCGGCCAGTGAGGGCTGTGCCCTCCTCTGCAGAAGGGACACCAGCCCACACTCTGCAAGCTGCTCCGCCCTGTCTCCCCACACAGGAGGGCAGGACCCACATCTGGGACCCGCTGCCACCCTCCCTCCTTGTTCCACACAGCCTGCCTGGAGCGTGCGCCACCCAGGTGAGCCCTGAGCCTGCAAAGGAGAGTCCCCTGGGTCTTGCTCACATTGTGCAGAACGATGGAGAAAACATAGCCCAGGAAAGTCACCTCTAAAATCCCAGGCAATGGGGCAGGCGGGGTGAGGGGGATTCTCCCTGCACACTTCAAAGGACCCAATGCAACCCCCTCCAAGGAGAAGCTACCAGCCCAATTAGCCAAAGGCTTCCCCAGCTGCCTGCTCCCTCCTTCCCCCCCAGGGCCCAGCACCCTGGAGCAGCAGGTGAGCAATTAGAAGCCCTTGCCCCCTCCTCACAGGCACCCAGGGCCACAGGGAGTGGTTCTGCCAGCTGGCACTGGGTGGGGACAGCTGGGACAGGAACTTGCCACATGCAGCCACTCCGAGATGCCCATCCGCCCCCTACACAGGGTACCCAGCCCAGCCCTGCCCGCTTGGGCCCCTGCATTCTGGCTGGGGACCTTGGCAGGCCGGGCAATGCGCGGGTGTTCTGTGCCTGCCTGGTGGAGGAGGCAGGAGCTCCTGGGCACTTTGTGTGTGCCCTCGGGGGTTCAAGTGTATTCCCACGGCAACTGCGGGAGGGAAAGGCTAGAGCCTCCCTAGAGAGATAGGGCACAGTGTGGGGAGGCAGATGGGTGGGCCCCGAGCTCCCATAGAGACTCCCAAGGTCGAGCTTGGCTGAGCTGGGATCTGGGCTGGGAGCGCCAGGCCCTGACTGCTGCTGGCTGGGCCCCAGGCGTGCCCGGCATGCACAGCCACACCCCGATGATGTGGGATGTCTGGCCCCTAGACAGAGAGCGTTTCTGTGGTTTAAACCACCCACCCTGTGGCCAGTGAGTTACGGCGCCTCAGGAAACTTAACACAGCTATCAAAGGACTTAAAAGCAAGTTTGCGATCTACTACTGCCTACAATTCCTTACAGGTAAATTCCCAAGGTCCCCAACAGGTCTAATAACTCATAGTTTCAACTTGGCGACAAGCACGAACGAATTTTGAGATTTCTGCTGCAACGGTCATGCACAATGAAAATATTGGTGATTCCTCTCAGAAAGAAGTCACACGTACCCCTAAGGGGGGGACTCGGTGCCTGCACCCACACGTGCAGGGGACGCTGACATTCACTTTGCCGTCAAACACTGTGGGAGACGCCGTTTTCCCCACTCGAGTTTACAGCACCCCGGACTTCCACATTCTGCTTTAGATGGTTCCCAGGACCAAGGCTGGGCTGTGTCTCCTGTTCAGGATGCTCTCGTCCCACGGGGTTGGGGGCGGGGGTGCTGCTCTGGCGCTCTGCAGCCCTAACCTTGGGCGAGTGCACAAGCTGTCTCCTCTCCCCTCCCCTCAGCATCTACTTTGTGGGCTGTTGTGAGTGTTACTGGGAACAAGTATACGGAGGGCTCAGCTAAATACTGGGCTGAGCCACCACGGAGGGAGGGAACGGTACCAGAGGGGCTTGGCCGACACTTGTTAGGCTGGATTTTTTTTTCTCTCTCTGGGTCTCTGACATAGGGCAGCAAGTCCCGGGGAGAGGGGCGGGGAAGAGTGCTTTTGATGAGCAAATGTCTGCTCTGCCTGAGAGTGGGCAGAGACGGGGGCGGGGTGGGGGCCCGGAAACAGACAGAAGGTGTATAACCGGGTGCTCATCTCTCAGACCTATGACTTGTCTTTAACTTGAACCCCAATGAGCAGGGGAGCGTCTCTAAACCAGAACCCATTTTCCTCTACAGAACACACAACGAAAACATTTTCTAGGAGTCCCACATAACTTACTTAAGAAGGCAAACTTTCCAAAGGCGGCGTTGCTTTGTGTTTTGGTAACACACAGGTAGATGCTGCTAATTACAGGTGTGTGCTCTGCATTTGTTAAAGAAGTCTGGGCAGGACTGGATGCCCTCAGCAATGGGAAAATGATCCACGGTGCACTGGGTGAGGGTTGGGGGATGGGTTGGCAATAAAGCTTTTCTCACCAGGAGGGAAGACCCCCACCCAGGAGAGCAAGAGAGCGCTGCTGCATTACTTAGCCGCCCCTCTGTCTCTTTCTCTTTTTTGTTGTATGAAGTTAAGTCACCAGAAAATGACATATTTTAAAATATTGTCCCAGCCCTCCCACAGAAATGCCCAAATTGGGAAATAAAGGTGTGCCCTCCCTTTTCACGGGGGCTGGATAGAATAAACACACTTGGGAAATGCTTCTACTTTTTTGCAAACCCAAAGTCCACTATGTGTGCAATGGCCTTTTTCTCCGTTATTTTGTTTTAGCCACAACTTTCATATAAGTATCTAGAGGACAGACTCCCCTTGAAACTGTCTCCCATGCAGATGACCACCTGGCTTCTACTCCCCCACCAATGAAATGAGTTCCCTTTCGGGTGTCAGAACCTCGGGGTGAACGTTTGCCTCTCTCCTTAAGCCCTCAGCCTCTCAGCCTCCGTTTTAGCTGTGTCCTTTACATGTGTTCGACGTTATAAATCCACTCCTGGATGTGGGTGGGGCATGGTCTATAAATAGATCTGAATGGAGGCATCTTCCTCACCGGCAGGGACTGGGGCCATCAGCCTCCGCCCAAGCCCTGGGCAGATTCCTGCCCCCACGACAGCCACTCCACTCCCTCTGCGGGGAGGGGGAGATCTGCGGGCCGCCCCGCAGCTGCCCCCGCCCCTAGGCTCCCGAACAGCCGTCCCTCCGGGCCCAGTTAGTGGACGCCAGGCCTTGTCTGTGGAGAAGAGGGGATCTGGACCTGAGGATCCTGACTCCCACATCTACCTGCTTAACGTCTGTACCAGACCGGCTCTCCCATGCGCTACCCTTCCGGATTTGGAGACACTACCCTGTTCCCTGTTGCCTCCACTGGAAGGTCTGCGAGTGGCGTGGTGCAAGCACTCTGGGGCCAGGGCCCAGGTAGCAGCCCCCAGACCAGCTCACCTGCAGCCCTGACCACAGGACGATGGAGCAGGCGCAGCTCTTCGACCTCTTTTAAAACCGCACGCACAATCCGCAAATGTGTACATTGCAAAATTTCAGACATCCTGTCTTTTTGTCCTCAATGTAATGTCCTTTTAGCTTCTATGAGTAGATCAGATGCCAGGCGGCCGGACGGAACAGTCAGCTCCGTGGGACAATGCGATAGAGCTCGCTTCACTCATTTTCTTCCGAAGCTAATTATTACAGCCAAACAGATGAACAGCAACGATGACAGCAAACGAAGCCAATTGTGCGAACAGTTCCCAAAGGTCCGGTTATTTAATAAACAGACACAGTCCATTTGGACCGACTGAACTCTGGTCAGAAGTTCGCCGTGCCTGGCCTCCTGGCCCCTTGCTGGTTGACAGTGGTCTACCTGTCACCCATCTATTTATGTCACGTGCGAATGCTTTCTGCATATCCACTTAGGGACCAGGCGAAAATACAAGCTGAGTAAGAAGGTAATAATAGCTTCCTCCCTCCAAAGGCGGAGAGGACGGTGGCAGCAAGGCAAGGAGAAGGAGAGGGAGGCAGGGTGGAGGAGCTGTTTCCCCAGGGTGGGCTTGGGGGGGGGTGCAGACTGCTCCTCCTCTCTCCACCGGACACACTCAGAAGACAGGTGGGGCACCGGGGCCAGCTCTGAACCACCTGGAGGTGGCCCTCTGGAACCGGGGCCCTTAGTCACGGACTCCACCGAGCTGGCTTGGTGGTTGTGCCCAGCTCTGCTGATCCAGGAGAGCCTGGGTCTCGCTCAGCTTTGGGGGGTGGGAGAGTAACGCCGCAGGATTCGCACGGCCCTTGTGGGTGCACACGGAGTGGGCAGGGGCGGGGAGGACCTCCTCTGCGACCTGCACCTTCACCAACTTCCACCCGCGCCTGCACTCCCGCCAAGCCTCTTCCCCATCGCCTTCCCTGAGCCTCTCCTCGGAAGCTGGGGTGGACAGGGGTCAGCTGGAGGAAGGCCTCGGGCAATCCCAGCCCCAGCGCAGCCGTTCCTGGCCCCAAAGGCACTCAGACAGGACCCCGCATCTCTTGGTGGGACTGAACTCCGCCAGTTTCCTGCCACCGGCGCAACCTCCCAGGAGCCGGCTGGACTCGGGAGGGACACCCCACGGTACCCATTCTCCCTGCGCCTGCACGCTGCCTCCCTCCTAGCAACCCCTAGCTTCGGAGCCCGAGTGCCCCACGCCCCGCGCTCGGGCCCCGGCAGGCCGCGTCGCGCTTCCTACCTGGTGCGCTCGGAGCAGGGGCATCGACGCCGGAGCCGGCGGGCGCTGGCCCCGTAGTGGGTGCAGGGCGAGCGCGGGCTGCCCAGGCGGGTTAAATGGGCGCGGGGAGGGGAGGCGCCGCGGGCAGGGGCGGCCGCGGGCGTTAGCGCCTTGGGCCGCCGGCCGGGCGGGAAGGCAGCGCGGGCCGCTCAGCGCGGCGGGAGGAGCGCGGGCGGCGGGGCCGGGCGGAGGCCGAGGTGGCCGCCGGCGCCCCGCCCCCCCAGCTGGCCGAGCGCGAGTCGGGGTCTCGGGCGCGCTCTGCCCCTCCTCCTTCCCGCCGCCTTTTGGCGCGCGTGGACCCCGCGCAGCCTGCTGGGCCGCCTACCCCGGGCTGGACGCGGGCCGGGCGCGGGGGCTCTCCCGCCGACGAGCGGGGACCGCGACCCTCCGCCGGCTTGGGGGCGCGGGCAAGGGCGCGCGGGAGCGAGGGCGGAGAGAAGCAGACTCCGCGTCCTGAAACCTTGTTTTGGCCTAGACGCCGCATTTTACCGACACCCGGGGCTGCCCTCCCGCTCCCCACCGGCGCTGGGTCCCTCCGTGTGCCGCGCGCTCAGACTCCAAGGAACAGGAGAAGGGCCTTCCTGGTCCGCGGAGGGTCCGCCCTACCTGCGGGGAACAGGGGTGAGGGTCACGGCCACAGGGCTAGGGGTGGAGGGGTGGATTGGGTGGGGCCGTTTGCCCCCGGGTGGCTCCAGGGGGACTCGGAGGAGGGCGCGACGTCTACACTGTCACCGACCCAAGGTCGTGGCCCGGCCCGGCATTGCAGATCATCGGGGACCCGCTGGGAGAGATTCTCTGGCCCCAGCCCACGGCCTTCCTGGGTGGAGGTTGTGACGCAAACACTCCCAGGTCGCGGCCCGCACCCTGCTCCCTCCCCTGGCCACAGCCTGCTGGCCCCGGGCGCCGGTTTCTGTTCTGCGTTCGCGCAGGTACGCGTGGCGACACATGGACTGTGCACTTGGAATTGCTCTCTACGCGCAGAGACCCGCCTCAGGGCAAGTCTTCCCTCGGACCCGTGACATTTACGGCTCCGGGGGGCCGGAACCCACGCAGGGCGGGGCTTCGTCCGCAGAACCCACGCGCGCGCGTCACTTTTGGAGAGGCTCTCGGTGGCAGGCCCCTGCTGTGCGCTGCGTTCTGGGGCTCACGGGACCTGTCATCTGTCTCCGAACCGTCGTCCCCGGGCTTGCGTGACCCTCACGGCAGTGTCGCCTGTGGAACTGCGTGCGAGCCGGGCTGGTGTAGACCGGGTACTCCGGCCGCAAGGTCCGCCTCTCACCTGGCGCGCCTGGCTCACGTCTGCACACCTTCACGGCTCACCTCCTGGTTTGAAGGCGCGGGGGTTGGGGACACAAAGACGAATCACGAACACGAGCACGGATCGATTTGACCCGGGACAGAAAAGGCTGGCACCGCCTACCCGGACGCGGACACGCATCCCCTACGGGTTTGTTCCAGGAAGTTGGGGGGCGTCCGCGGGGGGCAGGCGGGAGACTGTGCGCACCGAGGCGTGCGGGGCAGCCAGGCTGGGTCTGGCTTCCCAGAGGGAGGGTCGAGGCGCGTGTCCGGGTCCGCGCGCCCCGGGAGGGTGCGGAGGCGCAGGCAGGGCCTGGGCAGGGCCTGGGGGAAGCCTTCTTCGGGGAAGGAGGACCAGGGGTTCCCGGAGGGCGAGAGGTCAAGGCTCTCGCTGGGGAGCTAGCAAGGTGCGCGACGCTGACACAGATGCGCGCTGACCCGCGCGCCGAGGTCCCCGGCCCCCCTCGGGCCTCCGGCCCGTCCCTCTGCTGTGCGCGGGTCCAAATGCGCGCGTGGGGAGAACCGGAGGGTGCGCGCGCCCCCGGCCCTGCGGAGCCCGCGTCCGCGTGGCTCTCCCCAGATCTCGGTGCCACCGGAGGTGGGCGAGGGCCTCGCGACAGGCAGGGCGGCCGACGCAGCTTCAAAAAGCAAACGAACGCGCACTTACACCGCACGTGTGGAGCAGCACGCGCGTGTGCACACGACTGCGCCTCTTACGCGAGCGCGTGTCTGTGCGACTGCCCGCGTAGTCACCTGTCAGTGCAAATGCCGCCCAACCGGACGTCCCTGCACAGCCGAACTTCAGATAAGCGGGGGCTCTTTTAGTGTAAGTGTGTCCCGTGCGGTTTTGGGGACATTTATCCGCAAACATGATTCGTTGTTTGAAATTCAGTTGGAGCGCACGCGCTGCGCCCCGCCCCCCGCCAGCCCCAGCGGGAGGGGACAGCCTGGGCGGGAAGCGGCGCCAGGTGGCGCGGGACAGCGGGAACTACAAGCCCCACAATGCTGCGCGGGCACCCGGGGTCCTGATAGGCTGCGCCGTGCTCTCGGCCTGCGTCACTTCCGGCCGCGGAGGTAGCGGTTGAGGCCGCTCTGTGGGGCTGGACTGGCGTTCCCGGGCCCCGGGCTAGGCGGCGGCCATGAACTTCTCTGAGGTGTTCAAGCTTTCCAGCCTGCTCTGCAAGTTCTCCCCGGACGGCAAATACCTGGTGAGCGACCTCGGGGCCCGGGGGGAGGCAGCTCGGGGGTCCGCGAATACGGGCCTCGCTCCGAGGACCCGGGCGGATGCCTGGAACAGGGGCCCTGGGGCACGGGGCTCAGGCTGGGGTCCTGGGTGGGGGACCGGGCAGATACCCCGAGCGTGGGGCAGGAGACCCGGGTGCATAGTAGAGCAGGGGCTTGGGGCAGAGGACTTGGGCAGATGCTCCAAGCAGGAGCCCCAGGAACCAGGCTTGGGCAGGTGCCAGCCTCCCTGCCCCTCGATTTCGTCTCTCAGAGGCAGGCAGCGGCAGTCCTGCTTCACACATTTGCGGATCCGAGGGCATCAGCTCATTGTCAGGCTGACACTTAAGGCAAACTCCTGACTCTGCTGGCTGTGGTCTGGTCTGGTGCAATGGTGCAGCTACTTGGTCTTTTCCCGCCGCCTTCACCTGTGTCTGCCCTGGGCCAGATGAGTGATGGGAGGTATAGCAGTCTGTGTCCAGACACACAGCATTGTCTGCCCTCCTTTGAGCTTCTAGGACTTGGGCTGTTCATTATTGGGGTGACAGAATGGTGCTGAACTCACTGAGCGACTCCGTCCAGGAAATGTAAGCTTTGAAATAGGCCAGGATCATCAGTGTATACCCTCAGAACCTTGGGTGGGGAGGCAGGAGCGGGGAGATACTGGACGTTGGAAATCCAGTAAGAAAAGATCGTGCCTTATAAAAGTGCGCTTAGTTGTGTGTCTGAACTGACTGATGCCCCATGGTTCTTTCTCAGATGGAGCCTTATTGACACTCCTGTTGTTTGTCTAGGTCTTTGAGAACACGACTCCTTTGTACAGGTGTTACTCTAAATCACGTAAACCGGCATTCAGCTAATACATACATAACGTCTTCTGCTTAATTCACCCCAGAAACCTTGGTATGTTACTCAAAGTGCTCCCCATAAGTTAGGTCTTTAAAAATCATTTCTGAAAACCCCAGTAAATTGTAGAAAGAAACACTGTATTACTTCGCTTCCTTTTTGTTGCTCTATGGTTTCTCTGCCTTGGTGAAGATGTTGCAGGACACTCCATTATAACGTTGCTGGAACCCTGTTCTTCGAAGGTCTATCCTGACTCCTAAAGAAAGTAGATCTGTGTTGCCATTTTAATACCTTGCAACAGATTTGAAGTTTCATAAGTGTTGATACAGATGTTCCATTTCATAAGGGGTTAATGGTAACTGATCAGAAAGCTGCACTGTGACCCCTGTTTCTTCTGATCCACAATTGCCCTCCCCTCTCCTTTTGACAAAGAAAACTCATGAGGCTTTTTTTAAAAAAAGATTTTATTTATATATTTGACAGAGATCACAAGCAGGCAGAGAGGCAGGCAGAGAGAGAGGGAAGCAGGCTCCCCGCTGAGCAGAGAGTCCGATGCGGGGCTCGATCCCAGGACCCTGAGATCATGACCCGAGCCGAAGGTGGAGGCTTAACCCAGACGCCCCTCATGAGGCCTTTTTAAGATGAAAGTTCATAGAACACAAACCAATAATCTAGTTTGACATTGATAAGGATAAGAAGGAAGCCATTAACATTTAAAAATCAATTCTTGATTTCTAAGTTGTAATCTAATCTACAGTCAGCAGATAAGTAAATTCAAATTATTTGCTTAGATACAGGCATTATTAACAACGATGACCATAAACTGTGTTCAGGAAAACAGCATTGACACTTAACACATTTTACTAGTCAGTATTCGGAATGAGGCAGTGCCACTGTAGGAAAAATGTCCCCGCTTTTCCCTCCTGTGCTGGGAAAGCGTAGTCCTCATCCCATATGTCTCCTTTGAGCCTCCAGGATACCAGTGGGGTGTCCTACAACTCCAGTCAGTTCTGGCACGATCTGCCTGGAGACCCACAGGTGGACAGTACGCACCCCACATCAGATGCCAGCCACAGTGGCGGGCCTTCAGGTGCTCACAGAACTCAGGGAAACACTGGCTTACATTTGCCATTGTGTTAAAGCACGGGATAAAGGATACAGGTGACCAGCCAGATGGGTGGGGAGATACCTAGGACAAAGTCTGGGAGGGTCTCGCATGCAGGAGCCCCGGTCCCCATGGGGGTGGGCTGCGCCATCTTCCCTGTATGGTGTGTGTGCCAGCCTGGAAGCTCTCTGACCCCCATACTGTTGGCATTTTACAGCAGCTTCCTCGTGATCAGTTGTTAACTCCATTGCCAGCCCCTCTCCCGTCTCTGGAGGGTGGGATGGGGCTGAGAATTCCAAGCTTCTAACCATGGCCAGTATTTCTGGTGACCAGGAAACCTCCCTAGAGTTGCTTCATTAGAACAAAAGATGCTCCTGGGTGCCTGGGGGGCTCAGTGGGTTAAGCCTCTGCCTTCCTCTTGGGTCATGGTCTCAGGGTCCTGGGATCGGGCCCCTCATCGGGCTCTCTGCTCAGCAGGGAGCCTGCTTCCCCCTCTCTCTCTGCCTGCCTCTCTGCTACTTGTGATCTCTCTCCCTCTGTCAAATAAATAAATAAAGTTTAAAAAAAAAAACAACGAAAAGATGCTCCCGTCACCCAGGAGATTTCAAGGGGCTTACAGGAGTCCTGAGCCAGACTCTGGGGGCAGAGGCCAGTGCGTATGCTCTGTCCCCTCGAAGTCAGCGAGCATTTGCACAGCATCCTTACGTCTCAGTGGGCCTTCTCAGCGAGGACCCGAGACCTCCGTCCTCACTTCCTGTGACTCGTCTGCGGGGCTCGAGCAGCAGAGCCCTTGGTTAGTTCACAGAAGTGCTCGTCCCACGTGGAAATGAGGAGAAAATGACTCAAGTGGAGAGTTTTAACAGAGTACTTTACCCTGGAACGTCACAGTTTTCCCGCGTAGTTTGTATATTTCGACTGTATCCTGGGTGCACTTCTCTGTTTGGAGCGGGCGATGCCGTCGGGAGCATGAGGCGGTCCAGATGAAGACCTGTCTGAAGGGAGAGAAGGGAGGGGAGCTCCTGCGTGGGGGGGGGGGGCACAGACGCTCTGAAGGCCCCTGGCTTTACCCGGTAGACCATCGAGGCCTCTCTTTCCCCTTCCAGGCTTCTTGTGTGCAGTACCGGTTAGTGATCCGGGACGTGAACACCCTCCAGGTCCTCCAGCTCTACACATGCCTGGACCAGATCCAGCACGTCGAGTGGTCGGCGGACTCCCTGTTCATCCTGTGCGCCATGTACAAGCGGGGGCTGGTGCAGGTGCGCTGCCCGCGGGGCCCGCAGCCCCGAGGCCTTCCCAGAGCACAGCCTGGACAGGGCGATCGTGTTCTGTTGCCCTCATGGTTTGGGGGCGGGGGAAGGGCAGTGTAGTTCAAAGCCAGTTTTGTCTTAAAATTATATTAGTTCTAACGGTTTAAGTACTTTCAAAACAAGAAAACACTTAGATATTAACTTGTAACCAGATAGACTTCCATAACAGAAAGTGTTCAGAGACACTGAACGTGGACGTCGTGGGTTTTGGGAAGCACGGATGTGGTGTACAGATCCCGAGTCTCCTGAAGGAGCTCGTAGGGCTGGCAAAGGGAATAGCCTCTTTAAAACTCAGCCCGGTGAGGTCACCCAGCAGTGTGGCTTCATGCTGCTGTCAGCCCCCGGCCCCTCAGGAAACACTGGGAAAGATGCCTGGGTCCGGAGCTGGGTTCCGCGTGGTCTGTGTGCTGATCTGTTGTGGTTCTGCTCACTTGTGTGTGTTGCAAACGCAGGTGTGGTCCTTGGAGCAGCCGGAATGGCACTGCAGAATCGACGAGGGCTCGGCCGGGCTGGTGGCCTCGTGCTGGAGCCCGGACGGCCGCCACATTCTCAACACCACTGAGTTCCATGTGAGTGCGCAGGCGCCTGTCACGGATGATTGTTGTGAAGTTGCACGGTAGCGGGGAAGTGGGTGCACTTCGGAGAAAGACGTGTGTCTTAAGTCATCAGAGTGTTAGAGTCACATCGTGTCGTTATGTAATCTTTTTGCCCAGTTTTAAAGAAAAAGAAAGCAGATTTTTAAAAAAGATGTTATTTATTTATTTGACAGACAGAGATCACAAGTAGGCAGAGAGGCAGGCAGAGAGAGATGGGGAAGCAGGCTTCCTGCTGAGCAGAGAGCCCGATGCAGGGCTCGATCCCAGGACCCTGAGATCATGACCTGAGCCGAAGGCAGAGGCTTTAACCCAGAAAGCAGATTTTTAAAAAATTCTTCAGCTACAATTTTAGGATTGAAGCAGACCCTCCGGCAGTAGGAGGTGCGCTCCGCTGTGAACCAGCTTCCGCTTTCCCCTTCAGCTGCCCGACGTGCGCCCGACCGTCGGTCACTGCTTCGTCCTTCTGTTCTTCCCACACTGGTGCTCCCGGGGCTTGGCAATGCACTGGGCTCCACATACGGACACGGGTGTTTGAGATCTAGTCGTAAGTCCCAGGGTAGTATAAGCACGCCTCGATGTACGAAATTAGGGAATTTGGGAAGTATAAGGTGTTAGGGTGGAAGGTCTTTGGTGTCAGCCGTGTTTGCTTCTGGTGCAGAAAAATGCACAAATCCCTCCAATGGTGTGATCTTTGAGGGGGTGTTAGAACCAGCATTTGGGTCTGAAGCCCCCGAGGGCTGTCTGAGGTCTGGGCTCCCAGTTGCCCAGTGCGCGCACGGGGCAAGGCAGCCAGGAGGAGGCGGAGGGACCCTGTGGGATGTCCTCTGGGGCACTGCAGTGTGTTCCACGTGGCCGTGGTCTGGGGCTCGCTCTGCCCCCAGCCTGCAGGGGAGTCTGCTTCAGGGTCACGTGGCTTCACATGGCTTTAGCTTCCGTTTGAAAACCCGCTCTAGCTGTGGGTGTGTGTGGATACAGGCTGCAGAGAGGGAGCGGGACACGACTGGCACTTGGTTTCCCTGTGGTGCACACGTGACCTTTCAAGGACGCTTGCAGCTCCGAGTCCTCAGATGCGGGGATCTGAGCTGTATAAACGGCCTCGCCCGACTGTCTCCGTGGCTCGGATCCTTGGGGCCAGAACCCAGTCTCTAGACTGGCACGTTCCACAGGCTCCCTGCCTCCCATACGTCCCATGACAATTGTGTCCTTTGGACAAGGCGCCAGGAGTCTCAGAAGGGAAACTGGCGTGTGCATGCACACACACGTGCACACATTGCTGTTTGGTTCCATGTGTTTAAAGTTTATTACCGGAGTTCGCGTTCCGCACTCTGTGGTGGTTCTGTCTGCCCGACGGGGTTCAGTTCCTGTGCACGGAAGGTGTGCCTTGTGCTTCCGGCTCCTCACGGAGATCATGCCGCTGTGCTGCGCCGGGACCTGCGCTGCCGAGGCTCTGTTGCACGTGACCTGCGTGGACGCCCTGTCTCTGCTGTGACCTCGGAGGTTGCCTGGTTGGGGCAGGTGGCATTCAGCTTTCCGAAGCATTTGTGTCCGGCTTTAAAATGACCCAGCCCACGAGAGCCACAGGCTGTTGCCTCTGGTTTTACTTTTCATTTTTCCGTCAGCGAGGTCGAGTGCCCCTGTGTCTTGTTTTACACACCCGAACACTCAGATTCGTGAGGCGTGTGTGTGAAGTGTGAGTCTCACGCTTCATTTAAATACGTGATTCAGGTTTGTGTGGAGCCCTAATGGCGTATGGGGTGAGGTAGGGATCCACTTTCAGCTTTTTCCAGCAATGTTTATCAAGAACTGAATTTCTTTATATTTGCAGGACATTTCTGATTTTTAAAAAGACATTTTTTTTTTAAAGATTTTATTTATTTACTTGACAGAGATCACAAGTAGGCAGAGAGGCAGACAGAGAGAGAGGAGGAAGCAGGCTCCCTGCTGAGCAGAGAGCCCGATGCGGGGCTCGATCCCAGGACTCTGGGATCATGACCCGAGCCGAAGGCAGAGGCTTTAACCCACTGAGCCACCCAGGCGCCCCTAAAAAAACATTTTTAATAGATGTTTTAATTGATTGATCGATGTATTTATTTGAGAGAGAAAGCACGCGCAGGTGAGGGGAGGGCAGGGGGAGGGGGAGGGAGCAGGAGACTCCCAAGCAGACTCCCACAATGAGCCTGGAGCCTGGCTCGAGGCTCGATCCCGGGACTTGAGATCCTGACCGGCGCCGAAACCGAGACTTGGACATTTAACCAACCGAGCCACCAGGCGCCGTGGGCGTCTGATTTTTCTTCCTGTTCGGGTGTTGGTCCGTGGATGTGCCTATCGCACACCATCTCAGCCCCTGGGGTTTAGAGCGTGTCAGCGCCTGGGGGGGTTTCTGAGCGAGCGCGTGAGGCTGTCACTGGCCGAGCCCGGCGAGGCCATCATCCTGCGCTTGAACCTCTGCTGTGCATCGTTCTTCTCCGCCTCTTCACGGGTCTCCCTGCCCCGTGGCCGGTTGTCGGGCCGTGCTGCTCATGTGACCGCGCTCTTCTGCTTCGGGCCTGTTCCTCTCCACGTTGCCGGGTCCTGGCCCCAGGCAAGTCCGCAAAGCCAGTTGGCTACTGGTGAGCGGAATCCCCCCCTTCTGGCGCCTGCATTGTGGGAACAGGGACTCCCTGTCTACCCCCTCGCTGGCCCCAGGGGCCACGTTCTCTGTCAGTGGGACCACGTGGCAGGCAGGCGGCCGCTGCCTGGCGCCGTGCTGTCGAGGGGTCTGTGGGTGGCTCCGGTGCTGGGCGCCGCTGTGCTGCCCGGGAACGGGCGTTTGCTTTCCACCTGCCCTGGGACACGTGGGGGGGCTGTTTCCCGTGTGCGCCGTGATGAGCAAAGCTGCTGTGAGCGTGCACGGGAGTGTGTCTTGGGGACCCCCTGGGGTGGGATGCCGGGAGGTCCCCGTGGGCCGTTTTAGGAAGCGGCCGACACGTCTCTCCCACGCCCTTCTGAGCCCCGGCCACCGGAGGCGAGAGCTCAGGAGCTCTGAGTCCCACTGACGCTCGTCACTCCAGGTTTCTGCTCTTGGTGCTGTGTCGTGGGGTCTCCTTGCTGTTTTCATCTGCGTTTTCCTTGTGACTAAGGACACTCTGCACGTGGTGAACTTCCACGCCGGCCGATGGGAAGGGCACAGAGACAGTTTTCAGAAACAAAACTAGGCTCTTTACTTGTAGGCTCTGAGGGGGTCTGAGGGCTTGTAGACCCTCAGTATTGGATGCGGGTGTAGACGGGGGTTTGGACGCGCGAGTGTTGTGAAGCAGAGGCCCACGTCCCCTTGGGGCTTTTCCTGGGCACGTGGGGCTGTGTCCATGCCGCTGAGCACTCGGGTGGGAAAGGAGAGGACAGGTGGCTGCCGGCGGCTCGGTGGTCAGCCCAGAAGCCCGCCGCAGTCTTCGGAGGCTCAGGAGGAACCAGGTCGACCTCCCTCAGTGCTGGGGACCCTGGTGTCCCCTCTGGCATCCCCTCCAGTGCCTCCACACGGGGACGTGTGTCTTGGACTGCAGAGCCTCTGCAGATCTGTTGCAGGAGGAAAACCGTCATTCCTTGGAAATTTCAAACTACAGCGCACTTACGTTTGACCTTGTGTCTGTCACCTACAGCGTTACAAAATGAAAACCAAATACCAAGGGCGTGACGTTTCACAACAGAAAACCTCCCTGGAACGACACTGTTTTTAATTCTGCAGCAGACGGCTTACTTGGGTCGCGGAGTGGGAGACTGTGGGAGGCTTGAAGCCCGTCCCAGAAACTGCTAAGTCGACGCTGTTTTCTTTCCCCTTTTCCTCGACAGCTGCGGATAACAGTCTGGTCCTTGTGCACAAAGTCTGTGTCTTACATCAAGTACCCGAAAGCCTGTCAGCAGGGTGAGTGGCCGGAGCGGCTCTGAAGCCTTTCCGCGTGGCTGGGGTCCGGGGAGCGTGCACCCTCTTTATCATGGACACTTTGCGGGCACACGTAGCCTCGGCGGCGTGTCCGTGCATAGCCAGCCCTCTGCCTCCGCACCTAGACCTGCTAATGCCTCGTCCGTGATGTCCCACGTGTGTCGCAGAGGACGAGGTAGAATCAAAGGGCCTGAAAGAAGTAGGGTTTACACTTGGTCCCCTTCCCTGGCGGAGGCCTGGGGCCCAGGTGCCTTCAGCACATGCCCCTCCCGGGAGCTGACCCCACCCCCAGTTCTGACCTTCAAGCCTCTAGGTCTCCTGGCGGCTCCCCCTGTGGTCACCGTGCCTGGAAGTGCAGCCAGGTGACCTCGGGAAGGTGCCGCATGCCCGGCCCGCTGCCGCCAGGAGCTCGCGGCACCAGTTCCTGAACGTGCAGTCTTAACGTCTTTCATTTCACGAGCAGAATAAAGCCTGACACGATTTGAATATTTTTCCATTTTTTCTGTTGCCATTAGCAGTTTGGAACTTGAATGAAATGCAACTGCACGTTCGTTTTTATCTGTATAACTTGGATCTCAGCGTCTCTCCGGATGGCAAACACATTTCTTGAGTGGAAGCAAAGTCATTTGTGTGTTCTGGCTCACGACACGTGAGATGTGTCCCAGGGCTTTCTGAGCTCATACGGAACTGGAAAATTAACATTTTCAACCGAAGTCTATTTCCAAGTTCTTAGCTTAAGTTCACTTCTTCCAAGTAGTTAAATTCAAAAGTAAAAATTCAATGTGTAATGACAACCGACTTTAAGCCAGCAGAATTCCCTGTGATTTATTTTCTAAAGACGTGACAACCCGTGTCCTGTGAGGTGCAAGACGCACCTTTTAGTAATGTTCCGCGGTTCCCGGGTTTTCTCGCAGGTCCCTGCCTGGGGTCTGCGGGGTTCTGCAGAGCAGCCCAGCGGGTGGTGGAGCCCGGACCACAGTCACCGCGTTGTGGCTCTCCTGTGGGCTGCGCGCACCCGTCCCTTCCCGCGGCCTCTACTTCCCTTCCCGTGTCCCGTCCCTCCTTGAAAGTGTGGTTTCTCCTGCTCAGCCATGGACAGCAGGCCCTGTTCCTCTCGGCAGGGATCTCCTTCACCCAGGACGGCCGCTACCTGGCGCTGGCTGAGCGGCGGGACTGCAAGGACCATGTGAGCGTCTTCGTCTGCAGCGACTGGCAGCTGCTGCGGGTACGGGGTGCTTGGTGATCCTGCAGGTGCAGGGGTGGCCGACACGGGGATTCCTGGCAGCTCTGGGGCCCCTTCAGGAGAGTGGGCGGCAGCGCGATGTCCTCTCTCCAGAGTGCGGAGCATGGGCCCACCTGGTGTGCGGTGGACGTGATGTGCCGTCCTCGGGAGCCATTTTCCTTCTGTTAGTGTAGTGGGATTTGCGTGTGTGTTGCTGTATGAGGAGGAGGAATGCCTACTCTGGGCAAGATGCCAGAGTGCCAGGGTGCCGGGGAGCCCAGGGCACAGAGACCTGCCCTGGCTGGGCTTACATCTGCAGGAGGCCGGGTGCAGAGAAGCTTCTGGAATGGGAATGGCCATTCCATCAGAGCACCAAGGAGTCCTCGCTGACTGGGCACAGAGGATCCTGGCACGATCTTGCCTGAGTTGGCCTTGCAGGAGTGAGGCTGAGCCAGGCGGGAAGAGGAGGGAGAGGGGAGCACGGGGAGGGCAGCATGAGGGGCCGTGCTGGGCCCTGTCCTGCCTGGTGGGCGGTAGCCACGTGCTGGCCAGCCTGGGACCTCCTTGGTGCCCTGGCAGGATTTTAATTATGGAAGGACAGGGCTGTAGATATTCTTGTCCATTTCTATATAAAGAAATTAAATACTAAACATGTAAAATAAAAACCTCAGTTATAAATTGTGCCTTTGATTAAGGAGACACTTTCAAAAGTAATGTTTCTCCCTTTCGCCTTTGGAAGCACTTTGATACGGAGACCCAGGACCTCGCAGGGATTGAGTGGGCCCCAAACGGCTGTGTGCTGGCAGTGTGGGACACCTGTCTGGAGGTATAGAAAGTGACCAGGTAGACCTTTGGACTTAAGTGCTGTGACCTGTGTTTACCTGAGGTTTTGCGGCGGCCCGGTTACCCTCCTGGGCTCCGATGCTGAGCCATAGTCCTTTGACCAGAAAGTCCTTATGTTTGTGGCCAAGGTCCCCACTGTCGCCTCTGCAGGGGGCCTGTCTTCCCTCCAATGTCCCACTCGCTGTCCGAGTCCCGCTGGCAGGTGTCTGTGTCCTTCCTGGGCTCAGGTCAGCACGAGGCTCAGCCACCACGGTGTGTCCTTCAGTACAAGGTCCTGCTCTACTCCTTGGACGGCCGGCTCCTGTCTGCCTACTGTGCCTACGAGTGGTCCCTGGGCGTCAAGTCGGTGGCCTGGAGCCCCAGCAGCCAGTTCCTGGCGGTGGGAAGCTACGACGGGAAGGTGAGGACAGAGCAGCGCACGCGGGGATGCCGAGGGCCCAGCGCAGACCGGGGCCTCATGCACACGTTCTCTCCCCAGGTGCGCATTCTTAATCACGTGACTTGGAAAATGATCACAGAGTTTGGGCATCCAGCAACTGTTACTAATCCCAAAATAGTAAGTCTGGAATGCAGGCCTCCATCGGGGCAGTATTTGGGGAAGGGAGGTAGGAAAACGCGCTTTTCTCTTCATACTCTTCCTTGTGATCCAGGCACTTATATCACTAGAAACTTCTGTCACTGTGTTTTTCTTCTATTTATTTATTTACTTATTTTTAAAGATTTTATTTATTTGACAGAGAGAGACAGTGAGAGAGGGAACACAAGCAGGGGGAGTGGGAGAGGGAGAAGCCGGCTCCCTGCTGAGCTCAATCCCAGGACTCCGGGATCATGACATGAGCTGAAGGCAGATGCCTAATGACTGAGCCACCCGGGCACCCCTAGAAACTTCTGTCACTGTAACATTTCACAGGATTAGAAAGAGTGTCCTTGCCCTATCCCTCCCCCTCCCCAGATGTCACAGATCTGCCCCTGCTCTCGGCACTGTAACCAGGGTCTCCCACCTGCAAGCACTGAGCATCTAGGGCTGGAGAACCAGACTAGAAAAATAGGGAGTGGGTGTCCCTGAGCAGGCAGGGACTGGCAGCGTGCTGAGGGATCACGGCGTCAGATGCCAGGAAGAAGTGATACAGGATCTGAGGGAGAAGCGGTTCAGGCAGTGGAAACAGGAAGTACAAAGGTCCTGAGGCAGGTGCTGGGGGTGGGGGCAGCACAGCAGGGGACGGACAGACCCTGGCCTTGGGGAGCTTGCCCATAGATGAGAAACATGAGTAAAAACAGAAGGAAGAGAGGGGGATACCTGGGGAAGTCAGGCTCAGGCGGGGGCCCTGAGGAAGTACTGGGCTGGAGGTGTAGGCAAGGTTGTGGGAGGCCGAGTCCAAGCAGACCGGCCATACTGCCCTGGAAGGGTGTGCTGCAGGTCCTTCCAGCCACAGCCCCAGCGCCTTCTAAAGCTGTAGGACAGGCCGGGGCTCCTCACCTCCTCGGGCACGGGCCTGTCAGGCCTCAGTCCGCAGATGCACCCTTGTTTCCTGGGCCTTGTCCCCTGGGAAGTGCCTGTGCGCGCTGGCCAAGCGGCCGGCCACGTGATGCAGGTTTGTACGCCGCCAGCACACACTGAGGGTGTTAAGAACCCCACGAGGGAGCGGGTGTTGCTGGGCAGGGTCCCTCCTGTCCCCAGGAACAGCACCCCTTGCCACGAGGTCAGGCATCACCATTATCAGGTGCTGTCACCGCCTTTGCTCCTGCCTGTGCTGAGCGGGCCGGCGGCAGGACTGTTGTGTGTTCCAGGTGGTGTATAAGGAAGCCGAGAAGAACCCGCGGCTGGCGCTGGGCCGCCTGGCCTTCCCTCCGCCCAGAGCAGCGGCCGGCACGGTCTCCAGCACGGAGAGCAAATGTGAGCAGCAGAGGGCTGGGGCCGTCCATGTTCTTCTTTTCTTTTTGTTTTCTAAGATTTTATTTATTTATTTGACAAAGAGAGAAAGACCACAAGCAGGCAGAGGCAGGCAGAGAGAGAGGAGGAAGCAGGCTCCCCGCCGAGCAGAGAGCCCGATGCAGGGCTCGATCCTAGGACCCTGAGATCATGACCTGAGCCGAAGGCAGAGGCTTAACCCACTGAGCCACCCAGGCACCCCTGGACATTGTTTTTTTTTTCTTTAGGTATATTTTCCTTTTCCTGTAACACCTCTCAGCCAGCAGCCCTCACTCGTGGAGCAGTAGAGCAGGGGGAGGTGTTTGTTGATTGCATCTAAGTGCTGGAACCCAGACTTGACAGCTGGTGCTCCGAGGGCAGTTTCCCTAATGACTGGGCAAATGCCCCCCGGTCAGCAAGAGAGGGGTAGGAGCAGTCCATCCGGGGGCCTGCAGCCACGAGGCTGCTTGTGGGTCTCAGCCATGGGGCCCCCGCTTCTGTGCGGCGTCATGCAGGCTTTAGGAGAAGAGGGGGCACTGGAGCAGTGGCCAGGCCGGGCTCTGTCAGCACCCCCAGTGGGGCGGCCTGGACCACAAGCACACAGCCCGCCGGCCTCCGTCATCCTCTTACAACCTTTTGCTGCAGGTCTCACAACATTGTTTAAGACTTTTCCGTAGAGCAGTTTTAAGTGTACGGCAAAGTCGAGGGGAAGGCCTTGAGTTCCCACACGCCCCTGCCCCGCATGGCCAGGCATCTCCGCGCTGTGGACCCCGCTGCAAGGGCATTTGCTGCCTGGACGCGGGACACGGCTAAGCCCCTATTTCATAGGCGTTGGCTTGACGTGTTCACATGCCGGTGTCGTCCTGCGCGAGGGCCGGGGGCGGCCACGGTGGGGTCTCAGATGTACACGCCACGACTACCCTGCAGCATCCCCTTCTAATGTTCTAGACGAGATCGCCTCGGCGCCAGTTTCCTTACAGACTCTGAAGCCCATCGCTGACCGAGCAAACCCGAAAGTCGGCATAGGAGCGCTGGCCTTTAGTCCAGACAACTACTTCCTGGCGACAAGGAACGGTCAGTGGCCACAGGCCTGCACCGGGCCTCTCACGGTTTCCTCGGGTGCCCAGGCATTCAGAGCCGAGAAGAAACCAGGTATCAGGCTTCCCAGAGTGCTGCGTCTTCCCTGGTGCTGGGACGGCGTGCTCACGGAAGCTTCTGGAGGCGCAGGCCTTGTCTGGCAAAGCAGCAGCTGGTCGACCGCTGGCCTTGTCCTGTTTGGTGAAGAACAGGGTCCAGGCAGCATGACGGCCGAGGGCCTGTTTTAGACAGGGAGGGTGTTTATGGTTTTTCAGGGCATAGAAACAGTCGTCAGGCCTGTGAGCCTGGGGGGAGGGGCAGGGAGTGTGCGGCCCATGAAGACCCCAGAGCAGCAGCGCCCACGGGTCCCACGCGGCGGGGAACTGGGCACCTGCCACATCTTCCCTCCACAGACAGCGTCCCGAATGCCGTCTGGATCTGGGACATACAGAAGCTGAAACTCTTCGTGGTGCTTGAGCAGCTGTCCCCAGTGCGCTCCTTCCAGTGGGACCCACAGCAGCCCCGGCTGGCCATCTGCACGGGCGGCAGCAAGGTGTACCTGTGGTCGCCAGCGGGCTGCGTGTCGGTGCAGGTGCCCGGGGAAGGTGAGCGCGGCGTTCCTCTGAGTTCGTCCCGGCCGGCCGCAGGCGGGACTCCAGCTGACGGGCATAGCCGGGCTCGTTTGCGTTACTGCCTCAAGTGTGAAGTGAGGGTCACTGTGTCTTCGGGTAAACGTCACGGCCAGTCCCCAGCGTGCACACCCTGGCGCTGGCCTGGGGCTCGCAGCGTCTCTAGGTCGCAAGAAGGCCGAGCTGATCTGGGTCTCTCTGGGCCTGTCCTCTGCCTGTGGGGTGGGGTGTTGCTCTCAGCCTTTAACCCTCTGGCCGCCTGTCTTTCTCCAGGTGACTTTCAGGTGCTTTCTCTGTGCTGGCATTTCAGCGGGGACTCACTGGCCCTTCTCAGTAAGGACCACTTCTGTCTGTGCTTCCTGGAGACCGAGGAGAGAGTTGGCACAGCCTTCGGACGGCCGGGTGACCACACCTAGGCCGTGTGCGTATCCGGGTCCGGGTGAGACCGAGGCAGGACGCCTGGCACATGCTGGCTGCACAGAAGGGATGGGCTTTCCTGGGTGCTGCTCCGGCCATGGTGGCCCACGGGAAATGATTTGCTGTTATTTTTCTATAGCATTTTTGTAAATATGTATGGTACTAATTTTTATTTAAAATAAATATTTCTTAACTCATAAAATGGCTGATGGCTTGTGTTCATGAAAGGTTTGGTTATAGGAAGGACTCCTTGTTTCAGGTTTTGGGGTCACTAACAGGAAGGAACTGACCCCGTTTCTCCCTCAGGCAGACACCTGCTCTGCTCCGGGGCCGATTCCCCATCACTGGGTGTTTCTGGAGAACGGGCTTGGGCTTCACACGGGCAGTGCCCTGGAGTGCAGGGAGGGGAGCCCTGAGCACTGGAAGGGCGGTGCCACATGGGGGGGTGGGGAATGCAGGCCCCAGGGCCTCTCGGTCAGGTCTGCAGGGAGTCCACCCTGGCCTTCTGTCCACGGCAGTTCCGGCCACCTCTCAGTCCAGGTGCTTCTGACGGCGGCCAGGACGGAGAAGCACGAGCGCAGGAAGCAGGCTTCCAAACCTGGGTTCGTCAGACCGGCTAAAGGCTCAAGGCTGGGTGCTCGCCACTCTCTAGGTTTTTCTCTGAGCGCGCTGCACCAGGACAGGAATTCCCTACCCGAATGTGCACAGCCAGTTGGCAGACTTACAAGGCGAACAGCTTCAAAGAAGGAAAGACATCTGTTCGATTGTAAATGTCTTTACTACGAGACCAAAAGTGAACGCTCAAGACCAGGTGGCGTGGAGGCAGCCGTTCGATGCGCACAGGCTGCTGCGTTTGGGTCCCAGCCATGCCAACTAAAGCCACGCCAGAGCTGTGGATGGGGAGGGGGAAACCGTGAGCCAGCGCTTCAGGCTGGGGACACGTGCTCCCAGTCGAGCCAGCAAGCCGAGGGCAGGTGCGCGAGTGGGTGGCGTGCTGCGGTTCCCACCTGGACACGCTCTGCTGGCTGCCACGGCTCAGGCGTCGTCAGAGCCACGTGGACGGCCTCGGGTCGGCGTGGGCGCTGTGGTCACCGAGCCGGGGGTCAGCAGCCTTCTGTCCACGCATATGAGAGGAGACTCTAGTACGGTCCCTTTTTTCAAAAGGGCATCTTGAAAAGCAAAGTAAGCGATCCCCATTTTAAATATGAAAACGAAAATACAAACCTAGACTAGGCAGGGTTGTCAAACTATTTGCAAAGAACTAAGAAGGTGACTCAAATTAATGAACTGTCTCGAAATGACTTTCTGCGGACTTCCAGGCCTGGGAAGGATGCCAGAGGTATTACGCAGTACAAGTTTAGAAAAAGTGTGACTTTAGGTCAAACACGTATTCACACAAAAGCAGCTGTTCCCTCGGCAGCGGACGAGGCAGACTGTCTCTCGCTTACTTCGGCAGTCTGGCTTGTTCTGCATTTAGCTTTAAGAAAACGGATGAAATTCCAAAATACAAAATTTGACACCAAATAGAAAGGTATTTGCAACTACGGGCAGTGGGGTTCAGGGACCTCCCTGGACGGAGTAGTCCACACAGCGCAAGCGCCAGCAGGGAGGGTCTGGTGGGACCACACGTTTATTAACACGCCAGAGCGCTGGGGCGGGAAGGACCACGAGAAGCCAAATGCAGACACTCCAGGAAAAGCACGGAAGCAGGTTCTAGAAGACGAAATACCGGCCGAGACAGGGACAGCTGCCTTTGCTTTTTGTCTGTAGCTCCTATTGCCAGATGTCCACGACTCAGCTAGAGCATAGAATTCATTTGACTATTCTAATCGCACTCAGATCCCTAAAGGTTCACAGCCCCGACCCTGCGGGGGCAGCAAAGCCAGCGTGTCCGAAGCCCCGGGTTCCCCGGTCTGCCTGGGGCAGCATCTAGAAGCCTATTTTGCCTCTGGTCATGGAATAGCCCAATTTGGCTTCGTTGTTAATGAAGGACATCAATCCCACGTAGGTCTCGATGAGGAGGGGGCGCTCCAGGACCAGTACACCGTCAGCTTGCCCCGGCAAAGGACTCTCTTTTTGGGCTTTTTTGACAGCTTGGATTAACATAGCTTTGAAGCTTTCCAACTTTAAAGAGAGAGAAAACACGTTGCTGGTCAGCGATCTACAGCAGGAAAACCCCCACCCAGTTCTGCACCAGCCTCCGTCGCTGCCCTCGTGTGAGATGCCTTTCCAGCCACAGCCTCACAGTCCCTCAGCTCGCCTTCTTGATGGGGCTGTCTGGCCCCGTGCTCCTGCGGACACATGACGAGCCGCACAGGGCCTTGCCCTCTGCACATCACAGATCTGCAGCTGGGACCCACCTACTCCCTCTGCCACCTGCCAGGCCAGTAAGGAGGCCACGGTACACGGCTGCCAAGTGGTGTCCAACTATGGCCTTACCGGGGCCCCAGGGCATCCTCTCCTGGTGAACACAGACTGCCTGGAACCCCACTGGGCCCTCCTCCAAGGCGATGGTGGCCACGAGGGGCCAGGCTGTACAGCCACACTGACCAGGAGCCACTAGCCACATAAGACTATTTAAATGTAAGCTAACTAACACTTCTAAAATTTAGAAGTCTGTTTCCTCGGTTTACTACGACCGTTCACGTGCTCCACGGCCACACGTGGCCACCGTGGTGAGCAGGGCAGCGTGAGAACACTGCCATCGCAGCAGGGAAGCGCGGCTCTTATGGTCTTACTTGGCACAGAGAGGCTGTCTTCTCATCCGCACCGGCCATCGGGTGTTCTATGAACGTGGCGTAGGGCACGTTGTTGGACCAGGGGTTCCATCTGTTTATGAAGGACGGGCGGCTCTGCTTGTCCCACTGAATGCGAATCCCAAGACCTTCTCGCCTACGGAGAAGAAACGAAGAGCTCACTCCCCGGCAGCCCAGTCGGTGACACTGGGACGCTGCTCCATGGCCACCGACAAGACCTGTGGTGCTTCCAGCAGAGAAGAACTTCTGGGCTCCGGGAGTGACCACGGTCACCAGTCAGCACGCACCGCGCGCTCTGAACGCGACAGACCGAGTACTGGCGAAGCCGATCTTCCCACGATTACCGCAGGTTAATGGGCAATGAGAAGACTCTGTGGGCGGGCTGAGTGCATGAATGACACGCACGCAACTTTAGGTCTTTGTCCCCAAGTTCTTGCTGCGAGCTGACACCCTCGACAGGCACGGCTTCCCGTCCCCAAACCCAGGCTCTGCAGCACGGCTCGAGGTGGACAGCCCAAGCCTCCCAACCCGACTGCAGTGTAGGCTCCACACGGTTCACAATCGCTCCCTCCTGACCCTGGCCACTAACTGTTCTCCCGTCTAACTTGCAGGAACATCTGTAAATGGACATAACACGCGACCCTTTTTCCGTTAGAATTCAGCCAGAGCAGAGCGAAACGTGACCCGGTCACCCCTTCCTGGCCAGGGGTAAAGTGCTGGGTTTGGCTGGCCCCATCCCAAGAACGCCAGGTCCGGTCCGCCTCCGTTTCACCCCGAGCCTCACCGCTCTCCTTCCACCGCCCCCGCGCCCGGAGCCCCCGCGCCGCCCGCCCGCAGCGGGCCTGCGGCTTCCGCATCTGCAGACCCAAGGCCACCGGGGGACCCGGCCGGGAAGCGGAGGCCCCGGGGCGGCTCCGCTCGCGCACTTACTTGTTGAGCGACTTCGGGGGGAACTGGAACTCCCCGCAGGAGATGGTGTCCACCGCGCTCAAGGCCACGCGCACCACCTGCCGGCACTGAAGGCCGATGAAGTCGTACTTGCAGATGAGCAGCGCCTGGTCCGTGATGAGCACCAGCCGCTCCTTCTCGTTGTTCCAGTGGTCGACCCTGCCGCACACGGCCCGTCACCGCGCGGCCCGCCCACGGCCCGGCGCCCCGCGCCCCGCGCCCCGCGCCCCGCGCCCCGCTCACTCGGTCAGCAGCCACACGCCCTGGATGTCGCCGTCCTCCACCGGCCGCACCACCGCGCCGATCTCCTCCACCGCCTGCTCGATGGTGCCGGGCTGCGCGGGCAGCGGCGGTCACGCTCCGTCCGCCGCGGCCCCCCGGCCCCTCGGCGGCCCCCGCCCCGGCCCGGCCCCTCCCCGGGACGCGCGGCCCGCCTCACCCGGAACACGAAGTACTCCTTGACGCGGGCGCGGCGCGTGGGGTCGTGGACGCTGAGCGGCCACAGCGTCTGGCGCAGCGGCGTGCCCGCGCCCGGCCGCCCCCCGACCCCGCCGCCGCCGCCCGCGCCGACCTCCTCGCCGGCCGCCAGCACCGCCGTGGGGCTCGTGCCCGCCGAGTCCACCGAGTCCCGCAGCTGCAGCATGGCCAGGCCGGCCGCCGCCCCGGACCCCGACCCCGCACTCCGCACCACAGACCCCAGACTCGGCCGGAAGAGGCCGCAGTCCCGTCGCCGTCGCTACCGCCCCCGCCCCCGGCCCCGCCCCGGCCCCGCCCCAGCGCCGGCCCCGCCCCGGCCCTCCCCCTGGTCACCGCGGTTGGCTCGGCCCCGTCGGCCCCGCCTCAGACTCCGCCCCTCCCCGCCCCCTCCGGCCCCGGCAATTGGCTCTTCGCCAGCCGTCTCCCGCGATTGGTCCTTCCCGCCGCCAGTTCACAATCGCTCCCGCCCCCCTCCGCGCCGGAAGCGCACGCCGCGCGCACGCCCATTTCCTCTTGACTCGAGGGGGAGGGGGCCCCCGGGGCTGGTTGCCAAGGAGACGCAGAGGGTGCGCTAGGAGTCCGGCGCCAGTTACCCGCGGAGGGGCGGCTGCCCCCCGCCCGCGGGCTGCGCCCCCGCCGTGCGGTCCCCGTCCCCGGACGCGCCCCTCACTCCGCCGTCTCCCTCCGCCTCCTCCGAGCCCCGCCCCCGCCCCGGGCACCCCATGCCCGCAGCCGCCGTCCCGGGACCCGCCCCCCCCCCCGCTCCCCCCTCCGACGCCCCCCTCGCCCGCGGTCCCAGCGCCCCCCACGCGACCGGACGCCAGGAGGGGCCGAGGGTGCTGGAGGCGCTGCCCACAAGGCCCGCACGGCCGGGCGCCCCCGACGCGGAGCTATGGGGGGGCGCGGCCTTCCTGCGCCCCGGCCGCTCCGGACCGCGCAGCGGCGGCCTCCCTGCGCCCAGGACGCGGCCCTCACAGAAGGGGACACGGAGGCACAGGCCACTTGCCCCCGCCTCTCAAGGGTCAGAGCAGGACTCGTGCCCCCAAGCGTCCCAGCCCCGTTCTAGTCCGCCAGACCCTAGAACTGCGTCTGTTCTTCCTGGGGTGACGGCTTTGGCCGGAGCCGGGCCACCGTAGGCTTCTGCCCTCCGGTCCCCCCAGGGCGTCGTCTTGGCCCCCACAAGCCCCAGGCCGTCTTCATCACCGTCCCCCTCGGGGAACCCAGGGGCTGCGCATCCAAAGCCTCACCCGGAGGGTCACTTGGGACTTCCGCTGCCTTGACCGTGCCACCCCCTTACTCCCCCCACCCCGGAAGCTGTCTGGCCTTACCCCTGCTGTGTCCATCCTGCAGCACCGGTTAAGGCCCCCTGCCCCAGGGCACGCTGCCATTCCCCGGGACTCCTCACTACTTCCTTCTTTGCTTTGTCATCTAATAACCCACCCCGCATGCCCGGGCCCACATCCCCACCATTAGGAGAGCTAGGGCACCGGCCTCTGCGGATGCTCGCGCCTTGGGTTTATAGTCACTTTCAGAGTTAAGTTTCCCCAGCGCCCCGGGATGACCACACACCACTGTGTGCGCCCCCCAGCTTGGAGAGGGCTGGGGGCGAGCTGGGCCCTAGAGTGGAGGCCCTCACAGGTGATCCACGACTCAAGGATGGCCCAACCTTCTGTTCCCCGGGACCTCCCCCAAGGAAGGGGGCTGCAGGGATGCGCACAGCAGGTCCTCGACGCCACTGACCACTCCCCCTGGGATGTCCTCCTCTACAGAGACTGGGGGTCCCAGAATGTGGAGAGAACCTGCCTGGTGCCGTGGGAGGGCTCGGGTCCTGGTCCCCCACCAGAGACTGACATGAGGATCTGCGCTTGAATAAAGACAGCCGGGAGGAAGGGAGCAGGCCCAGGGCCGTCCATCAAGTACACGCTCAGGCTGGGGGAGTGGGCAGGCCCAGAGGGGACACCTGCACCGAGCACTGGGGCTGGGGGGATTTTGGATTTTATGTTTCCAGAGGTTATGGGTCCTAGCCAGGGCAATGGAGGCTGTCTCCAGTCATCTGAGGGACTCCTCCTACTGGTAGGGGAGGGGGGTAGTTTTTGGCCCAAAAGGTTCCTGCCAGAGCCACCAGGGCGGCCCCCCCCCCCCCCCAGCCCCAGGCTGAAACCGCGGTAAGAACATTGTATAATGAAGCCGCAGGTCCCTCTGGGCTGGAAGGAAGAGTCCAGGCCCCGCACCCGGCCCCGGGGGGTGGGAGACGGTGAAGTCACTGCCTCCCGTTGCCTCCCCGGGGGCCCCCGTCTAGCGGCCTGCTCTGTGCATACCGGAAGAGTTTACTTGGTTTGCTCCTTGGAAGAACACAAACATCTCACACATGCCGAGTGGGTGCGCCAGCCTGGGCGGCACAGTGCTTCCACCCGCTCGGGCCTGCTGAGGTCGGGTGGGACGGAGGCCCCCACCTTCTCTTGATCCCGGGGCCCGTGATGCCCTCTTGGGCCCTGTGCCTGGGGGAGGGTGGCAGGGAGCCTCTCTTCTCTGGCAGCCAGAGCGGGACGGAGCCTCTCTGCCCAGTCCCTGTGGGGTGGGCCTAAATCAGGCCCCGGAGGGACGGAGCCGCTTGGGCAGGTCCCCTCTCCATACGAAGGGGAGTCACAGCAGAGCCAGGGGCCGGTCCAGGCTGGCAGCTGTGGGCTCGGGAGGCCCTCTGTCTGGGCCTCCTCTTGCAGGGGCCTGTCAGGGGCCTGCGGGGTCTGGCCCCTCCTACCTCTGTCCACGAGGACCGGCACAGTGAAGCTCTCTGTGCCTCAGTTTCCTTCTCTGTTGAGTGTGGGTAATGGCCGATCCTCCTTCCAGTGGCTGTTGGGAGGCTGAGATGAGTAGATGTCTGCGGTGTGTCCAGGCCCCCACCAGACCCAGGCCCGGAGCCGCGTCAGTGTCACCCACTCCCCTAATTCATGCTGGTCCCAAGCGCCAGCACATGCGCATATATCGCCCTCGTTCCCGACACGCATGCATGGGGGGCAGTGTTCCCCCCTTTTACAGGGGAGGAAACAGTCCCTCCCAGAGAGGTGGTCACTTTGCAAAGGCCATGCATCAGCCAGAAGCCCAGACCTCCTGAAGCTCCCAGCCCCTGTTCCCGCTCCCCACAGTCTGCTCCCGTCCAGGGGCTCCCTCAAGGGGCAGACAGACAGGAGTCCTTCACTGACACAGTGACGAAGCAGTGGGTTCCCGGGACAGTGACCTCCATGGGCATCTCCCCAGCGTGGGGGTTGGGAAGGGGAACCGAAGTCCAGGGGACGAGGCTGCCAGCGGGCAGGTGTTTCCCGTGGTGGGGGTGGGGGGTGGATAACCGGCCTCCGAGGGCCCCGCCTGACCTGGGTCTGAGTTCTGGCCTGTCTGTACGTACTCAGGGCTGACTGTGGACCCATCACTTAACCTCCCACCTCCCTTTCTCATCTGGAAAGCAGGACTGACAAAACCTGGCTCTCAGGTTATCGTCCTGAGGCTTACAGGAGCTGATTGGTACAGAGGGGACCTGTCTGAACAGCCCTCCATCAGCGTTTGTGCCCCAACGGCCCAGCCCGTGGAGATGGCTGGCGAGCGCCATGCAGGGCAGGGGGAGTCAGACAAGGGCCCGACCAGTCGCGGTGCAGGCTGAGGGAACCAGGACCCAGGACCCAGGGGCTGGGGTGCGCTTAGGGTGGGAGGACACTCTCTGCTCACAGACAAGGGGGAGAGAGGTGAGTCTTGGCAGGGACAGGACAAGCATCTCTCTTCTCCAGTGGGGGGCGGCCCTTTGGGTAAAGGTGCTGGGAGGAGCAAGGAGGCTGGTAGATGCAAGCGTGGGGGGCCCTGGACAGCTGCGGGCCTTGGGGGCTTTGCACCGAACCCTTCCACACGGCAGCCACGGGGCACGGGAGAGACCAGCAGCTGGACTAGACTAGAGAGTGGGTGATAGGCGTGTCGCTGGGTCGCTGGGGTACAGGGCAAGGGAGACAGGAGGGCAGGTGCCACGAGGGAGTATTTGCCAGGGACGGCAGGGGGTGAGCCTTTCGCCCCACTTGGGAGTGAACAGGGTAGGCTGCCAGAGGACAGGAGACCCTCGGTCACAGGGGACTGTCACAGGCAGGGCTGGGTGTTGCTGGTGTGTCCGGCGGGTCATGGGGGAGGGTATCCAGCACTGTCAGAGCGGTGGTCCTTGAGGCTGCGTTTCCAGCCTGGCTGGAGGCGGCAGCGGGTCTGACAGGGACTGGTGACTGGCAGGGCAGGTGTCAGAGGAGGTCATGGAGAGGACCTGACCGCGGGTTACCCTGGAGTTGGCCCCTCATGCTGCCCTGTCATTGGGACACACGCTCTGCCCCCATTCCCATGGCAGGAGCCGCCTCCAGGGCCACAGCCTTGAGGTCATGCGGTGGCGTTCAGGTCATCGTGGTGTGGTGACCGAGCCCGGGAAGGCCCCTGAACGAACTTTAATGTCAGGAGGGTGAGGCGGTCTCCTTGGCTGGCGGCGCCCAGGAGAAGCCTCGCAGGAAAGTCCCCCGCTTCCAGAAACCGCCGCCCCGCCTTCTGCAGCGCCCGCCTCCTTCTCCCGCTCTGCCTGCCTGGGAGACACGTGGGCACCAGGAGGGACAGGAGGGATGCCCCGCACGGGCGTCCTTGACTTCTGTGTGGGGAGGGGGCCCGTCCGTGAGACGCCTGTGGGCCGCCTCGGGTTCCTGAGTGCAGGAGGCCCGGAGATCCGCGGTGGGTCCCACACGCTGGGGAAAGGGTGTGGCGGGCACAGCGGCCGGCGAGGGAGGCCTGGGGCTGTGCAGTGGACTCACCTCCCCTGTGGGGGCTTTAGAGGGACAGGGAGACCCAGCTGAGGGTCGGGCCAGAAAGCTGGGCGGGGAGCAGAGGGGAGGCTGTGCGGGCACCCGCCACATCTGGCTTCCGGCCAGCAGACAAGACCACTCCGTCTGGCAAAGCTAGGACGGCGCAAGCCGCCGCCTACGGAGGTCCCGGTGCTCGCGACGGAGCCCGAGAGGGACGCTAGCCGGTGGGATCCCTGAGAAAGTGAGGCCCACGAGGGGGAGAGGGTGGTGACCCACCGCGCACGGAGGGCCCCGGGCTGTCCGATGCCAGCACCGCGGAGAACTCTATGCGCTCGTTACGCTAGACTTCCAGGAACAGAGAAACAGATGCCGAAACCCCTAGAAAACGGCGTTCTCTCCGTCTCTTCAGGTTGTAAATCTCATCATATCCGAAATGGAGGCTCCCGGGGATAACTGGGGCGCTGCCCACCATTGCCCGGCCCCGCAGGGGAAGGGGGCTTCGACCGCACGGACCCCGCCTCGGAGGCCCCCTCGCCTGCCACGGTGGCTCGGGGGCAGAGACCGATCGGAAACGTCTTCCCCACCTGCGCTAGTAAAAGCTTCAGCCGTGAGAACAGGTACCCGACTCCTCCGTCTGCCCGAGACCCGGCCAGACTCTGTGGCTCCAAGCACGAGCGACCCTGGGGCGTCCGTGTCTGTCTGTGTGTGTCCGGATGTCTGCAGATGAGGACTCCAGGCGGGCGACGTCTCCCTGCGTCCGAGGCTGCTGCCCAAGTTTACTTGTAAAGGGGCTTTCTAAACTGTCCTACAGAAGCAGCTTCAATATCGATAATGCACGTGTATGAAATTGCAAGTTCTCTTTTGTCTGGTAACAGAATGAAGTTTTCTTGGACTATTGGTCTTTCTTGATGGGATTGTGAAAGGTTTTTCATTACCTTTGAATTCATCCTGGGGCGCCTGGGGGGCTCCGTGGGTTGCGCCTCTGCCTTCGGCTCAGTCACGATCTCAGGGTCCTGGGATCCAGCCCCGCCACCCGCTCCCTGCTCGGCGGGGAGCCTGCTTCTCCCTCTCCCTCTGCCCCTCACCCCGCTCGTGCTCCCTCTCCCTCAAACAAATAAACAAAATCTTCAAAAAATAAAAATAAAAGCCTCTGAATTTATCTGCCAGGAAGACGGCTTCTGTGTTGTATCACAATCATTTCCTGGGCCTCCTATTGTCTCTATCGGGTCTGTGATTGCTCAAGAAAACGGAGTCTTCTTTAGTAGAAGAACAGTTGTTTTTTAATAACTGTGTAACCTTCTAGATTTGCCTTTGAAGCCTTTCATTATCATTTTGATTAAATGGTATTGTTTCCCAGTGACCTCAGACCCCAAAAGTCAAATTCTAAAAGAAGCCTTACTGACCTTGAACGAAGTTTGGGGTTTTTGCCGAGGTCCCGGGACCATCTCCAAAGATGTGTTCTCTCTCCTTTTTGCAGAGAGAGGTCACGCTAATGAGGCCCACGAACACGCTGACTCCCTGGGAAGCACGGTCGAGCTCGAAGAGACACTGAACTTGTCTTGTGGTACGTTTCTATAAAATCCCCAAGAATCCACTGTGCCCCGGCAGAACGGCAGCCGTGGTGAGTTTAGGACGTGCGCCCCAGGCGCGCCGCGCTCCACCAGTCAGTGCAGCGCAGCCAGCTCTCAGCGCGTCTCCGGCCACGGCTCTTCCTCTGTGCTCTCTCCTCCGCACGCAGCCGGATGCTTTGCAAGAGTGTCTCTGCGAACGGGCTTCATCCTCACGGAGACGCGTGGAAGAGACCCCAGGAGGACCGGCTTCTGGTAACTACAGCCCACGTGTCTTCACATGGAGGGGCCGGAACCGAGGTCTCTCCGGTGCCTCCCCAAGGCTCCCTGCCAGTCCCACCCCACCCGCCTGTCCCTGCTCTCCCTCCGCACACTCCTGAAATGGGCGCATTTCATCGACGACACAGTGGTCCCCTGTGAGACATTCTGTGGGCCTGGCTAGAGCATGTGTGAGGGGGCGGGATGGACTGTGAACACGTCCCCACGACGGACCACAAACATCAGGGTCCAGGCACCCCCATAAAGTTTCGGGGACTTGTCTGGTGAGGTGACATGCACACGTCCCCACAATCTGTGATGGAGAAGATGCTGGCCTGCCCTAAGAACAGGAACGAGGTGCAGGGTTTGGGGGGACTTGGGGGCCCAGGAGGACTTTTATTCCCCACCTGTGGGCACTTTGTCCCTGATGCTGCCTGGGGAAGCAGGGGCACGTGTGCGAGGGCGGGGCCGACAGCGGCCTCAGGGAGAAACGCCAGGGGAGCTGGTTCGAGCTGTGGGCATCGTGGCAGCCGGGCTGCCTCGCACTTGGCCATCCGGGACTCGGTGGGTATGGCTTGGGCGCTGTGGCCGAGACAACAGGGGGGGTCCCGAGGACTCTGATGGCCGCTCTGGAAGGGGCCGGAGTCACACGGACCCCGCGGAGCGCCAGCCCCGAGTGGCGCGCATGGCACCCCTCCAGGAGCCTCTCGCTAATGAACTGCCTGGCGTGGCGGGGACTTGCCTGCCCATTCGGGGGGGGGGGCGAGACCACCTTCCAGTGGCCACCTCCGCTGTGGCGCAGAGCCCCACGCTGGCCACGTGGCATGCCTGTTCGCATCGGAGGCGCGCCCTGTCCAGCAGCCCACGGTCCCCAGAAACGCAGACACTATGAGGCCCTGGGGGAAGCCCGCAGCTGCTCCAGACACCCGCGCCCCTGTCCCCGGGGTGGCCCCTGCAGCCTGTGGGGGGCCAGCGCCGCCTGGAGTGCAGGCAGTTCTGTCAAGGCAGTCCGTCCGTCCACACGTCCACACGGCCTGTCGTTACTGCTTTGCCCAACACCGACCTTGTCTGGGTGGCAACAGGGACAGACCAAGCAGCCTGCGGCCTGGTGGGCATTCCCTCGCGGGCCCCAGCCATCAGCCCTGCGTGCCGGTGGGCTGTTCCACAGGGACGGACCCCATGGCGCAGACAGTGGAAAGCCGAGGGGTGGTGATCCTGAATGAGCCTTCGTAGGGTCAGGATGTGTGAAAAGACGCGTGGGGCGGCCGGCCGGAGCCTTGGTGGTCCCACTGTCTTCCCCGTCCTGGCTCCTCAGGAAGATGATGCCCCAGCTTGGGGATAAGCCCCAGTAAGCGACGCCTCAGTGGCTGCAGCAGCCGGGGCTGGGGGGCCGTGGCAGACCCCAGATGCCAAGGATGCTGGGTTGCCCTTGAAGTCCAGCGACCTGGTCAGTGCAGGGACGGCCAGTCCTATGTGTCCGTGACCTGACTCAGGGCAATGCTGGAGGAGTCTGGGGCCATCGGCCAGAATCCCCAGCTCACCGGGGACTGGCACATGGATTGTATTGGCCGCCCCTCTGAGCGAGGGTTCCATGTGCCCCGGGCATGTGCAGACGCCACCTCTGGCCCGACCCATGCTGTCCCGGCCCCACGTGAGCCAGGCTGCCCCCATCGGAGAAGCAGAGCACCTAGATGGTGATGGGGGTTCAAAGGCCATGACGTGGGGGCTCCCCCGTCCCTATAGCCCGCAGCAGCAGGGGTGTTGGACAGGAGAGACGGACGAGCAAAGCCGCAGATGAGGTGACTGACCAGTAACGTCACCTCGCTGGGACACTGATGTATGACCCAGGTTTTAATACCTTTCAGCGATCCCCTGGTTGGATCCATCACCCCCCAGCCCAGACTGGGACACCTGCAGAGGTGCCCAACCCTGACCGACGCTGTGCGGCTGGCCGGGCTGGTAACGGGCTGTCCTGCTGGGAGGGCTGGGCCACCATTCGCTCTCCCGGGGGCCCCGTTATTAGGCCACACACTCAACCCGAGGAAACGCGGTGTAGCCGGCGTGGACCCCACACAGAGACCTGGCCACAGCCCGCCCCCGGCCAGCTCCTCATGCCCGACTGGGCTGCCTTCCCGCCAGCTCCGTGGCGGGCACCACCGAGTCCAGGACCTAAAGCTGCAGCTCCGTCTCTGCGAGGCCAGGCGGGCTGACTCCGTTGCTCTCAGGACGATCGTTCAGCCCCGGCCCTGGGCCCGGAGGACGCTATAGCTCAGGACCAGCCTCGCTAAACTCACCCACCACGCGGCATTCGAGGCCGGTGGGGCCCCGGAGAGAAGGCCGTCGTCCGGAACGGGAGGACTCGAACCTCCCCGCTGCCTCTCAGGGAGGCACCCGCGCCAGCATCCAGACTTCGTGTGTTTGGACCTGATGAGTCCCAGAACGAGTCCTCTTCGTTAAGTCACACCGAGGACCCAGGTGAAGGCCCGGAGCGCTCTGCCCGCCGGCCGGGGGCAGTGACTAAACCCAGGCTTCAGATCACGGGGCTCTTGCTGGAAAAGGTTGTTACCTCGGGAATTACCGTCTTAACCTGTGTGTTCCCTGGCGTGGGCCTGGGCTGTCTCAGGGGCCCCTGCCTGCAGTGCGGCTGGAGAGCCCCGAAGGAGCCACGTCCACGCTCGCGGCTCCTCGCGCTGGCCACCGAGGGTCCACTGTGGAAGAGGAGCGCGCCAGTTCGCGAGAGCTGGCCACGGGTCACCGAGGGCGGGGAGTTGCGACCGCCAGTTGTCCCTGGAGCTGGCCCTCACCCTGCCCTGTCGCTGGGACGTGCGCTGGGTCCCCCGTTCCCACGGTGGGAGTCGCTTGCAGGACGTGGCCGGGAGGTAGTGTGGATTTGAGACCGTCCAAGGATACCGGTGACTGGGCCCCGCGGAGGCCTCTGTGACCTTTAAGATTCTGGCGAGCAGGTGCGGGGTGCCTCGACTCCCAGCGGCCCAGCCCAGCGTCGGGAAGAAGTCCCCTTCCTTGTCACACCTGCTCCCTGCCCACCTGGCGCCTCGGCCTCTCTCTGTCTCTCCCGGCTCCGTGTACCGTGGCCGGCCTGGGCCCCAGCAGCTGGAGGGATGACACGCAGAGGCCCGGCTGGAGCGAGACCGTGTAGGGAAAGCGAGAGCCGGACATCTGGGCCCTGTGGCCCACGAGTGGGGTGCTGGAACCGAGATGCCACAGAGAGAACAGAACGCTCTGCCCGGTGGCAAGCCCGAGTCTCCGTCTTCGGAGGAAAGACTGGGCACGCGGGGGCCCAGCGCCCGTGAGATGGTGGGCCCAGCGTTTCTCAGGATGGCGGCGGCAGCGGGCATGAGGAGAGGACGCCGGCCAGGGTGCCTGAGCCTTTGGTGGGTGTGGGGGGTGCCCTGCGGGCCCGCGGTTCAGGGGACCACAGAGGGAGGGTGGAGCCGGCATCCGGTAAGGAACACCAGGCTCCCGGGCAGCCTCACCAACCTGCCACACCCCGGGGCTAACGCAGCAGGACTCGTCCTCAGCTCTGCAGCCCAGAGGCCCAAGACCCAGGGGCCTGCCAGGCCGCGCTCCCTTGGAGACCTGTAGGGAAACCTTCCTGGCCTTCCCAGCATCTGGTGGCTGCTCGCAGCTCTCGGCCTCCCTTGGCCCGGAGCCGCATCCCGACAACCTTTCCTCTGGGGTCCCACAGCCGCCTCCCCCGTGTGTCTCCCTGTGTCTCTTCTTGACACCGGTCACGTTGGATGAGAACCTGTCTGATGTCGCAGACCCCATCTCCAGACGAGGCCCCTTTCACAGGCCCGGGGTTAGGACCTGACGGATCTGTTTGGGGGACACGGCTGCTGTAGCAGGTGGCCCATCCGCACACGAACGACGACAGGGTTCCATCGGAAACCGCTGGTCGTGGGACAGGGGTCGGAGGCTCCTGGCTGGGTCCCCCTGGGCGTGCAGTACTTCTTCCTGGAGACTTTGGACAGCAGGTGGCAGAGTAGCCCGCATGCCCAGGGCCTTTAAAGCGGAGCGCCTCGCACAGCGGGAGATGAAAACATAATTCTTCTTCTCTTCCCAGGAGGACTGGGATGAGATGATTCTTATCTTAACTTCCAGATGTTGTGGTTTAGTGTTTTATGAAATCAGGGCACCCCACCTTTGGTGTCTGTCTCGAATGGAAGCAGCGGTCAGGGGCACGAGGGGCCAGGCTGGTGCAAACAGCCCCACGCGTGGGATCTCAGGGCTCTGGGCGTACGGGCTCCCCATGGTGGAGGTTAGCGCACGGCCCAGAGAATGTTCCTGTTCACAGGGTCCACGGGCCAAGCTCATCTTCCAGAAACAACGTACCCTGGGTGAGACCTCTCCCCCCAGGGTGGGACCGGGGCTGCCTCCGGGGCTGGCTGGGGCTGGGAGGCCCCGTGGCCGCAGGGACGCATGTAAGAGCTGTCACGTGGTGCCTGCAGACTGCCCACCGTCTTTGGCCCATCCCAGCAGAAGCAGGGACAATGTTGTCGACAGAGAAGCACCCTTCCCAGCAGACGGGGGGCTATGGCCTTGGGGACCTAAAGGCAGGTTTCCAAACGTGGCTTTAAGGCAAATCAGCAGATTTGGGGAATTGAAGGGGACAGCTGTCTTGTGGTTTCCAGAAGCCGCGTTGTTTTGGTGGCCTCGTCTGTCACACCCCCTCTCGACCAGAATGCTGGTTTTGCTCTGCCTCCTCCAAGACGCCCACCTTGCTGGGCCCAGGTGCCTTGAGGGTTGTCTCTGCAGCTGCGGCCCAAGCAAGATGCGGGATCCCTGAGAGGGTCTGGCTCTGAGAAGCTGCCCTGGGGGAGCTGGGGCCGGGGGGCTGGGGGTGGGGGCCGGGAGGTCTCGGAACACTCACCGGGGATCGGTGCTGGTTCTGGTCAGCACAGCCTGTGCAGGGAAGGGGACACATATGACCTTGTTCCTGAGAAATGCCAGGGCCGCCCCCAGATACGGACAAGTTTCCGTATCTCCAGGTCTCGGCTTCCAGAGGAACCTCTGCTCTCCCAGCGCCTGAGAGCTGCTGAGATCCTGGCGGGAGGGACCCCCAGCATGCCCAGTGGCCAGCCAGCTCCCCTCTAGGCCAGGGGCCCCGCGGACAGGCCCTGGTCTGCCTGCCTTGCACTGGCTTCCTGTGCCTGCCAGAAACATTCACAGACGCGGCGGCTGAAACAGACGGCCCTTCTCCTCCAATTCTGGAAGCCAGAAACGAAATGCAGGTGTAGACGGGGCTGCTTGGCTCTGGGGGCACCGAGGGACGACTCTCCAGGCATCTCGTCTCCCTCCCTTCTAGGGGTTGCTGTGACCTTCGCTCGTAGTCCCAAGTCTCCCTCTGGTCTCCGTAAGGACACCTTTGACTGGGTCCAGGGCGATTTCATCCCAAACGTCTTTAACTTAATTACATCTCCAAAGACCCCTTTTCTAGATCAGTCTTGTGTGCAGGTACTGGGGGTTAGAACACGGATCTATTCTTTTGGAGACACGATGCAGCCCACGATACCCCCGGTCCTTGGTGTGAATGGCGCGGTGTTTGCTCTTGCTGGAACAGGCGGTCTCCACCACCCTGGAGCCATTTTGGGGCCTGACGCCTTTCCCACCGCTGTGTGCCGGCCTGGGGATGGGGGAGGGAGCGCCTGTGGTGGGGTCCACTCACCGAACGGCAGTCGGAGTCCAGGCCGAGTGGGAACCAACTTCGGAGGCGCGGCTCTGCCGTCTCTGGTTCACACACGAGGACTGAGGAACAGAAAGACCACATCCAGGGCCACACACAGGACACGAGAGTCACCCGGGGGTACGCGGCTCATCAGCAGAGGGCCCGACCCAAGGCCCTGCTGCAGACCCCCACGCTACGCCCTCTGCTGCAGGAGACTGCATTCTTTTCTCTTCTGGGGCAAACGAGCAGGGTTAGGAATGAACTTCAGAAGCAGCTGCTCAGAGACTGTCCACGGGCATATGGGATGGCCCCCATCTCCAGCTCCAACAGCGCGGATTCGCCGTGGCCCCTCCCAGGGCGGAGCTGCCCTCTGCCTCCAGGCTGGACAGAGGGGGCAGGTGGGAGTGGGGGATTCAGAGGACAGTGAACTCACTCTGCTCTGGACTGAACTGTGTCCCTCCCAAACCCACACGTTGAAGCCCTAATTCCCCAGGTGCCTATATTCGGAACAAGGCCTTCCCAGAGGTAATCAAGGTCAATGAAGTTGTAAGGGCCCTGATCCTCCAGGGCTGGTGCCTTTTAAGAAGAGGAAGAGACCAGGGGCGCCTGGGTGGCTCAGTGGGCTAAGCCTCTGCCTTCGGCTCAGGTCATGATCTCAGTGTCCTGGGATCGAGCCCCGCATCGGGCTCTCTGCTCGGCCAGGACCCTGCTTCCCCCTCCCTCTCTGCCTGCCTCTCTGCCTACTGGTGATCTCTGTCTGTCAAATAAATAAATAAAATCTTACAAAAAAAAAAAAAAAAAAGAAGAGGAAGAGACCAGAGAGCGTTCTCCCCCGCCAGGCCGCCTCCACCAGGTGAGGACGGAGAGAAGGTGTGCTGCTTCCACATGCCAGGAAGAGGGTCCTCACCCAGCGGACCCTGCAGCCGGCGCCTTGATCTTGGACTTCCAGGAAACTGGGAAGAAGTGTCTGTGTTTAGCCCGTGGGGTCTGTGGTGCTCTGTTCCAGCCACCGGAGCTGACGGGGACACCCCCGTGGCGCCGCACTTCGTCTACTCTGTGTGCTTTACCGTTTCCTCGGATTTACAGGCAGCACAGTAGGGGGTTTACCTAAGATCCCCAGAGCCAGACCCCTGTGTCCGGTTCTCAGATCTGCAGTTCGCAGGCTGGGTGGCTTAGGGGTGCTGTTCCCCGCTCTGATCTCAGTTTCCCCATCTGCGCAACGGGAAGGCATCAGGGCCGGCCTGGCAGCCCCCGTCCCCAGATGACGCTAAACTTCCATGTGGTGACGAGGGCTCAGAGAGTTGGTGGGGCCGGCGGGGGCGGGGGTGCTAGGCAGCGGCTGGTCCCTCCTCCCAAGCCCCCGCCCCCAGCCAGGGATCCTGTGCTTCTGTACGAGGGCGAGGTGAGGGCCAGTCACCCGGACCACGTGAACTGGTGGACCAAGAAAGAGGGCTTGCAGCCTCAGACACGAGCCTTGCCGCCGGGACTCTGCAGCTGGGCCTGGCAGGGGCTCTCCCCCCGCACCATGGGTGACTGACCGGACGCCTCGCTGCTGGCCCCTCGTCTGGTTCTACCCAGCCCCTTCCCAGGCTCTTCAAACACCTCCTGAGGGGGTTGTTTCCACCCCAGGGACGCCCTGGACCCTGGAGCACCTGGTCCTCACCCCTGGAGTTGGTGAATTCCAAACCAAAACCAGGTTGGTTGCTTGGCTGGTTGGTTTTTAGAGTAATCTCCACATCCAACACGGGGCTCGAACTCAAGACCCGGAGATCAAAAGTCTCGTGCTCTCCTGACCGGGCCAGCCAGGTGCCCCCAACCAGGTTTAAATGGGGGGACAGAAATCCTCCAGAGGACACTCCTGCCCGCCAGGGCCTCTGGGGAGCCGGGCACTCTTGGAGCGCAGGCCGCTGGCCAAGAACACCCGCGCGGAATCAGTGCAGTCGTGTCCAGGGCCTGGTCGGTGACCAGCCGTGTGGGTGTCCAAAGGGCAGCGTCCAGAGGCACACGGAGGCTGCAGAGGCTACACCCCAGCCTTTCTACCCTCCGCCCGGCAAGGGAGGGGACGGGGCACCCGGGCGGCAAAGCAGGGAGCGTCCGCCGAGACTTACGGGGGACGGAGGGCTGCGGGCTGCCCCGAAAGACGGGCGCCTGGGTCCGAGGTCCGTCGGAGTTGGTCCCTGGGACTTGCAGCCTGACAGGAGCGGGAGCGCGAAGGCTGGGGGCGAGGACCCGAGGCGGGCTGGGGGCGGGGCTGGTCGCGGGGCCCTGGGCGGGCCCTGGGCGGGGTCCGGGCGGGGGGGCGGGGCCCGGGCGGGGGTCCGGGCTGGGGGCGTGGCAAAGGCGGGCGGGCTCCCGCGACCCGGCTGGGCGCGCAGTGTGGCGCGAGGCGGACGCGGGCGGGCGGGGAAGCCGGACCTTCCGCACCTGCGGCGCCCGGGGGCTCGGCGGGCACCTGCGGCTGCGCCCTGCGCGTCCCCGGGCCATGGCGCACGTGGAGGCGGCGGCTCCGAGGGCCCGCCGGGGCCTCCTGTGAGCGGGGGATCGGAGCGGGGACCCGGCGCGGGGCCGCGGGCGCGATGCCCGGCCTCCCGGAGGCGAGGGCGGCGGGGCGCGCGGTGGCCCTGGCCCTGGTGCTGCTGCTCCCCGCGGGGCCCGCGGACGCCCTGCTCCGCCTGCAGCCGGGCCTGTGAGTAGCGGGCGGGGAGGGCTCCGCTGGACGGCGGGAGCCCCTGGGCCCTGGGCAGCTTTGTCCCTGGGGCTGCGACACAGTCGGGCGCTTGGCCGTAACTGGGAGGGTCGGGGCTTGAGTCTGGGGGCGCTTCGGTAGCAGGGACGCCTCCTCCTTCCCTTTCCCCGCCGTCTCCCTCCCCTCGGTAATGCGCGTCCCCGCGCGCGCTGGCGGAGGCTGCGCTCCCCTCGGGGTCCTTGCGGGCAGGGTCTGGCTCGCCGTGGCTCGGAGAAGGCAGGAAGGAAGCAGACGGTTCTCACATCCTTCCAAAGCCTGCCTTCTGGGGCCTGGGGGGCCTGTGCCGGGGCGGGTGCGCCCAGACAGGGGGCCCCTGGACGTGGTTTATGTATTAAACACGTGCGTGCTGGGGCGGAGAGACAGGAGAAGGAATTCAGTACCAGAATGGGCAGGAAGAGAGGGTCAGGGAGCCAGCTGAGATGAATTCAGTTTTGAAAGATGATTCCCCAATGGGCCGTTTAGCGGTCTCTCTTAAACAGCAGATCAGTCCTTGCGCTGGCCTCAAAGGACAGCTAGTGCCCAAGCGAGCCGGGGAAGAGGAGGAGAGCCACCCACCGGCTGCCCCCACCCCAGGGCTTCTGCAGGGTGCCGGGCTGGGGCCTGCCCGATGGTGACGGGCTGTCGAAAGCTGCAGCGGGGCAGGAGGGTGGCCCGGCCTGGTTTAGGGACTCCTGCCCAGCACCTGGCCGTGCAGGATGGTCACTTCCAGGCAGAGCTGGGGGAGGGCAAGTCCAGGCCCCAGGACCCCTACCCTGGGTCTTGCTTTCCCCCAAGCAGAAAGGTTTCCCTGGGGCCTTTCCAAAGGAAGGGGGGGGGTCTTTGCATCCAGAAACGTGAGTGGCGCGAGTCCCGACTCTCCACGTGACTTCTGCTGGACACTTTCCTGCAGTCCCAGCGAGTTAGTCTAAGGGCAGCTGCAGCCTCAGAAGGGCTCTCACAGTGGGGTCTGGCCGCTCAGCCTGCCTGCTCTTTGCAGCGTTAGCGGGGGACTTCCAGAAGCCCCGACTCCTGGGAATTCCAGGGTGCCGGTCAGGGGGACAGCAGCTGAGCCCATGAGGACAGAGGGCCCCTCCTTAAGAGGCGGCTTCTGCCTCAGTGCGCTGGTGGAAACTGCTTGTCACCCCTCCTGGGCCCGTTTCCCTGAGCCCCTAAGGAGCGGATCCAAACGCCTGTGAGTTTGACCTGCTTACCTGGGGCTCCAGGAAGCCTCAGGCCTGGCCGGGTCAAGCATTTCAAACCAGCAGCTACTGGACTGCCTGAGACCGCCTTCTCGTCCTGCTTCATGGTCGCCCAAAGCCTCCTCTCCCCTCTCCGCTCTGTCCTCCTCTTCTTCCTCCTCACGGAGCCTCCACGTGGCAGGGGTTGCTGCCTCTCTGGGGTCCTGTGTCCCTCTTTCTTGTTGGGGCGTCTATTCTCAGATCACCCCAGGCGTGTTGAGTCCTGTGACACCTCGGGGTACTCCTTGCTCTGCTCTGCTGTCTCTGGTTGTTTCTGAAGCAGCCGGTGTGGGCCCGGGATGCAGCACGGTGACAGTGGGCACTGCTGGCCGGGGAAGGCAGGAGAGAGGACACCCTTCTTCGAGACCCCGGCAAGGTGCCAGAATTTGCTTTTCGCTCCTTGCACGCCAGAGGAGCAGGGGCGGGGGCCCAGAGAACAGCCAGCATCCGGGAAAATGCTTCGCCCACACTGGCGCTCTGCCCCCTGCCACGCTTCCCTTGGGGGAGATGTGATGAGCCTGTAGGGCCTGGCACGGACATCCCCACCCTCTGCGGCTGGCTTTCCTGAGCCACCTGGTGGACCTCTGGGGGAGGCTAAGAGAAGAGGGGTGCTGGGGGGAGTCCCACTGATTCACAGCCCTGGGGCTCAGGGGGCCTTTGTGGACCTATGGGAGCCCGTGGCTGGTTCTTTGGCTCCCACTGGCTGGCCATGTCCAGATTCAAAACCCTGCGACCCATCTTTATGTATCTGTTTGTGTCTCTGAAGTGAATTTCTTATGGCAGAGTGGTTGGCTTTCCTTCCTGGGGCCTGGAATGACTGCTCAGTGCACGCGGCTGGCCCAAGGCTACTGGTTGGGCTGGCGGGAGCAGGGTCGGGACAGGGAGATGGTGTCCCCACACACTGGAGTTCCAGCCGGCTGCGGTCCCAGGCTGCGGGGCTCCAAGCCGTGCGCCGGGAAGCGCGCGGGCCAGGGGGACCTGTGTTCAGAGGCCCGCTGCGGGGTTCACGAGGGGAGACTGTAAGAACAGACGTGACGCAAACGCCCCTTGGTAGCCTGACCTCCGGGCAGGGGTGTGTGCAGCCGAGCAGCTCAGTGAGGCCGGCTGTCTCTCCTGCCCTCCCAGCCCGGCTTTGCCCGTCTTCACTTCCTCACCTTGGGGCCATCATCTGGGGACCCAGGGGCAGATGTCCCGCAGAGCTGTGTTCTCGTCGTCGTCTGGGAATTGCCTTCCCTCCCCAGATGGGAAGCAGGAGCCCATGGCCGCTTGGGTTGACGCTTGGGTCTGTCTGTTGCCTCCCCCATCCCACCTCCTCCACCCTGCACATGGAAAAGATGGCCAAGATTGTGCTTGTGAAGGGCTGGGAAGTCCCCAGAAGGGATCATTCTGGAGCTCACCCCGGCCCTGTGGGGCCAATGGGGAACCCGCAAGGCTGCGGCTGTCCTCGGGGCCGTGGGGGGCCAGGCCTTGAGGAGGAGTCACACAGATGCCTCGAGATGGGGACAGGGCATGGGAGGGTGACCGGAGGGCTGCTGCGGGACCCTCCTGGGGGCAGCCGGCCCCTGCGGTTTGAGGAGGGCCAGGAAGGGAGGGGGTCTTTGGGGAGAAGCCAGCCTACCCAACCCTCCTCCTCAGAGGAACCTGGCTGGCCTCGCAGGTGTGGCGAAGCTTTGCCTTCTCTCTGGGACTTTGTGAAATTTGCCTGCTTGGGGACCACCCTGGTCCCTGAATCCGGGCACGCCTGGGGCAAGCCGTGACCCTCTGCTCCCCTGCCCTCCCCCTCTGGAGCAGGGCTGGGCCCCTTCTGCCTCTTCTCAGCCTCCTTCTCCTTCCTGACTGTGGCGGGCTCCTGTCCGTACGCTCGCGGGCGGGGGCTCCCAGGGGCCGAGGAGCCCGGAATCACAGGGCTCCCACTGTGGCCCCCACGCCACGCTCCCTGGAGGCTCCCTCCTTCCATTCCTTCTCGCTCTGCTTGTCCTGCCTGGAGCCCACACCCACCCAGCCACGTGCCTGGCCCCGGCAGCTCAGAGCCATCTCTGAGGCCCACATGGCTGGGGACGAGGCGGCCTAGAACGCGAGTCACGTGAATGCCGGGTTGAAGCCACTGTTCCCACAGGCCCCCCAGTACCCTGTTCAAGGGGGCAGCGGTATCTATCCTTTGGGGTCAGCAGGATTAGAGCACCCCTGTGGGCGGCATGGGGGCCCTGCCTGGAGGACCCTCGGGCAGGACCCTCTTTCTCTGAGGCCCACACCCTAGAGCTGGGGCCTGCTGTACGGCCTGGCCGTGGTCTGGACCCCACCCCCGACGGCTCCACACCCCAGCATGAGTGTGCAGGAGGACTGGGGCCCGCTGGCTCTTGGTGGCCAGGGCGCTGACGTCTGTCCTCTGTCCCAGGCCCCACGTGTGTGCCGAGCGGGAGCTGACCTTGGTGGGCCGCCGCCAGCCCTGTGTGCAGGCTTTCAGCCGAACTGTGCCCGTGTGGAAGCCAGGCTGTGGGCGGCAGGCGTGGTGCGTCCGCCACGAGCGGAGGTATGTGCTGGGGTCCCCGAGTCTGGCGTGGGAGCGGGGTGACGAGGATGGGGGCTGTCCTGATCTCAGGGCCTTCTGGGAGCAGTGGGGGCCCTGCAGGGAGGAGGGGGAGGAGGGGGTTCTGTGGGAGGGGGCTCTGAGGGGGGCGGGGTCTTGTGGGGGAGGCGGGGACCACACGAGAGGTGAAAAGCGGGGCGCCCAGCCTGCTAGGCTCTGCCGGGCTGCTGCGGCCGAGCCCAGGCCTCATTCCCAGAGGAGCCGGCGCGAGACCTTTTATTGCTCAAGATTTTATTTCAAAATCAAATTAAGGAGTGCCTTTGCGTACCTCTCCACTTTTTATAGACTCGGGCTCTGGAATCTGTGCGGTTGCAAAGCGGGGCGGTGAGGGGGCCTCAGCGCGGGCCTCTCCCCTGGCTGGCAGCCGCAAGGCCTCCGGGTTAGGTGTGGGGAAGGCGGGAACGGGCCTCGGATGGGGTGCGGTGTCCAGCTTTGCAGTGAGGCCTTCGGGGGTGGCCTGCGTGGTGTCTGTGGAGGGGGTGAACTCCCTCCCTGGGAGCTTGGGGGTGTCTGGGGACAGCGGCCACGGCCTCAGGTGAGCTCAGGGGCCGGGGACGCTGCTGCAGGTCCTCTGGTGCTCGGGATGGCCGGGATCCTGCGTGACTGTCGGGGGCCGAGAAACCCCGGCAGAAGGAAAACGGCTCCCCTCGTGCTTCCCCAGAGAGGCCCCTGTGCAGTGTCCCCAGCTTGGGCTGTGTCCCCCCAGCCGCTTACCACTTCTCCGTGAGCAATGAGGCTGCCTGGAGCCCCGTAGCCCCCGGGTTGGAGAGTCGGGTGGGTAGCTCTGCTGAGAAGCCCCCAGGCTCCCCGTTGCTGGCCCTCGGGCTCCCCATCGCTGGCTCCTAGGCCCCCAGCCTGGGTGGGGTGGGAACAGCGTTTTCAAAGCATCTGGGTGCCTTCAGTGTCCTGGTGGGGCACCTGGGGGAGGAAAGTCCCCCTGCCTGGGAGGACCTTGCTGTCTGTCACTTGGGGCAGGGGCTGCGGGGTCTCTCAGGCTTCCTGCTCCGGGGCAGAGTCCCACCTTGCCTAGCTCCAGGTCTCTGGGACCTTCCCTTTGGGTTCAGCAGGAACAGTTTGGGTCCCTGGCCTGCTTGGGGGCGAGGTCTGCGGGGTCTCCTGGCCTGCAGGGCAGCTGGGGCTCTCCCCGCCCTGCACGGGCTGTCCCCTACCCGCCCCCCGCCCTCTACTCCGTGTGAACGAGTTCGGTCTTGCCACTGTGGTGTCCTGTGGGGTTTCCTGAGACCTGCACCAAGCACTGGCTGGACCTGGCCCCACCTCCCTTCTGTGGGGCTCCTGGCTGTGAATGGGTCGTGTCCCTTCCCGTGATCCCTCAGCGGAGTCCCACGTGCTGGCTACGGGCACTTGCCCCAGTGCCTCGTCCAGGTGGTCCTCTGGCGGCAGCCGTTGGAGCTGTGGCCTCTGGCTGGCGCACTCCCTCTCCTCCTTCTGGAATGCACAGAGGCTGCGGCTTTCCTGGGAGGCGGGCCCTGCCCCCCCACCCCGGCCCCCTGCTCCCCATCTGCCAGTCTGGGGCCAGCTGTCCTGGTGCCTTGGGAGCATCTTCCCGACAAATCAGTAGCCAGCACAGGCCATGCCAGGCCTGAGGAGCCCCAGGCTGTGTGGAAGGCCCCTGCCCCTTTGTGGGGTGTGGTCCATGCAAAGGGAGGAGGAAGGAGTGTTTCCAGGAGCCAGAAGCCCCACGGAGCCCCTCCCCCGGGCCCATGCCGCAGGTGTCCTGCCCTGTGGCGCACGCGCTCCGAGGGGCCTACAGAAGGTGGAGATGTGTGTACCAGCCCAGCACCCCCGGGCCCCCGTTGCCCTTGACCCTGCTGAGAGCCAGCTCCCCGGCTGGGCCAGAGCCCCCGTGATGCATCCCCTGTGAGCCGTTGCACTTGCCCGCCTCTGTGAGCTGTGTCCCCGTGAGCTGTCCCTTGTGGGCTGCAGCGGAGCGAGGGGTCGTCTCTTGGGGCCTGAGGGGGCGGTAGGCCCACCCGCTGTCTCGGAGCGTCCGTAACTTCTGAGGGTGGGGGGAGGTGGCAGATGGGCTGGTCGTCTCCATTCTCCGGGTGACCGCGAGGAACGGCACGTAGCCCGGGGAGAGGGATAAATATTCACGATGGAAGGGCCCAAACACCGTTTGCTCTGCCAAAAACGGCCCGCTGCTGTGGTCGGTTTCCCTCCAGGCGAGTGGATTCATGTCCTGCCAAAGTGGCCTTTTGCAGAGCTCTCCCGAGCTGCCGGGCGCCGCAGGAGCGCCTGAACTCATACTTCCGGGAAGTGGCCTTGTTTGCTCGTTTGTGGGGTCCCTGGGCTTCCCACGGCTCCCCAGGGCCAAGTCCCAGAGAGCGGAAGGGTGTCACGTCACCTGAAAACAGTGGTCTGGGCCCTCGGGCTGCTCCTGGGGCTCCAGGGTCCTTGAGCCTGCGGCTGCTGGGGACCGTTCCTACGACACTGGTGGCGCAGGCTTGCAGGGCCGAAGGCTGCGGGTGGCCTTGGGGCATCCCCGTCCTCTTGTTCTGTCACTCTCTGTGCTTAGCCTTCGTGGGAGCCGCTCCCATCCTGAGCGGGAACTGGCCCGGGTCCAAGGCCTCCCCCGAGAGGCTCTCCCGCCCGCTCCCCTCTGATCTTAGGGCTGTGTGCTGGTCACGCTCTGGTCCTTCTGCTGCTGTCCACGGCGCTTCTCTCGGTCACCCTGTCTCCTCAGCTCAGCCCTATGCTCCTTAGGTGGGGAAGGGGTCCCTCACGGATGCCCTAGGGCCGTCTTATGCCCTGGTGGGCTGAGAGCCTGGGGTCTGAATTGGCGCCACCTGGGTCGCAGCCCGCCCAGCGCTGGACCCTAGGAAGCCCTGCTTGTTCCTAAGCTGGGCACTTCGAGTCAGACCCCCGGTGCTCATGTCTGGCCTGGTGATAAGAGCCAGATGTGGGGAGCTGGGCCAGCAGCTGGGGTGGAGAGGGAGCACCTGCCCCCCACCCCGGGAGAGCTGGCCGGGGCCCTTGCTGCTGGCTGCAGCCGTCGCGCGCCCGCTCCTGTTGTCCCTCTTCACGTGAGTGCGGCTCTGCTGCGGGGCACAGACCTTCCACCCGCCTCTAAGCCTCAACCTGCTGAGCTTGAAGTGGCGCAGGGAGGGGTGGGGGGAGGGCCTGGAGCGTCGGGAGATGCCGCCAACACTGCGTCTGCAGTGAGTGATTCCCGTCTCCCTTCTTTTCTAGAACCATCTACTACACTGGCTACAGGCAGGTGTACGCCATGGAGGCCCAGACCGTGCTCAGGTGCTGCCCGGGCTGGAGCCAGCAGCCCGGTGACCAGGGCTGCCTCTCCCGTGAGTGCCCCTTCCCGATCCCGAATCCGTGCGTCGGAGGCCGCGTCCGAAGGGGACATGGCTCGGGGCCATCCTCCGAGAGGAGGGTGTGGGGCTGTCCGCCAGAGCCTGGGTTCCTGGCATGGGGAGGGGGTCTGAGGGCGGCCCTGAGCCACGCGCTGCTGTCTGTGGGCTCAGCTGCCTCTCCAGGGTCCCTGGAGACGTCCTGCCCCACCACAGCCACGGCCTTGCTCTGAGTCCTTCTTCTCTGTTCCCGGGTGGGCCCTGGGCTAGGCGTTGGGCCCTTGGCCTCTGTGGACTGGTGTCTGTGAGACTGTAGCTCCTGTCCTGCCTCCCGTCCTGGTGCCCTGGGCCGCGGTCTCCCCTTCTGCTTCATGGAGGTTTGCCACTGCCTCCCTGGGAGGGGGTCCTGATAGAACGGGACGGAGCGGGAGCCGCGTGTCAGCACTCGTGAGCCTCACCGCGAAGCCTCTGCTTCAGAAACTAAATGGGGCTCACAGCTCTGGAGTTTGGCTGCAGGGAGTGTCTGGAGAGCTGTTCCCGGCCTGTGGGTGTGGACACAGGGGGGCCTGCAGGTGGGTGTGGTGCAGGTAGGTGGGCAGTTGGGGTTGATGGGGTAGGAGGTGGCAGCATCCCCTGTCTAGAGAGGTGGTCCCAGAGGTCTGGCCTCCCCTGAAACAGTGACAGGGCTTGCCCTGACGTGAGGGATGGGGCCATGCGGCTGGGGTGTCTGGGGGTCCCAGCTCTCCCGTGCTGGGACAGGAGCTGGACCTCAGGGGCTGTGTTCCAGCCTGTCTCTCCGCCCCTGGGTCCCTCCACACACCGGCAACATGGGAGCCGCTGAATGGGGGCAGAGACGCCTTTATAGAAACTCCAGCGGGAAAAGGGGGAGAGAAGGGCGCTGGTGCTGTTTTTCTGGGAGAGGAAATGAATAATCCTCCCCAGGAAGGGAGCAGGAGGGAGCAGGAGAAGGAAGCAGCCCTGGCTTCCCTCGCGGGCAGGAGAGGCTCAGGGGACAGGGCGGACGCCTGGACGCCCGCCCGCCAGCCCTCCGGCAGGAGGTGCCCCGGGCCCTGGCCCCCGGCAGCAGTGCTTCTCCCCGCCCTCTCTGATCCCGGAGATGTGTGTTTTCCCTGCTTCTGGCTTCTAGGAAAACAAAGGAGTCTGTTGACTGGGGGTGTGGGGTGGAGGTCAAAGCCGAGGGCCCTGGTTTCCACTGAGACAGGGCTCCTGAGGCCTGCCGGAGGCAACCCTAGTAATCTGGTGAGCGGCGGGGGCAGGCGGAGGAGGCAGGGGCTATGGCACGGGGTGGGTCGGGGAGCACGGCCTTTTATGCCTGGGGGGGGCCGTGGACACGCAATCCCATGGCCGGCCTGGGGTGGGGGCCTTCTGCACTTGGCTTCCTGGGCCGGGGGAGTAGTGGGTGTGTATACTGCCATGGGCAAGGACGGGAGCCAGGGTGCAGGTCAAGCTTGGTACTGCAACGTTCCCAGCTTCCATACTCCTGAACTGGGGTCGGAAGGCTCTCGGTTTCCCCTGTGTCTTGGAGTGACCTTCCCAGGGTGGGGCTGCGGAGGAGCAGCAGGAGCCAAGGGCCAGCCGCGCCCCGGGAGGCCAGGTCCGAGGCAGGCCCCAGATGCTGGGTTTTCAGGTGTGGGAGGCCGATTTGGCTCAGCATGAGCGCCTGGCCTGGCCTGCGGCTCTGTCTGCCTGTGCTGGTGGCCGGGAAGGAAGGCTGGCTCTGCCTCGGCCTGGCCAGCTAGTAGGAGGCGGGTACGGGGCTGCGGGGCAGGGAGATTGCCGGCAGGTGAGACCTAAAGCCGCCGGGGCAGCCTTGGCCTTGCGGAGGTGGAGGAGCTGGGCTGGGGACAGGGCTGGGGCGGTGAGGAAATGGGGGCGTCTCAGCCACAGGGCCTGCCCTTGGGGGTCCCGGTTGTCCCATCGGCCTGGAGACGTGGACGGGTTCCCACGTGTATCCTAAACTTGAGGCTTTGTCTTTCCTGATTGTTTAAAAAAAACAAAACAAAACACATTTTAGTGCAGGATTTACTTATTTCTGTGTCTGGATCTGATTTGAAGGAAAAGGCCTGGACCCGGCCCCTCGGGCGCTCGCTTGTCCCCCGGTGTCCGGGTCGCCGGCCGGTGAAGGGAGGGAGGCCCGAGAGGGTCACATGGGGCAGAGCCTGGGCCTGGGCCCCCTCCCCCAGGGATGGCTGTTTCTCAGCTGGGGCCTGGCAGGGAGCAGACGCTGCTGTGACAGGAGTGCGGGGTCAGGGGGGCAGAGGGCCAGCTGGGGCTTCGACGTGTGGATGGGCAGGGCAGGCCCAGGGAGGCAGGAGCCCATGTGGGAGCGCTGTCCCCGTGGCCAGAGAAGGTGGGCTGAGCACAGAGTGGGCTTTCTGCTGTGAGCAGAGTCCTCGGTCCCTCTGTTTCCTGCCCCAGACAGAGTGGGTGCCCAGAACCCCCAGCCCCTGGGAAGCCCTGCCCTGCGGCGTCAGCGGAGAGTCTGGGGGGCTGCCTCTGGCCCCCTTCTTGCCGGCTTGGCTGTGGATACCGGGGCTGGAGGCTGGGTCAGGGCCCTCTGAGCTCCTGAGTGCGAGCAGTGGCTGGGGTCCTGGGCCCCCACTTGGGAGAGGTGCCCACTTCCTGCGGAGGGGCCTGGGGGTCAGGAGTCTCTGCTTTGGCCCTTCCCCGTCCCTGTGCCGCTCCTCCAGTCCTCTCCGGCCCCGTCCCCCAGGCCCAGTCCGGGCTGTCTGCAGACGCGGGAGGCTGGGTCGGGCTGGGGGCAGGCCCCCTGCTGCGGACGGCCCCAGCCGGGTGAGACGTCCTCGCTTCGCGTGACCTGGAACCATAGCCACGTGCGGGGCACCGTCAGGGCCCTGTGGGCTCGCGTGGGAGTGAGGAGCAGACATCGTGCTGTGTGAGAGAATGACAGGAAGCCTCTCACGGCCCCTGTGATTTCTCAGGGACGCACTCAGCGGCATGGGTGACCTGGAGGTGACCAGGAAGGAAAAAGCCTGGCTGGGTGGGGCGGCGTTGCCTGGTGACCAGGGGGCTTTCTCGGGTCTGCGTGGTATGTGCGCGCCCCACGAGCGGCCGGGCGCTGACCCGTTCTGCTGTTGGGGCGCCTGATTCCCACCTAGCCCCTCTCTCAGTTCCACAGCCCTCTCAGTGGGGTGTGGCTTTCCCGGACACCCCCGTGCCCAGGGCCCTGGCTCCGCCTCATCTAAGGGAGCCTGAGTGTGAGGGTGCTGCCTGCAGACCCTGACTTTGAGGCTCCCACGAATGAGGCGCCAGAAAGATGCCCCGTGGCTCCTGCCCTAAGTCTGTGCAGCCTGAGCCCTGGGCGTCTGAGGAGGCTGCAGGATGGAGGGCAGACCCTGAGCAGGTGCGAGGAGCCGTACCTGCAACGTGGGATGGCAAGGGGTACTGTGGTCTGGGAAGCTCCGCGTAAAGCGCAGTGAAGCAGGTTCCGTCGTGCAGGACTTAACAGAGCATTTAACATGCTAATGTGGCCTGTGGCTTCCTGGGAAAGGCTATGTAGTATTTTCCAAAGCAATTCTTCCTTTAAAAAGAAAGGAATAAAAAGATACAACAAAGTTGAAAAAATAAACAGTGTCCTTAAGGCATGCGTGGGAAACGGAGCCGGGGGAGCGGCGGGACCGTCGTCTGTGTGGGTCTCACAGCGTGCTCTGCACTGTGCTCAGGCGCGGGAGTGGCGGTGACAGAGACTGGGACTGGCCCTCCCTCCGACGGAGCTGCTGTGCTGTGGCGGCGGACAGGTGGGCAAGCACACGGTGGTTGTGTGCCAGCCCGTGGCCGCCGTCTCCGGGGACAGCTGGGGGGAGGGGCGTCTGGCTGGTGGTGGGGGGTGTTGGGGGGTTGGGCGGGACTTGGAACAGCTCAGGTTGACTCTCCGGAGGGCGGAGGTGTGCCATCCCAGTGTGGGGGATCCTTCCTGGTTCGTCCTGCATGCTCCCCGGCGTAGGGCTGCTTCAGCCCCCTTCTGCCCGTGTGTCCTCTGTCTCTGAGTGGGGCCTGCTGGGATCCGTGTGAGCTCAGTCCCTGTCTTCGTCACGCCTGCAAAGACTCTGTTTCTAGGTAAGGTCCCTTTCTGAGGTCCCGGGGACCTGGTGAGGACAGGGAGCCCGTGCAGGGTCTGGCTGGGGGAGGGACATGGTCTGCTGCAGGGGGCAGAGGGGACGCTGGGCCGTCAAGGAGCCAGCTCGGGCCTGGTCCTGGCGGGTGGCAGAACGCGAAGGGAAGTGGCCGGATTCTGGACGTGTGGATGGAGTGGGAACTAGGTCTACACGGCATGGCCGTGGCTGGGCTCTCAGGACCCTACATGTGCCTGGGCTGTGTGGGGCACACTTGCCCTTGACTCTGGAGCTGACCCTCAGAGGCGACCACGGCCTGCGGAGGGCACCGTAGGGTGGCCGCCCAGAGCTTTCTCCACAAGCTGTCCTGGCCTATCGTGGTCGCTCGTGTCTTCTTACTGCCCAGGGCATGCCAGGCCGGCTGGGGAAGATCTGTGGCCTGTGAGGGCTTCACATGAGTGTGGGGGGGTTGACGTGGTTTGTTGTCACAGGAGCCTGGGATGGGCCACATGGTGATCCCACGGGACAGAAGCCAGGGCTGCTGACCAGCTCGCAGGCTTGCCCTATAGCTCTTCCTCCCTCTTGGGACATGGCCGTCTCCTCTGTGATCCTGGGGTTGCAGGAATGAGTGGCAGGAAGGCTGCTGGGGGCCCCGGGGACGGCTGCCCTCTGCCTTCCTGCCTCGCTGTTCACTTTTCCTTTTCCGTTCCGGACGCGTGTCAGCCCTGCACCCAGCGTGGGAATCTGCATGGCCAGCGCTCTGGCTGTCCTGTCCTCGTTGTGAACGTGGACGCCCACATGGTTGCTGGGGGCCGTGTTGCTCTGCAGCGAACCCCTCACCCCCCCGGCTGTCTCCAGATGTGGAGTCACCGCCAGACTCATGGTGCTGCGTCAGGCACGTTTGCACGCTTGTGCGCACTCGTGCACTGGACTGGCATGCTGTCCACCCAGGGAGCTCACCCACGTCACAGCCTCACATATGCGTGCACGGTCCACGCCCGTGCTCACGCTCACACGGACCCACATGTGTGTGCAGTTACGCACACTCACGCGTGGATGGTCTCCCACGTGCTGACACGCTCACCCTCAGACATGTGCCCACACCACGTGCTCATGCACACATGGGCTCATGTACGCACATGCAGGCACTGGACACACGTGTTCATGCTCACACACACACATGCACCACGTGCCTGTCCGCTAACGTGTGTGTGCGGTGCTTACAGCCGTGGCAGTGCCTGCACGCCCGCCTGCACGCATGCACCGTCTGCTCACACTGGCAGCTGCGGCCACATGGCCCGCACACTGAGCACTCTGCCAGCACCTGTGGGAGGTTTCAGAGACGCTACCCTGTGGCTTGGTTGATGACTGAGGACTGCCCTGAGCCACGGTGCTGATCTCACCGCCCTGCGGTGCACAGTGCTGTCCTCACTGTCACCCCCTCTGTCTGGGCTCCCCCTCCCCCAGCGTTGTTTGAGGCCCTAAAGATGGTGGACGGAGGTGCTCTGTGCCGGGTGCAGCCCAACTCTGCCTGGTGCTGGCTTCCCAGGCCGGTTGCTGGGGGATAGTTGGGAGCACATGTGTGTCCGCTTGGGGTTCCGCCCTGCTCTCTGTGCCCCAGCAGCCCCGGGAGAGTTTCTGGGCCCCTGGGCTGCGTAGCACACAGCCTGTCTCTGGCTGGCCTGGCGGCTTCGGCCACGGGCAGGACAGGGCCTGGTGCTGGTGCCACTGCTTCCCTTGCCGAAACCGGAAGCCGGGGACCCGCAGACCCGCGGGGGTCGGATTGGGAGCCTGTGTTCGATCGGCCTCTCTGAGGTTTCTTTTTTTTTTTTTTTTTAATTTTTAGATTTTTAAAAAAGATTTTATTTATTTATTTGACACACAGAGAGAAATCACAAGTAGGCAGAGAGGCAGGCAGAGAGAGAGAAAGGGAAGCAGGCTCCCCGCTGAGCAGAGAGCCCGAGGCGGGGCTCGATCCCAGGACCCAGAGATCACGACCTGAGCCAAAGGCAGAGGCCCAACCCACTGAGCCACCCAGGCACTCCTCTCTGAGGTTTCTGTGAGCCAGGCCCGCACCGGGAGCTCACGTGGGCCCCCACACCTACCACGTACCTCGGTGGTGGGCTGCTCCCCCGTTGTAGTGGAGGAGCTCTGGCCCCGAGAGGCCCCTCCCAGGCTCCATCCTGAACATTCTGTTGGCTGCAGGGAGGGGCTGAGTTCGCCTGCAGGCCTGACCAGGAGGTGCCCTCAGCCCCAGCCAGCAGACAGCCCTGCCCCTCCTCTGGGGATGCCGAGGGGGCGCTGGCACAGGGACGGGGCTCCCCTGCTCCTGGGCCCGCCCTCATGGCAGGGAGTGGACGGGAGCCGGAGGCATCAGCATGGGAAGTCCGTAGGAGGCCAAGCAGCTGGGACAGACCTTGAGAGCAGGGTCCCAGGCCAGAAGCTTTGCTTTGCGTCTGGGTTGGTCCCTCTGGCCCTGGCCTGGTGGAGCTACGGAACGCACGTGGGGCCCGTGGGCCTCTTGGGCAGAGGTGCCGGGGAGAAGGCTGACATTCGTGCGGCACACACGTTTGGTGAGCTAGGCCGTGTGTTCAGAGCCTGTGGGGGTGGGGCCGCCCCCGCTCCTGCAGCAGGGTCACGTGAGGTCCAGCCAAGGGCAGGTGTTTCGTGGCGCCCACTGTAAGAGAGCACGGCCGGCGTTAAGATGCCACAGGTGTCCGGGGCGCCTGGGTGGCTCAGTCGGTCGAGCGCGCGACTCTTTGTTTCGGCCCAGGTCCTCTCATGGGTCATGAGATGGAACCCCGTGTCAGGCTCCGTGCTCAGCAGGGACCCTCATCCTTCCCCCAACCCTGTGCGTGCATGCACACCCGTGTGCTCTCTTTCTAAAATCAATCAGTCTTTGAAAAGGAAGGAAGGAAGGAAGGAGGGAAGGTGTCCAGACGCGCCGCCTTCACCCTGGGGACTGTGCTCCCCAAATCCATCATCCTGCAGACTGGACGCCCCTCGGGGCCCTGCCAGCCTTTGGTTCTGGGGATGGGGGTAGACCCACCCTGTGTCACCCCAAGGCCAAGGCCTGGTCTGGAGCAGCTGGGATGCTTGCTGAGCGGCCCCCGTCCCAGTGCCTCCAGCCCCATTCCGCACACCAGGGAGGGCGATGTTCCTCCTTCTTGGTTCAGATGGTGGGCGGGGAGCCCCATCAGCCCTGCGGGTGCGCCGCTGTGGACAGCGGGTCCGGCTTCAGGCTCAGGCGGGCCGTGGAGCAGACACTTGGCGGCACGAAGGTCGCTGAGAAGATTGTGTCCGTGTGTGCAGATGGCCCGTCCTGGAGCTTAACCCGAGTTTGTTTGTTTGTTTCTTCCTTTTTTCTTTTTTAAAAATTTTATTTATTTATCGAGAGAGAGAGAGAGCATGTGAGGAGAGAGGCCAGCGGGAGAAGCAGGCTCCCCGCCGAGCAGGGAGTCCGACGCGGGACTCGATCCCGGGACTCCAGGATCGTGACCGGAGCCAAAGGCAGTCGCTCCAGGTGGCCTTAACCCGTTTCTGACCCACCGACTCACATGAGACGGAACACGTGTGCGCAGGCCTTGCCCGCTAAGGCATCTGGGCCGTGGGGAGCCGGCAGGGGTTTGGGGCAGAGGCAGATGCGTGCATGATGGTTCCTGGGGGCCTTCTCCAGCCCCCTGGGACTCCCTGGCTCGGGCCCTCCCTCTGCCGGCTCTGCCCTTGGAGAACACGGCCGCGCACGGCAGCGGACCCTGTGGGCGCCCCCGTCCCGGGTCACCTGCGCCGGCCCTGCCATTTCTGACTCTTGGGACAGGCGGTTCCTTCAGGGCCCCTGAAGGTCCTGTGGCTGCAGGCCTGGCCAAGCTGAGAGTCCGAGGGACGGTCGGTCCCCAGGAGACCCCTGGCCCCGGCCCTGGGAACATAGTAGGTATTTCAAAAACATCCACTAATGTTAAGTAGAGAGCACATTTGCTGCTCAGAAATCTCTAACTTGTCTGTAGGACGTCCGTCCAGCCTCCGTTCACAGCCACGGGTCAGGTTTTCCCGGTGTCTGCTGCTGACCTGGCGCTTCTTCCCACATGGGGTTGCCTGGGTCTCGTGGCAGGGGTCAGACACGTGGGTCTGGAAGCCCCGCTCTGGCTCCTGAGCTCTGTCCGCCTGGGCGTGAGTCTTTCCCGTGCTTGCTTGGGCTGTGTCCTTCCTCGGCCTCCGACGGGGGGTTTTGGGGTCCTTGTCTGCTGTCTGCTGCCTCCTCGGAGGCGTGGTGGGAGTGGGGCTGTGCCCTGCCGCTGGAGGTGACCCTCCTGACACAGGGAGGGAGACCGTGTCAGGCAGCCCGGCCCACCCTGTGGGGTTATGCAGGGGAGGCCCCCTCCTCTACCACCCCCGCACAGCCCAGCCCCACGCCCCTGCCCCGAGCAGGCTCCACTCCCCTGGCTTCCCTCTGCAGCTCCCACTGCCCCCGCGTCCCGCCAGCCTCCCCGGGAGTGCCCCTTCTCGGTCTGGGGCACAGCCCTGTATCTTTGTCTTTCCCGTTTTCATTTCTGTGGCTGTGCTGCCCTACGCATCCCTCCGTCTGGGGACACCCCAGCTCTGTCCTCCCGCGACGGCCTGGCCACTCCCGACCCCGCCCGCCTGTAGTGCGTTCTCGCTTTCATTCCTTCGACGGTGTGGACGGGGCCCAGGAGCGCTGTGGGTGGTGGCCAGGATGGGGTCGGCGCTCGCTCTCAGGGCGTCCGTGGGCACGGTAGGGAGAAGGCCATGCTGTGGGTGCTGGTGTGTGACATTTGGGGACGATGCCGGTTGTCCTGGGGGGTGGCAGCCCAGAGCGTCCCTGGGGTCTGAGGGGTGAGCTCGCGGTATGGGGGCTTTGTGCTTAGCGGACAATTAGATCACAGTGGCCGTGGGGCGGAGAAAGTGGGTGAGCAGGGCGGGCGGTGACCGTGGCCTTCACTGGCCCCGTGGGGCTGGGGGTGCTGAGGGAAGGTGGGCTCCATGTACCCTGGAGCCGGGTCCCGGGCCTTTAGCCTCTGGGACGCTGCTGCTGTCCGCGCCCCAGGTCGGCCCCTCGGCCGGCCTTCCCTGCGTGGGCTCCGGGGTCACCGTGCGCGTCCCCCCACACCCCTGCGGCGCCATTTCATCCCCAAACCCCCACTCCTGCACATCCAGACACATCCTCCGGCTGCAGGTGTGGGGCTGGAGGGAGGAGGCCGTGAGCTCACTTGTAGGGGGGCTGGAGCAAGGGGGATCACTCCCCCCAACACTGGGACAGCGGCCGCGGTTAGGGGACAGACAGGAGGAAGCATCCCACAGAGGGCCCTCCTGACCCCAGGCTCGATGCAGAGGATCCTGGGGCTGGGGCCTGCTCGCGGGCTGTGTGGCCTGGGGCCGCGTGCCGCCTGTCTCTGAGCCTCTGTTTCCTTACCAAGCGCAGCGTCCGTCCCAGAAGGCTGCCTGCACCCGGGTGCTGGGCCGATAGCCCTCTGGCAGGCCTCCCGCCTTCTGGAGTTTCTCTCCCTGCTCCTGGTGGGACCCATGAAGTGACCCATGACGGCACTGAGCCCATGGTTCGTGCCAGGCTCCTGGAGGCTTTGGGGATAGTCACTGTGCCGAGCAGCCCCTCACCCAGTGAGCACCCCAAAGCCTCCGGGCTCAAGGCCAGGCTGGTGGAGTCCCAGGGTGGGGGACCAGCCCCCCCGCCTTGACCGTACCCCCCTGTGCATGGGGATATGATGGGAGAGGGCTGCAGGGCCAGGAAATGGGTGCTGGGGTACCTGGGCCAGCCGGGGTCGGGGTCCTCGCTGTGACGGGGCTGGCGGGCAGTTTGGGGCTACTGGGTCCTTGGGGGCTGCCTGCCCAGTGTCGTGGACAGGCAGCTTCCCGCCCTTCACACCTGTGCTGCGATGGGAGGGTGGGGCTCACTGGCCCCCATGCCATGGGTGGGCAGCCTCCTGGCCCAGTGCGGTGAAGTGTGGGGAGACAGTCTGGGAGCAGGGGTCTCCTCTAGAGAGATAGGAGGGGGCCCTTCCGCCCCAGCCCAGAACCCTCCCTCCATCCCTCCTCCTGGGCTCTGCTGGCCTGCGCTGGCATTGTCCCTCCTAGGGGCACCCTCAGGCATGAGCAGGAGGACTGGGGTCCTCAGCAGTGGTCTGTTCCCCTGCTGTCCCTCCCTCCCCACCTCCTCGAGAAAATGAAAGGGGGGCCTTCAGGCGCTGGTGGCAGTACCAGTGTGTGACCCTGGACAGAACAGAGCTGGGGCTGGTGACCCGACAGCAGGGTTGGGGGTGCCGGCCTGGGTGATGCCCCCTACCCCCAGGGTTCGGGGCTCAGCTCTCAAGGTGCAGTGTGGGCTTCCGTGGGAGGAGGGCTGTCCTCTTTGTGGCAGGGCTCTGGGTCCTGTCCAGCCCGAGACTTTGCCTCCTGGGGGACATGGGAGAGAGTCCCCAAGGACGCTGTGTCCTGTGGGTGGGCTGTGGCTGCCCCTGGGCTGTTGCCCGTCCTCTCATGCCTTCTCTCCTCTCTCCACAGCCCACTGCGGCGCTGGCATCTGTTTCAACGGTGGCCACTGTGTGCCTGGCTCAGCCCAGCTATGCTACTGTCCCCGAGCCTTCCAGGGCCCCCGCTGCCAGTACGGTGAGTGGATGGGACGGTTGGGCATTCCCCCCTCCACCTCCTCGCCCTGCTCCTGCGGCTTGTCTGACCTTGCTGCTGGGGGGGGGGCAACCCTGGGACTGCCCCCACAGACACCCTGCACGTCATCATCTTAGAGCCCCCCCGGCCAGTCGTGGCCTCCAGAGAGATGGGCAGGGGCTTCCTGGGGTGCTGGGCAGCTGGAAAGTGGCCTGGCCTGGCGTCTCTAAGCGGCATTCCTGCCGTGCTGGGGACCCTGGTGTCCTTCACGAAGAAAGACGCGGGGGCGTGCTGGGTCCTACTGCAGGCGGCTGGTTCGGGGAAACCGGACACCTCTGTAAATCGATACGTCTCGGAAACCCGTCTACGCTGCCCGCGCTTGAACAGAAACCCAACGGAGTGAATTTTCGAAACCTCGTTGGCTTTATTAACTGACTCGAGTCAGGCAGAATCCCATCTCGCAGAAAGGAAAGGTTTTTAAAGGGAAGAGAAAGCGCAAGAGAGAGGAAGTTATCAGCCCGGCCAGTTGGCCCTTCCCGGGGGGACGTTTCCTGGCGCCGACCGGGCTGTTCTGGAGCTGGCGGCTGGCGGGTGCCGCTCCGGGCTGGGGGCTCGGTGCCCCGACGTGGGACCTTCAGCTAAGTCATGCCATGTTGGTGGCTGCGCCCACGGGGGAGACACTGACTGGGTGCCGGGCGGGGCGTCTGGCTTCGAGGGGCCGCCGGGCTGACTGCGTTTTTGTAAAGAGGAGCGCACGAGCGGGTGGCAAGTCAGGAGGCCCCACAGACGCCCCTCCTGAGTTCTTGGTGATGGGGAGGCGTGAGCATTTCGCCGGGGTTTCTGCTTTGTCCAGCGTCTTCAGTGAGCACGGGGCTCTCAGGGTCCCGTCAGAATAGACACAGGCCACGCCGCCCGCTGAAATGAAAAACCCCCAGACGGTTTCCGGTGCTTTGAACCTGCTCCAGGCGAGCAGCTGGGCCTCCTTCCGGGTGGATGCTGGGGCGGACGTCCTGCACCTCGCTCCGGTGCCTTGGAGCCCAGCGGGCAACCGGGAAGGGGGCAGGCGTCAGTTAATTGTGGGGAACAGGAGGCCCCCTGTTTGCACAGGGGACCCCGCCCACTGGCTGGTCCCTGTGTGTCCCCATGTGGTGGCCTGCCTTCTGTCTCCAGCACGGGCCGAGGGCAGGGGTCCTGGGGAGCGGCTGGGTCCCCGGGTTCTGAGATGGGGGCTGGCCGCTGGGGGCGTTGAGGATCGGAGAAGCTGGTCAGGCGTGTATGCTTGCGCACCCAAAGCCTTCTGTTAGCCGGAAGGTTCTTGGCTGAGCTAGTTCCTCGATCTTGCTTCTTCGTGGGCTCCGAAGGCTGGGAGGACCGAGGCCTGGGCCACGGGGTGAGGCCTGCTGTCGAGAGCCCTCCAGATGCTGGGGGGGCCCCTGCCCCATGCCCTGGTGCCTCAGCCAGACCTCCTGACGTTAGGACCCTGAGCCCTTTGGCGGGCTGGCCAGATGTGACCCCCTACCCCCAGGCAGGCTGGGGTCCAGGCTGGGTCTAGGCCTGGATGGAGGGGGCCAGCTGTAACAGCTTGGCTCCTCTCGGTCTGGTGGGTGTTTATGGCCACAGATGGAGGTGGAAAAGGCTTCGAGGCCCTTCTCTCATCCAGCTTTGGTGAGCTGTGTGCAGCTTGGGCTGGGTTTCATTCGGTTTGGGGTGAGAGCTGGTCCCGGCGGCAAGCTCCCTTCGGGGATATTGCTGGGACAGGGCTGTGGCAGACCGCCGGCCGTGCAGATGCTGTGGTCCCTGCTGCGGGCCGAGGACCGTGAGGGGGTGACTCAAGTGTGGCCTGTCTGTGGTCACACCCTCCAGGAAGTGGCTAGGGTCACCGGCCCTGCCCCCATTCCTCCATCCCTGCGTCTTGGCCGGCGTGGGCTGCCCCTGCGCTCCTGGCCTCACTCTGTCCATGGGCCCAGCTCTGAGCCCCCCGGGCTGGGGTCCCCTCTGGCATGAGCCTTCCCCACCCCAAGACCCTGACACTTGGCCTCCTGGGTATCAGGGGACTCGAGGGCCACAGGGGCACAAGAGGGAGGGAGCTTAGTGCAGCGAGTGGCCCTGTGTCCACGGGGGGGGGGGGGGAGCTGTCTGGCCCAGTCCCAGGGTCCCGGGGCCACACCCGTGGGGCAGGCTCAGACCCACACTCGGGGTCTCTGGGTGGGCGGGAGCTGTGCTCACACGCTCTCCGCTCTAACCTCATGGGCCTGTGCTGCAGACTTGGCTTTGCCTGCAGAGCAGCCCTGCTCCCCACAAGGATGGGGGGTGGCCTCCTGGGGGCCGGGGGCCGGCCTGCACCACCTCGGCGTAGCCTGTGTTCACCGTGCGGAAGGAGAACCCAGGTCAGGGAGGTTAGGCAGCTGCTTGCCGCTCAGCAGAGCTGGGGCCGGGAGTGAGTTCTGTCCCAGGGAGGGCTTGGGACCTCCTACCATCTCCCAATGCAACACGAGACCTCCGTAGGGCCCCAGCAAGACCTCTGGAGATAGAGGGGCAGATGCCCTGGTCCGCACCCTGGCCTGACTCGATACCCAGAGACCTGGGCTTGTAAGCAGCCTTATCCCTCTGGGACAGGTGGGCCTTGTGCTGTAGATGGGGCCTTCGGGAAGCAAGAGGTCAAGCTGGGTGGCAGCTACTGGGGGTCCTCCTGGGGTACTGTCTCCTGGAAGAAAGGCTGGACATTCAGGGCTCACTGTGCAGGCTAGACAGATAGGGCTGGGTGTGCAGGGTTGGGTGTGCAGGGTGGGTTGTACAGGGGTGGGGAGTGCAGGGCAGGTGTCCTGGGTAGGGTGTGTGGGCTAGCAGGGCTGGGTGCGAAGTGTGGGTGTTTCGGGACAGGTGTGCAGGCTCTGTTGTGCAGGGGTGGGTGTGCAGGGCCCAACGTGCAGGGTGGGTGTGCGGGGCTGCCTGTGCAGGAGCGGGTGTGCTGGGGCGGGTGTGCAGGAGCCGGTGTTCAGGGATGGGTGTGCGGGGCTGTGTGTAAGGGCTGCATGTGCAGGGGCGCCCCTGCCTGTGTCCCCGCCCGCACCCCTGACGACACCACCTTTCCCTCTCTCCATCCGGCTCTGGGTGAGGCGGGCATGGGCTTGGGTCCAGTTGGGAATATTTAACTCCCCCCAATTATAATTGATTCCAGTTTTGAAAATAAAAGCCATATTTTTTTCTGGTTCCCCCAAATTCTTTCATTTGAATCAAAGCATGGGGGGAGGGAGGCATCCCACTGGGCTGACTGTGGAGGGCAGAGGGGGAGGGGGGCCCTAGGAAGAGCCCCTCCTCTGCCTGCCCCCCTCCAGGGGGCTGTGGCCTGTGGGGGAGGCGGCGGCTTAGCCCTTTGTTCCACCTCCCCCCGCCCCATCCCCCTCCGGGAAGACGGAAGGCAAGGACACAAAGGGGGCCTGTGCTGGCGGAGCCCAGGGTTGGGGGGGGCCCGAGTTTGCAGGGTTTGGCCCCCCTTGGTGCGGCCAGAGCTAGCTTCCATGTCATGTACGTGTGACCCTGGGCAGTGTCCTGGACCCTGGTCACTCCATGTGTCAGGTGGGGAGGGAGAGTGGTTTTCTGTGGGTCCCAGGGGTCGGCACAGGTGAGGCCCAGCGCCCCCCTGGGAGAGGGGTTGGCAGCGCTGTCTCTCCCCAGAGGCCAGGTCTGCTAGGTCTGTGGGCGTGAGGGTGGGTGATCTGGTGGCCGGGGTTGTCCCAGGCTCTTGGGGTAACTGCCTGCGCCGCCTGCCTGAGCTCTGTCCAGTGGCCTGGGGTGGGGACACCCCGTAGATGAATGGCCCCCCTGCCTGTGGTTCAACACCATCAGTCGGCGGAGGAGGGCTGTGTACCGCGGGAAGCCCTCGACCCAGGTTGGGCTCCTGGGGTCCTGTCCATCCACTGGGAGAGGTTTGCACCCACAGAAAACACAGCTCTGTCCCCCTTCGGTACCCAGGTCACACGTGTGTGCTCCTAGTGAGCGCGGTAGATGCCCCCCCCCCGCCACCCACATGCGTGCTGCCTGGTTGCCGTCACGGGATCTTTAAAGGAAAAACGGGCAGGAGACACAGCCGTAGGAGTGTACGACCTCTCAACCCAGCCATGCACCATAACGGGGCCGCCAGTCCTGTCTTGGGACTTGATCTCACCTGACCTCGTGGGACACAAGCAGGTGGGGAACTCAGGTCTGGGCTATCTCTGGTAGCTTCTCGGTCCAAGAAACTTTGGCTTTGGTTCCCCTCTGGGCCTCAGTGTCCTCACCTGTAAAATGGGTGGGTTGGGTAGGTCTCTGAGGCAGTCCCAGGACTCAGGACTCAGCTGAGCCGAGAGCTGGGCAGCCTGGAGGGCTTCCTGGAGGGGGTGGGCCTGTGGGCTGGGGAAGGTTTGGGGAGGTGCAGATGGTTCAGGGTGGGGTTTCCGGATGAAAGAGAGGCTGGAGCAGAGCCTCGGAGAGGAGAGAGTGAGTCAGTCTGGAGGGCCTGGCTGGGGAGTGCAGAAGAACGGTCAGCCTGGAACCCCCAGGGCCCTTGGCTGCCCTCTCTGGGCCGGTGGAAGACCTGAAGTCAGGACAGCCACTTTGGGGCTGGCCCGACAGGTGCCCCGGGGGGACCCAGTGTTACCTGCTCCCCACCCCCCACGCCAGCCCAGCAGGGACCGAGGTCTAAGGTCCTGCCTGGATCCTCTATGCCCTGGTGGGTCCTGCCTTCTGAGCAGGAAGCCAGTGGGTGGGGGACCCTGGGTGGGGCTGGAGGCGGCTGCTCTGGGAAGTAGAGGCAGGAGGCTGGACCCGAGGGCCTGGGGGTGGGAGGCAGGCCCTGCTGTCCGAGCCCCTGGCCCCGGCTCAAGGGCGGCTCTGTTTCTAAATTGGGATGATGGCTCAATGGAGAGGGAGCCGGCCTCCCCGCTCCCTGCGGCGCTGCCCCTGTGTCCAAGGGTGGGAGTCTGACCCCTGCCCTGAGGACCAGACGCCACCAAAGGCTGCTCTCGGCCAGCCGCTGTGACCAGGCCTGGGAGCTGCTGCTGCTCCGGGAGCCTGGGCCTCATGGGGGTGCGGGTGGGGGAGGCAGCCAGCGCCGCCTGCCTCCGAAGGCCTGGGGGCACAGTTCCAGCACCGTGGACTCCTGCCGCCTGCCGCAGCATCGCCGTCCCGAAGCCGGCGGCCACAGTGGCCCTCGCCTGGCCTGAGTCCTTCGGAGAAGCTCAGCCACTGTCCCGCGGGTGCGGTCGCGGGCTACCCTGTCCCCGTCTGCCTCCGACCTTGATCCCCCCGGACTCCAGTTTCCCTGCGCCCTTCCCTGTGCCCGCGTGGTGTAGCCGGGTCGCTCGAGAGTCCTGCTGGCAGCCAGGAGCGGGGTGCTTGCTGACCCCGCAGCGGGGGGCACCCCTGGGAGCACCTGGGCTTCCCTGTCCTCAGGGTCCAGCCTTCGCGGAGCTGGGCCCGCTCTCGGGGGGATCAGAGAAGCCAAGCCCGCGGCGGCCCGCCGTGCGTGGCTCCCCCGCACCTGGGTGGCCGGCTGTGCTCCGCGTCTGGCCCGAGCGGACAGAGCGGCCACGGGCTGTGTCTCACGCACTCCGCTTTAGCTGCACGAAGCCCTTCCTTCGAAGACAGTTCCCGAAATCTCCACAGCCTCGCTTTCCTGCAGGAGGGGGCGCGGGGTGTCTGCCTGGCCTGGGGGCGTCTTGGCCCTTGGGAGGGCAAGGCCTGGGGCGTCAGATGGAGGGGTGAGTGGTGGCTCTGACTCTGCCCTCTGGCCTCCGTCCTGCTGCCCTTGGCAGTCGGCGGGGTCAGGTGTGGCTGCCACAGGGCCATCGTGCCGGTGGGCGGGCCGCGTCCTTGTGGGGCTGTGGGGCTGCTGACAGCCTGTCTAGGTTGGCCGAGATTGGCCGCGCGCAGAGTCCGAGCCGCACTTTCAAAGTGGCTGACTCCGGGCGGAGTTTGTGTTCACACAGTGAATCACTCAACTTCCAGGTTTGACCTCCCCCTGCACCCAACCACAGGGGCGCCTCGGTCTTTTGGGATGACTGTGGCCTCCGGGCCTGCCTTGTGCTCTGTGGGGCTGTGGGCCTTCCCAGGATGGACTCCAGAGTTGGGGGCTTCTTATGCTCTGATTACAGGCAGGAGGACTGAGGGCAGACCCTCCTGGGAGCGGGGGTCTGCAAGGCTGCCCTGCCTGCCCTTTTGGTGAGTGAGGAGCTCAGGGGCCCCTGCCCGAGTGGGGCTACTGTCCAGGCAGGGCTGAGGCTCAGATCCGGAGGACAAGCCCTCCGCACCATCCATCCCCAGCCTGCCCCAGGCTCGAGGCCCCACCCCATCCTCCTGGGGGGTCTCCCGAAAGGATGCGGTGAATCTGTCCTTTGCCTGCCTCAGCCACACTGTCCTGTGCCCCCCTCCCCAAAGATGACCCACACTCTTCTGTGAAGTGCTCTCCCCTGGACTACAAGGGCAGTCCTGGGGTGGACCCTGGACGGGCTGGTCGCTTGCCCATTTTATAGATGGGGACACGGAGCCCAGGCCACTCCTGAGTTGCTGGGGTCAGCGGTGGCTCAGTGCTGGCCAATTCTTGGACTCACTGCGCCAGGCTGGACACTCGTGGTGGCCCCACTGGCTGTGGTGGGGGAGCCTGGGTGGCATCTGGGGGTCTGTTGGCACCATACCTTGTGGGGGTCCCCAGACCAGCATGACCTTGGGGCAGACAGGCTCTGGCACAGGGGCTCCCTCAGGTGTGTTTGGGGCCGAGGGCCCTCTCCTGGGCCCTGGCAGACTTCCTCCTGGTGGCCCACTGGACCGAGCAGAGCCAGCAGCTGCCCTCCATTCCCAGAAGCCGCAGAGCCTCATGTTCTGGAACCCAGCTGGCCGTGCTGATGGCTCAGCACTTTCTATCTGGACAGAGGGATGGCTTGGCCACGCCGAGCAGGGCAGACTGCCCGGCCCCAGGCCCTTAGGGACCCCCGCTCTGCACAGAGGCTGCCCCTAGCCCTCCTGCGCCCTTCAGGCCCTCACTGCCTCAGGCGTTCTCCACCAGGGGAGGGGAGCAGAGGGCGAGGGGCCTCTATGGTTCTCTGCCCGGAGGGGCGCTCCTGGCCACGTGGTGGCCCGGTGGGTGCCCGAAGGACAGGGATCCAGGTCAGCAGAGGTAGCTGGATGGGGCTGGGGGTGCTGGGGCAATGTAGGGGGTCCGTGCACTTGGGGACTCTCAGCCTGGACGTGGGAGAGACCCTCACAGCCTAGCAAGGACTTACACGCGTGGAAGGAACTTGCTTAGGAAGCCGTGGGAGTCCTCCCTCCCTGGCACGTGTGGACCCCTCCTGCTGGCCTGGCTGCCTCCCCGATGAGGTCCCCACTGTCCTGGGCCCCTTCTCATTGCCCCAGTGGGCTGCCCCTCTGGGGGTCTCTGTGGCTCACCCCTCATGCCCAGCACCTGGCGATCAGAGCCCTTCACGAGTCAATAAAATGAAGCCAGCCGCTGAGCTGTCCCTGGGGACCTCACCTCAGGGCCCGAGTTCCAGAGGAGCCCTGCTTGGGCTCGGAAGCCCGTTTTGGGCCTGCCTCTGCCTCCTTAGTGGCTGAGCCCTCCACTGGGCCACATCCCCGGCTCCCAGCCCGGCAGCGCCCTCAGACCTTGCAGAGGGAAGCCCAAGGTGGCAGGCAGAGCGGCTCTGGGTGAGCCCCGGACCCTGGGCTGCTTTCTGGGCGCTTGGAGGGTGCCTTGGCCCTGTGTCCACTCCACCCGTCCGTGCACGGGCCGCCCGGAGGCCTAGCTGTTCTGGGGGCAAATCCTAGGAAACGTGCTAATAGCCTGTTTTTAGGATTCCTGGGGCTCGTGCCTGGCTCCCTATCCAGGAAGGATAATTAATGAGGGGTCTGCGAGCAGGGAGCTGGCATCGGCATCCCGGATCTGCTCTCGGGTCTTGGCGGCTCCAGGCATTCCAGAGCAGGGCCTGGCCCTCTGTGCCCGGGTCGAAATGGGGCCTGGGCAGCATCACGCGGAGCCAGGCCAGCTGATAACAGGGCTGTTACTGTGGGAGGGGAGGTGGTGGGCAGGGGTGCCGACGACCGGCTCCGCGGGCCTCCAGCCGCCCCGGCTGCGAGGGGGCTGCTGCCTGGCTCGGTCTCCGCGGGGGGCCGGGGGGTCGCCCCACCTGTTGAGGTTCCACCTTGGGGTCCTTGGAGGTCTCAGGAGGGAGGAGGCCACTTCCCCACCGAGCCCCATGAGGCCGCCCATCCTGCCTCGTGCCGGCTTTCTGCAGGGCAATGTCAAGGCCAGAAGGGAGCCGGGCAGGGCGCAGGCATCCCACATATCCGAGCCCTCCCCGGCGGATGTGGCCACCCTGACCTGGGGGCCCTCGACCAGAAGCAAACTGCAGTGGGTGTTGCGTGTGTGGGCCTGTGAGCCCCTGGGGTAGAGGAACCGGATGGTCCTGTGACCACTCGGTTTGACTGGACAGTTTGGAAGATTCCTGGACGCTGGACTCCTGGGTGCTTGGCCCCAGTTCCTGGCAGGGGGACTGTTCCTGGCCTAGCCCAGACTCGGAGCGCGCACAGACAGAAGGGCCGGAGCTCCCGGGCCTGCCCCTTGCACCTGGCCCTGCATGCCCGCCCTCCACTCTTGCAGCTCCCTGGGCCGCCCGACGCCCCCCGGCGTGGCCCTGGCCTCCCGATGGGCGGGCTTCGTGCTCAGTCCGCGGCTTCCCTTCCCAGGACGGGCATTGCCTTTTCTGCTCAGGGACAAGGACGGGCGAGTTTTGCAGCAAACCCGTGACATGACTGGCTCAGCAGGAAAGGCGCACTCCACACCTTGTGCACCAAACATCTCCATCCTGTGCCCTGTGCGTGCTTGGGCTGTGCCCTGGCCAGGGTGCGGGGTAGATGGCTCTGTCCGGTGCTGGCTGGGCTTGGGGGCCTGGCAAAGGGCTAGCGGCCTGTGTGACCGTGGAGGGTGCTGGGCCTTTCTGGGATCCCGGATTTGTCGTCCCAGAAGTTGGGGGCACAGGAGTGGGAGCTGAGGTCTCCAGGGGACCCCCCGCAGGTGTCTGTGCACCGTGGGGCAGGCGGGCTGGGTTGGCTGCAGAATTCTGGCTCCCTGTCCTGGTTTCCCTCACCTGCGGGACCACCATCACTTCAGGGACTCGGCGCGGGGGCCCTGTGCCAGCCTGTTCACCGCCAGTCGTCTTGGGCTGTGTTTGCCCCCGTCCAGGGACATCCTCCAGACTGAGGGCAGGGCAGGCTGGGGTGGGGGTGGATCCGGGCTGGCTCTGGGCTGGGTCCAGGACAGACACCACCTCCCAGGAGCAGCTGTGCTCTGGGGCCAGCGTCTCTGGGCACTGCCAGGTTGACAGAGGCCCACAGGATGGGGGGGAGGTGGTGTCCCAGGGAGGAGGTCACCGGTGCCGGCCGGGGACTCAGCGCCGGGCAAAGACCCTTCTCTTCAGCCCCGTGGGGACGGCGTGTCTGCTGCGGGAGCACCTGGAGCTCGCGTGGCCTGTCTGTTTTGGGCTGCGTGTGGGGTCCCTGCAGTTGGGACGGCCCTGCCAAGGCTATAGGACTAGGGACGGGGGCCATGATGTGCTGCTGGGTGTCACCCTATCCCGCGGGGTCCTCTGACTTCGGTGAGGTTCCCTAGCCTGCTTTGTGGGGGGTCCTCAGGGGGCAGCATTCTGAGCCCAATGGTGGTCCTCTTGTCTGCCCTGTCTTGGGGTGACATGGCGCAGGGCTGAGCGGGGCAGCCTGTGTGTCCCCTGGCAGCTGTGAGTACAGGGTGGCGGTAGGCCAAGCTGGCTACTGTGCTTACAGCCCTGTGGGCTGTCCCATTTTCTATGTCCTGGGAACAGAGGTGGAGCCGTCCGGATTCCAGTGTGAGGGGCAAGATGCCAAGGTTTCTGGCCCTTCTGTGCTTTGTGGTGAGAGGAGGGCCCACCTTGGCCCTGCCGGCCCTGGGATGTAGCCGCCGGACCCAGAGCTGTCGGGAAGGGCCTCCTGTGCGCACCCGGGGAGCTTCGGGATTGTGCAGGGAGGGTCTGGGCAGTGTGGCCCCTCTGACTTGGGCGCTCAGACTGTCGGAATGCCTGGAGGCTCATACCTCCCCAGCCCTTTGAGGTCACGGACACTCCTGCTCCCCATGGCGGGGCAGATGATGGGTGGAGGACATGGGGTGGCGGGGCCCAGCCTGGAGGGCTGTCTTTGGGAGTGAGCTGAGCGCTGGGTTGGGGCTGCGGAACACGGTCAGAGTCCTCCGTCCACCGGCCCGCCAGTCCACAGTCCGCGTGCAGGAGCCGAAGCTGCCCATTTCTGAGACCAGGCTCCAGGAAGGGGGCAGCTGGGCCCCGAGCCTGGCAGAGCTGCCTGGACCTCCGGGCCATCTCTCCAGATGGGTGGGGACCTGGTCCCCGCCGCCCTGATGCTGTGGGGCAGGGATCCGGTTTTGCTGGGGAGGCTGCCCTGACCTGAGGACCCAGGTGCCGGAGGTGGCTGATGGACGGTGTCTGGCCCAGGCCTCTTCCTTTTCCAGACTGAACTGTGTTCCGAAGGGGAGGCAGGCTGGCTGTGGCCCCTCGTGTGTCCCATAGGGCAGGCCCCAGGCTGGGTCCCTGCGGGGCCCTCTGTGTGTTGTTAGAGTGGGTGAGGGTGGCAGGCTCACAGCCTGGCCCCCCGTACCCCTGCTCACAGCCTGTTCTCTTCCGTGGGACTCACTGGGGCGGCAGCTACCCCGGGAGCCTGGGAGGCGGCCTTGAGGGTGGTGGGTGGGATCGGGTTTCTGGAGGAAGAGGGTGTCCTGGGGCCCCAGGACACAAGGCTGTTGGGATGGGAGGACAGGCAAGTGGTGCCCCCCGGGGCAGATGTCCACACGAGGCCAGGCCGTGTTCCCTGCCCTTCTCCATGCTGACCTCTGCCCTCCGCCGGCTCCGGGCTCTGCAGGCGGGATGAGGAGGGCCCAGAGGCTGGGGTGGGGGGACATGGGAGCCCCCAGCAAATAGGGCCTTCCACTCCCGGCCAGCCACCCATGCCCCCAGCATCCCCCAGCCCTGCCAACCTTTCCAGAGCTTTCCGCGGGCAGCAGGAAGGCAGGAGGGAGCAGCCATGGGGAGGGGGAGGGCTCACAGACCCCATCCTGGAAGGGGCTCCTGCCCCAGCACGCCGAGCGGGCGCCCACCCTGCCTGTGCCTCGGGGCGGGCACCGGCGCCCTCTCGTGGCGGCGAGAGGCCAGAGCGGCCACACCAGGCCCCTGGGATCTCAGGTCCCTGAGTTCTTCAGCGGCTCCTGAGCCGGTCCAGCCCCGGGATGGCAGGCGTCACCTGGGGTCACTGCTGACAGCTGCTGAGGCCTAAGGGACACCGTGGGAAAGAGGATGAGACCCAGCCAGGGCCCTGGGTGAGAAGGAGGGGGACGGCCTGGGAGGGCTGGGGGGCGACAGCCGGAGGTGAGCGTGCGACTGGGGGTGCCGGGGTGAGGGACGGGGCAGGAGGGGTGGAAGTGACCAGGGCCGCATCAGTGGGGCACAGCCAGGGGGTGACTCGGCACCGCTGACCGAGGGCACGGCTGTGGAGCGAGCCTGGCCCCAGGACTGCTGGAGCTTGAGGTCGGGAAGGTGAGGGGCGGGGGGAGGGTGCCGCGATCCCAGCTCCGCGTCGGTGTGAGGGAAAGAGGCTTCCCAGGCTCTGGTCTGCGGGGTGGGGGGGCATAGTGGCCCCTTTCCTGACATCGCGAAGACCAGGGCTCGTGCAGGCCAGTGGACACGTGCGGCTTCTGTCTGGTCCTCTGTGCCAGGGAGGTGCCCTCGGGCCTGGGGCTGTTGCCCGGGGCCCTGGGGGGTGCACCCGTGCCTGGGCGTGCGGACACTACAGGGCCCGAGGCTCCAGATGCCGAGGAGGTCACGTTGGCCCGTCCTGCCTGTGTTCCCATCTGTAGGTTGGGCACTAGCCTCGTCCCTCCTCCTGGAGGCATCCTGGAAGCCCGAGGAGGGCTCTTCGCAGAAAGCGGGGAACTCGTGCCCCAATCCCAGGTGAGCTAGTCGCCTCCCTTCACCTCCCTCTTTCAGCAAGTGCTCCTCCAGCCAGTACTTGTTGGCTTTCGCTGTGTGCCCGGAGCTGCTGCGGGCAGGCCCGGGGTGGGGGGCAGGCTTCCTGTCACCAGAGCAGCGACACAGGTACTGGAGGGAACGTGTAACTTGGGCCTGGTGTGGCACCAAGCATGGGGCTTAATGCCGGCTTGCCCTTGAGTGAGGTCCCCAGTGATCTGCAGAGAGGCGGTTGTGGAGCTGGGGGGCCGTGTGTGTCTGCTGAGGGTCTGGGCAGCTGGGACAGGCCACCTGCAGGGGAACTTGTGATATATGCACAGGCCTAGGGGTGCTGCTCACGGTGCAAGGGCCTGGGCTGGGCAGGGGGCTGAGCTGGCTGGCAGAGCAGGAGGCCGCTGGGGACTGGACCCTTGTGTGGCCCAAGGAGTGTAGATAAGAGGTGTGTGGTGCCGAGGTCCCCAGTGGGCAGTGGGATGCTTCTCTGGAGAGCCTGCCCGTGGGAGAGTAGGGCCTGAGCGGGGCCAGCTCCTCCCCTCTGCCATAGTCACTGCTCCGAGCCGGCCAGGGCCAGTGCTGCCGACCCCACTGGTGTCTGGGTCACGGCGGGCCCAGCTGAGGGGCTCCTGGCGGGCCAGGTGCACAGCTGACCAGAGGTTCAAGGGCGTCCAGTCCCAGGGTTGCGTACCAGGGAGGCGGGAGGGGCCAACGAGGCTTTGAGCACCGTGTCAGAGCCTAGTTCGGGACTCCCCCTCCGGGGTGGCTGGGCTCCCAGCTCCCTGCCGTCTCGGTAGAGTTCCGGGCTCTGTTTCCGGAAAGAATAGGGAGGTGCTGAGCCCCCCCCAGCCCTTCCTGATCTTGGCCTAGAAACTGAGCAAGATGCAAAGAGGGTGTCATATCCTGTTATCCAGACCAGAGGGTGGACGCCGGGTGACACAGGGCCTCCGAGACCTCCAGGTTGCACGGATCTCGGGTCTCCACCGTGCAGGGGATTGGATTGGCTGTGGGTGTACTGGCTGAGTCCAGAAATCAGGCTTCTTGGGACAGAGAGAGACCTGCACACACATGTCCAGAAGGAGACACAAACATAGTGCGCACAAGTGTACAGTGCACACATGCACACACTTGCACGGTACACGTGTGCACACACACGTGCATGACGCAGACGCACATGTGCACAATAGAGGGACGTGCACACACACACACAAGGTACACACACGCAGAATAAGACATGCATAAGCATATATGCACAGCACACATGCACGTGCACAAGGCAGGCATGCACATGCACACATGCACACAATGCCTGCACAGGCACAAACACACATGCACAT
>JAHRIG010000041.1:1922942-1957962 GCA_020311275.1 Eira barbara | reverse complement strand
ACTGCCTCCGCCGTCGGGGGGCTGCCCCGCGAGGTCCCGCACTGCCTGCGCCGTCGGGGGCCACCCCGCGAGGTCCCGTCTCCTCCGCGGACTGGAAGCAGTGAAGACTAAAGCTGGGGCTCCGCGGGGGCCCCACGCGCTGGTTTCCTGGCGGCCCTACCCTGCCCCGCCCTGCTCACCTGGACGACTGGAGGCCAGTTCTGCAGGAAGGTGTGGCTCTGAGGGCTCCGTGCTGCCCTGTGGGGGAAGGGCTGGGGCCGTATCTCCTGCCCCCGCGGGCTCCTCCGGCTCAGAGCCGGTGGGGGACAGCCCAGGGCCCAGCCGCGTCTGGGAGGTTCGTGGTCATGGGGCCCCTGCCCCGTGTGGGCCGGGTGGTTGGCAGTCTGTGTGTGGGGGGGTCACCTTGCTGTGTGGCCAGCGTGGCCTGGCTCGGGAGCCTGGAGCCATGTGCCTTCTGTCACCTGCTTCCTGCCTGGGGCTCTGTGGGCCATGAACGACGGGCCAGCTCAGGCTGGACCGGACCTCATGGTGGACCTGAGAGCTCATCGCTGCTGCCAGGCTGCTGGGGGACGGTTGGTGGGGGCACACGGGCTGTGGGGATGGGCCCCCTTGTTCCCCAGGAGCCTGGCAAAGGGGCAGCGGGCTGAGAGCTTTTCGCCGCAGCTCCTGGTTGCTGGTCAGCGGAAAGGATAGGGCCTTTGGAGCCCTTGCCCGGCGGGGTGGCCGCCCTGGACCCCCCTTCCTTTCACACCAACCCCTGCAGAAGTGTGGTGTGGGATCTGCCTGGAGGAGGGGTTTTTCTGCTTTTCTTTGTTTTAGAGGTGACGCTCAGGTCACGTAAATGAAGTGGTGACGTTTAGCACAGTCGCTCTCGGGCACGTGTCACCCCACTCGCTCCAGAATGTGCTCGTCGCCCCTGAGGAGACCCCACGCCCACATGTCCGCCAGCCGTGGTGGCCACCCCCCCTGCTCTCTGGGTCTGCAGTGGCCCACCCTGCATGGTCCCTGCAGGGGGACGCCTGGCATACGGCCTCCACCATCTGGCCTCCTTCCCCAAGGGGAACGTCTCCACGGCTCAGCCCCATGAGGGGCTCCTCTCTGTGGCTGATTTTCCACGGTGGATGCGGCCGGTGTGTTGATCCATTTGTCCAGTGCTGGGCATCGCATCGTTCCCGGCTCTGGCCATCGTGACCTGGGCTGTGATGGACATTCACCCACGAGTGTCTGAGTGAGCCCTGCCTTCGAGTCTTCTGGGCACGGGCGCCCGAGCGGAATTGCTGGGTCCGTCGCTGACTGTTTCACTTGTTACGGGAGGCAGTGTTTTCTGCGGGTGGAAGGGTCTTCCTGGAGAGGAGAGAGCAGGGAGCAGGGCACCGTCCCTGTCCTGCAGACTGGCCTCCTGGTTCCCGTCTCTTCTGCCACCACCGGCAGCTTTGGGGGGAGGGTAGGGGTGCCCGGGGAGGGGCTTGGGGAGCAGGAGCGAGGGACGGCCAGCATTTCTGAGTCGGCGTCTGCATCGCATGCTCGCGGGGCCTGGCTTGAGGGCCAGAGGCAGCCTCCGTCCAGAAGATGGGGACAGTGACCCCCAGCACTGAGAGGAAGCCCAGGATCCCTGGACGGACGCCGGAGCCTGTAGGGGGCTGCCACGCCCGCCTGCAGGAGGGGGGTTTCTGCTGCGCCACTCGAGTGAGAGTCCGGGGTCTGGGGATCACGTGGTTTGGAGTCATGCTCTCTGCCAGCGTCTGCGTGGGCCCCGGCTCTGGGCCAGGGATTGTCTCCCAGCAGTTCAGACCTGGCCTTTGACCTCCAGATTCTGCCTGGGCTCAGGCTACCCCTGAGATGGCCGGTCAGAGGGGCCCGTGTGGTGCCTGGCCTGCTGGGCTGTGAGATGCACCCCCAGACTGGCTTCATGGGCTGGAAGGGCAGGGAGACCCGCCCTGCTGGATCACTGGTCCACGCCTCCCAGGCCAGAGCCGAGTGGGGCCTGGGCTGCAGAGAGGAGTGTGGGCTGCCGGCCATCATCTGCTGGCTCTCCGGCCCGGTGCACCCCATGCTGGGGTCGCTGGTGGATGGACGGGTCCCTCTACAAGGAGCCAGCCGGTGAGGTTTGTGAAGCATGCTGGCCTGGGCCCACGTTTCCCAGAATCTGCTTCCAGAAACCCTGCGCAGACCTGGAGCCCTGACAGAGGTCAGGCTGGGGCCCAGTGCCCAGGAGACGGCCTTCTAGCTCTGGAACCACCTTTCCTTCCCAGGCCACGCAGGGGCTCTGGGCCCTTGGCTGCCCGCCTCTCTCCGGCCCCATGGCCCCAGCCTGTGCCTGCCTGGTGAGCCAGCCCAGGCCTGGCTGCTGCACCAGGGAGAGGTCATCGCTGGCCTCATCCTGCCCCTGGCAGGGCTGCTGACCACCCTGGGGTCCCCACAGAACCCACTGCTACCTGCCGGCCCTATCCAAGGGTGCAGTGGAATTGTAAGACAATGGCTTCAAGCGGGGCAGCGACCCTCCCTGGGCCCTTGCCTCTGTGCCATCCCCTCCGTCTCTCATGCTCTCCCCCTGCCCAGGATGCTGGGTCCCTTGCCTGTGTCCTCGAGCCCCAGCCAGGTGCACAGCAGGGGCTCGGCAGAGGGGAGCCCACCGACTCCGGCCCTGGTCAGGATCACGTCCCGCGCAGTCTGGGCTGCTGTGGCCTGAGGAGGGACCTGGGGGAAGGGCACCCCCCCGCCCCGCCTCTCTCAAGGAGTGTGATGTTCGTTCCGCGTTTGCCGAGGGTGTCCTGCGGCCCCCTGTGTGCTGGCCTGGGCAGGGCACAGAGACCCAAAGCTACTGGGGTCCTGTCCCTGTGTTGAGGGTGGTGCAGTCCAGCCGTGGGCGGAGACAAGTGCCAAGCAGCCGGCCTGATGCTGAGCCCCGCGGGGCTCGGCCCGTCAGGGAGTGGAGCGCTTCTTGGGGGTCCTAGAGCCGAGGCATACTGCCCAGGGCTCGGGGGCAGCCGCGGGCCTCCAGGATGCCGTACCAGCGGCACACGGAGCCACAAGCTGGTACCCGTCACGGGTGCCAGGCCAGCACCCAGGCCTTTTTCTGGGGGTGCATGACGGCCCGTGGGGTCAGGGTGGGGTGCTGGCGGGGGTGCCGGGCCCTTGTGTGGCCATGCGCACCCAGGCCCCTGTCGACCCTGTGTGCCAGCAGCTAGAAGGAGCTCTCTGGGTCTGCGGCCTGCCTGCCTGGCACACGCCCTTCCTGTTCCCCGCTGAGCAGCCCAGAGGTCAGGACGGGCTGGAGCTTCCCTGCGCCCCTCCCACCTGGCGCACTCCTTGTCTGCAGGGCTGGCCACTGTGCTGTCTCCCCAGTCCCACGCTGACTCCTGCCCCAGGCACCCCAACTCTGACCCCTGGGCTGGGCCGGGCCGACCTCTGTCTCATCCTGTGTCATTCTCTAGGAATTCCCAGAAAATTCCTGGCTTTAACCTCTGCAGGCCTGGGCCGACGGTTGCCTCCCGGCCCTCCCAAGGACAGTTCTGGCCACAGCCCTGCCTGTGGGACTGTGGTTGGCTGTGGCCTCAGTTGGACTTGGGGTCTTGTGGGGACCCTCCCAGGCAGGGGCAGAGGTGGTGAAGCCATCAGGGGAGGCTTGGCCTGGCTGGGAACGCCAGCACGGGGCTGTCTGAGCACTGAGGCTCTGGGAGAGGGGCTGCTCCCTGTGTGGCCAGGAAGGGCCGGGGCTTCCAGTAGCAGCAGCCTGTGGGCCGCGCTGGCCCCTGACCATTTGTGGCCTGTGGCACTTTGGGGTCTCTGCATGGTCTGTGCCTGCCTCTGGGTCACATTCCCCACGACACCGGGGAAGCTCAGCCTTTGGCCTTGAGAGGCCAGGAGGAGAAGAGGGCCCCTCTCAGACCTCGGGTGGGCAGCCGGGGGGATGGAGGTGCTGGGGGGCTGAGGAGACTGTTCCCCCACTGTTACCCTATTCGTGTCCCTCTCCTTGTTGGCTGCTGTGACTCCATAAGGTCCTGGGACCAGGAGCGTGTGGGGCAGTGATGCAGGTCTGGGGCAGCTGTGAGGGTCTTTTCCTGGCCTCAAAGCGGTGGGGCAGCCCCTTGATTCCCTGGGACACTGACTGCGGGACGAGAACACAAGCACAGGCCGTTCTCGTGAGGACCCAGGAAAGTAGGCGTGGCTCCTGTCTGGGAGAGCAGGGCCCACTCCTGGGCCAAGCCGCTTTTGCATGGCCTTCCCGAAACCACCCCCCCCCCAAATGCTGTAGGACAGGCTGCTTTTCCTGGGTGGGACCCAGGTCCGCATGCCTCCCTGGCTGCGGGACAGACACGTCGGGTGTCCCCCTCTCATGGGGTCTGTCTGCAGGGGTGAGGTTTGCCCATCTCTGCTGGTCCGTGCCCTCTTACAGCCTCTCGGGTCTGGGGCTTGGGGTGGGCCATGGTTGGGGGGCTCCCTGCCGCTCACCAATGTCCCCCTCCACAGACGTGGATGAGTGCGCCGACGGGAACGGGGGCTGCGAGGACCAGTGCTACAACACCGTGGGGGGCTTCTACTGCCGCTGCCCCCCTGGCCACCAGCTGCAGGGAGATGGTAGGACCTGCCAAGGTAGGTCCCGGGCCCAGCCCACCATCGCCCACTGCCGCCGTCCCCTGCCTGGCCGTGCTGGGCCTGGGGTTGCCTCCTCCTTGGTCCCCAGGGCTGCCCTGCGTGGGGCCCCCGTGATGGGACCCTCTCTGCCCAGCCTCCCCGCCATGCCTTTAGGGCGTCCACGTGTCTCCAAAAGTGAGGCTTGGGGGCTCAGAGAAACTGTTGTGGGTGGAGGGCACCCTGGGGACCGTGCTGGGGGAGATGTGATGGGGAGGGTAGGCATGGCCGGCGGCGGGAGCACAAGCAGTGGGGGCGGGAGGGTGGGCCATGACCCTGGGCATGCGTGCAGCACCGGTGGGCATCGAGCCCTGACTCAGGCTTGCTGAGGCCTGGGCCGGCCCAGGGCAAACTGTCTCCCTCGGCCGGATCAAGAACAGACAGGAGATTCCCCTGGGGGTGGAGAGGGAGAGGGACGGTTAGGGGTGAGGCAGGGAGAAGGCGGGGCAGAAGGCTGGTGCTAACCCCCAGCGCCCCTTCACACTCCTTTGTCAGCCGTAGCCCCCACCTGACCCCAGGGCCGGCCCTGGCAGTGTGGGCCCCTCTGAGTGCATGCCCGTCAGGCCGGCGACATCGGTCCCCTTGCCCCGTGTTGGACTGTCGTCCCCGTCTCCGTGTCCTGGGAGAGCGCTGTCTCCTGCTGGGCCAGCCGGGGGGGCCGTCCGTCAGAGGGCCGGGTGGGGTACAGCCTGCTGGGCTGGGGTCTGGGGGTGCGGGAGTCTGCCCTGCAGAGGTGCTCTGCACACATGGGGTGTCCCTGTACTGATTCTCCTTTCCAGCCCTTTCACGGCCAGAAGGAGTCTGGAGGGAGGGGAACCAGCGCAGCAGGGACAGGGGTCCTGTGACCGACGGAGGGCGGGCAAGAAGGACCCCCCAAGTTCTGGCTTTGGCCTTGGTTTCCCTTTCTGAGAAATGGGTCCCCTTGGGATGACAGAATCCATGGGGTCTGTGCCCCCACCCCAGGATGCACAGGGCGCAGGGGAAGTTAGGGCAGGTGTCCCAAAAGCCAAAGTGTCCGGCAAGGTGTCTGGCCAAAGCCAGGTGTCCGGCAGCCCATCCACGCTGTAGAACCATGGGGCTGGGGGTTTGGTGCCAGTGAGGAGAGTCCCAGGGGTTTGGGGACGGTGTTTGAATGTTCCCACCTGGGAGCCCCTGGCCTGCAGAACGAGGCAGCTGGATGAGTCCCTCCTCTACGGACAGCCTCGTGCTCCCCTAAGCAGGGAGCAGGTGTTGGTGTAGTGCACGAATTGGGGAACCCAGAGCGGGCCAGGTCCAGGGCAGAGTCCCATGAGCCTCGGCCCCCCTGCCAGCCACCCCGGCCTCCGCACGTCCCAAGGATGCCCCAGTGCAGGACACATGCTTCATCCCCTGGTTCCCCCCGGGCTTCAGCCCAGGCGCCCCCGGAGGATCCCGCTCCAAGCCCCTGCCTGCTGCCGGCCAGCCTGGCCTGTCCGGGCCTCGGCTCCTGCATCCGGGTCTCCAGCCCTGGGAAACCGGCTTGTATACAGTTTGAGATGGCCTCGAGGTCCTCGCCGTGAGGGGCTTTCTAGCCCAGGGGGCCTCCCAGATTGGGGCTGGACCTTGGGTTTCCCATCCTGTCCCTTCTGGTCCTCGGCACCCAGAGCTGGGAGAGAAGCCCCAGCCCCTTGTCTAGGTCCAGGAGGCCCTGGGGAAGGGGTTGGGGCTGCTGCACAGCTGGGGTCTTCTGACCCATGCCGCAGGCTCCCAGTGCTGACCTGGGGCCCCCGGGGCCGGGGCGGGTCCTGGAAGAAAAGTGTGCGTTCCAGCCACCGGCCAGAGCCCTGCGCCGAGTCAGCACAGCACAGGGCCTGCAAACACAGCCTCTCTGAGTTCCTTTAGGAAGCTTTGGAATCCCTTAATCCACCAGGTCCTGAAGGGCAGGCTAGGCCCTGCCATCTGGCAGAGCTGTCCAAGGGCAGCGCTGTGGACAGAATGACCAGGAGGGAGGTCAGGCCAGGGGCACTGGCCTCAGACCCTGCATCCCGCAGGGCTGCCCCTTTCTTTCCTCCCCACCCCGGGCCCCTCCTTGGCCTCGGCCCCTGGGAGTTTGCAGACCCCTAGCCCTGCGTGTTTGGGATGGCTGGAGCCCCGAGTCACTGCACAGCCGGCAGCCGAGAGCCAAGCGCCTGCTGTGTTTTCTCTGTCCCCCTGCCAGCCCAGCCCAGCCCAGCCCCCCTGAAGCTGTAGCTCCGGCCAGCACACAGGACTGCTGGGGCGGCCAGCGGCCGTGAACGAGCAGAGCCAGCAGGAAATCAAGATGTTACCTCCGAGGGGAGCACGGCTCTGCTCGCTCACACGTAGGGTGGTGCGCCCGAGGTGACGGTGGGGTGAGCCCAGAAACCGCTCCCGGTGATGAATGGACACTATAAAACCCTGAGCGCTGGCACGGGAGCCTGGCTAGAGGGTGCCTTGGCCCTCGCTCCAGAAGCACGGCCAGGCCCATGTGCTTGTTATGTTCTGGGACACCGTCCTGGAGCAGGAGCCATGAGCTCCGGGAGGCGGGCGGCCGGGCGCACGCGTGTCTCCGAGGTGAGGCTGCACGGCTCCTGCTGTCTCTCGCTTCCTCAGGTGCCGACTCGGCCTGTGTCTGCCTCCCCCTCATCTGTGGGCGGGGGCTTTAGGGAGGCAGCGGGGCTTGGAGAGAAAGGCAGCCCCTCTCCTTGTAAAACTTGTGCCCTAGCAGCCCCAGGGGCTCCGGCCCTGCTCTCCATGTCAGCACCTCTAAGAAGGCCATCCCAGCGCCGGGCTCTCGCATCCACGAGGTCCCCGATGAGCCTCAGCTTGGTACCTTGGGCGACTCTGAACCTCAGCCTCTTTATCCAGAATGTGGGACAAAAAGACTCTTGCCTCGCCAGGAACCACAGAGGAGCGGGGAAACATCTCCAGGCCCCTGGCCCAGCGTCCGTGCGGGCTCCCAGCCTCAGGACAGCTTCGGTGGGGAAGGGGGCTGATGGGGAGCAAAGGGCCATCCCACCCTGAGCTGGACCGGTCCTCCACCTGGCCTCGGGGCACTTGCTTCGTGAACAGGGTCCTCAGGGACCCGGCCCTGGGGTTACAGAGACCACCCTGAGGCCAGGGTGGGGGGTCTCCGTGCCTGCCCCAAGCCCTGCCCCACCCACGGCAGGCTGGTTGGGTACGCGGTCCCCAGCGTCCCATCTGGAAGATGTGGCCAGCTCCACGCTAGGCGAGATGGTGTGGCCTGAGGACCGCAGTGACATTGCTCCTGCTGGGGGGGAGGTCTCGGTCCCACCCCCCGGGGGAGAAGGAGGCTGCTGTTTGGAGAGAATCAGCTGTCTCCCGGGGGGGACGTGAAGCCCGCCGGCCTGCTTTCCCACGGTGAGCCACCCACGGTTCCCACTGCTCTGACCCCCCTCCTCACAGAGATAAGGGAGGCTCTGGGGAGGGGGCAGCGGGGCTGCGGGGGTGGGGCTGGGCAGGGAGCAGGGGCTTCCTCCAGAGGAAGTCCTTCTCGGCCCAACACGAGAACAGCTGGCTCTTTGGTGGGGTGCCCGGTGGGCTCACCCTGGCTTCTTGGTTCCGTCTTAGCGCGGGGTGGCCGGGCAGCGCGGGGGCCTGCATGGGGGTGTCTGTGGGAAGCCCACGGGGACCTGGGACAGTACCAGTGTCCGTGCATCCCGGCCCCCGTGGGCCCAGCTCGGGTGTCTGCACTGAGCGGGTGGCTCTCAGGCCCCCGGGGAACACCAAGGGGACCTGCTGCGAGGCACGAGTGCTCAGGGTAGTTTGGGCATGAAGCGGCTTCTCTGTGGCCTCGCCCACCCAGCCACCCACCTTGGCTGTGGCCATGGGCTCCAGGCCTGTCTCCCTCCTGGGAAGCCGCTGGGCAAGTGCTTCTCTCTCCCTCCCACTCTGCCTGGCCTGACTGCTGGCCTGGCCTCCACTGGCCTCCTGGAGATGGCTGCCTGCATCGCACCGTCCCGAGGGAGAGGCAGGAATGTGGGAAGTGACAGGCCTTGATTAGGAACCTCCAGGGCTCAGTCTGGGGGCAGGAGGGCCGTGGGCGGACTGGAGCCAGCTGTGCTAGCCTGCGGCAATGCCCTGGGGGGTGGCCAGGGGAGCTGCTGGGGACCCTCATCATGGCGCCTGGGGGGCCCCGACTGCCCTTCCGTAGACCTTCATGGGCATGGGGGGCTTTCTCTGACCCTGTCCTGGAGTAGTCCTTGGTCCCTCCCACCCACCCAGGAGAGTCTCAGGGGAGGTTCTTTCATTTCCCAGGACAACCCTGCTCCCGCTAAACCAGGAGAGGGGGAGAGGTGGCGGGAGCCATCATGGTGACCACAAGAAGGACGCCTTGTCTCGTCCAGTGCACACTGCAGGCTGGGCCAGTTCTGTTGCTGGTGCTCAGGCTGCCCTGGGGCCCCACCTTATAAAAGGCAGCGGGGGGCCTGGGGTCGTGCACCTGCCGTGCTCCGTCTGGGCTCACACAGCTCGGGGGGCGGGGAGTAAAGCCCAGAGTGATGTCCTGGGCGCTCGGGCCCCATTGGGGGTCCCCATCCTATCCCCTCTGGCTTGCCAGCTTCTCTGGAGCTGGAGGGGCCCCTTGCTTGTTCCCTGCCATCCAAGCTGGCAGGGCCTGGCACGTGGTGGGCGCATGACAGGTGTCTGTGGAGTGACCGGCTTGTATGGATCCGGAGACCCGGATGGGAGAGGCCACCTGGCAGGCTCATCGCGCACCTGCGGGCCTCAGAGCCCAGCCTGCACTCACTCAGGCCTTCTGGTCGCAAAGCCCCTACCTTACTCCTGTCAGGGCCTGGTCCCCTGGCGGCCTGTCCTCTGGACACAGGCAAGCAAGTCTGGCTGAGAACCGTGACCCTTCCAGGCAGGATGGTGGCCTTTCCGACTGGGCGTCCGCACCCGGAGGCCTCGGCCGTCAGGGGCACCGAGAGTCGAAGGCTTTCCTTCCGCGATGCTGGCCGTTTTCATTCCTCTAGTGAGCATGGGGCAAGTATGCCCTTGAGTGCGGCCAGCTCGGGAGAAATGAGTGTCGCCACCATCAGCAATCAGAGCCCGCTGGTGACAGCCTGGCCCGCGGGCCTGCCCACACCCTGAGCCTGGGGGAGACCTCAGGTGGGCGGCCCGCGGGCGCCGATGTGGCTGAGCCCTGGTGCCCGAGGCCAGTGTTGGGCCTGGGGCTGGAGGCCGAGCGGCAGGGCGACAGCTGGGCGCGGGAGCTGGGAAGGCCGGCTCTGGTCTCCGAGCCCTGACCTACCGCAGGCGTGGTCCTCACACTCCGGGCTCGGCCAGGGCAGGCGGACGCGTGCTCACAGGGGTCCTGCCCTGCTGCGGGGAGGGCACGGCACACGAGTCAGGCTGGAGCTTGTCCCTGTCCCGGAATCTTCCGCCACTGAGCTGGGGGCCTGCTGTGGGGGGCGACCACTTCCACCCGGAGTCGCTGGTCCAGGGTCTTGGCCTGGTTGCGGGCGACAGTACGTGAAGCTCACGGCGTCAAGGCTGGGGAGGGCGGCACATGGCCCCTCCTAGCCTTGTTGCTGGGAAGGGTGGGAGAGGTCACACCCTCCACTTCTCTCGTCTCTTGCCCCGTGGGGTTGGGTCCCTTCCCTGTGAGTTTCGGCTCGTCCTGAAGCCCCCCCCCCCGCCCCAGCCCCAGTGTCCAGCCCCCTGATTGGATTCTCCCACCTGTGGCTCTGTCCCTCCCTGTGGAATGATGGTCGCGCCTTCCCCGCCCTTGCTGGCTCTTCTCCAGGCCGCTGTGGGAGGCAGGTCTGGGCTGAGCCTCCACTCCCATGGTGCCCTGCTGCTCTGGACCCCGCTGCGCTTCTGACCCCACCCTGGCCTCAGCTGGACTCCAGAACCCCATTGACAAGCCCTCCTCGCTCCCTGCTCCTTGGGCTCTGCCCCAAGCCGCTCTGGGGATGAGCAGCTGTACCAGAGCGCAGACGGCCAGACCCCAGGACTAGCACATCTTCCGTGATCAGACCCCAGGGAGAGGGAGTGGGTGCTGGAGCCGGGGCCTGGGGCTGGCTGGGTCAGAGCTGGGGGGTCCTCTGGGCTCACTTGTCCCTCTGCATTTCACGTGGACTGTGTCGGCCCTGGGCTCAGCCTGTGCACTCGGTGGCCTTGAGTACTTGCGGGGTGGCCTGGGGGCTCAGAGGTGAGAGGGGCCGATGGCCAGCCCTGCCAGCTCCCGGCTTGGGCACCTGGGCGGGAGCATACAGGCTGCTGGCCTGGGGCACCGGCAGAGCTGACCGCAAGCCCCGTGCCCACAGCGTCCTGCACTCAGGTGTGGCCTTCGGGTGGGGGATGCACAGCAGGAGGCGTGACTGCCGGGCCCAGCAGTCTGCGTGGGCTGTTGGGTGCAGGCCTGGCCGTGCACTTGGCTGTCCATGGACTGCTTGATTCTGGCCATCTGTCTGGGTTCCTGCTGTGGACCAGAGCCAGGCCCAGGGCTTCGGCCAGGCTCCCTGCCCAGTATCCTCCCCTCCCCAGCCTTCCCTGCCTCTGTGCCCTCAGCCTTGCACCTGCCCTGATGTCCTCTGATGGGCTGGCGAGTGCACATGTGCCCTTCCCCGCTACCTGGCCATGGGCTGGCTGGCCATCTTCTCCAGGAAAGTCCCCCATTGGTCAGTTTTGCCATCTCCTCTCCCCCGAGTACAGCGTGAGCTCCGGGGCCATCTGGGCAGCTCAGTGTCCTCGGTGAGAGCTAGGCCTTAGGGGCCGTGGCCCGGGTGGGGGCTGTCCACATCCTGGACTCAGGCACTCCCAGGGCTGGACCTGGCCTCCCCACGGCCTTTGCACGACAGCCGGGGAGCAAGACCAGCAGCCAGCTGCCACAGACAGGGCCTCGTCACGCGCACACATGTGTGTGCCCATGTGGGTGGGAGGCCTCTGGCGCCACTCCGGGCCAGCTCTCCGCGGGTGCCTCCCAGGCCAGACTCGGCCCCGGGCTCTCTGCTGTGGTGCCAGCGTCTGATGCCCCCCAAGCCGGCTGGTCCCCGGAGGAGAGCGTGTGGGCTGGAGGCTGCCCCACCTCGGGCTCTTGTGGGGGGGGCATGTGTGAAAGAAGGGGGGCGCCCCCATTTCCGCCAGGCCCCAGCCAGGGACAGTTGCAGTCAGGACTGGCGGCTGGGCTCTCGGAAGCAGCCCTGGTTTTAATTTTCCTTCCCTCTACTTGGGTGAGGAGTCCAGCCGGGAAATGGTTTACCATGAGGCTGGCGCGGGGACCGGCCGACTCCAGCTCCTAAAATCAACTCAGGCAGCAGCCTGGGGGGGAGGGCGGGGGGAGGGACGGGGGTCTGGCGTCCCATGTGCAGGCAGGCTGGACCGCGTGTGGCCCCAGACCAGAAACTGACCTCCGGACCTTGGGGTGGAAACAGCCAGGCAGGCGTGTGTCTCCTGAGGGCCCAGAGGAGGCCGGGGGACTACTGAGACCCCCCTAAGGCCAGTGGAAGAGGAGCCCGAGACAGAAGCCTCCTCCAGCCCCTCCTGGCCCTGCTTTCCTGCTGCTGGGGGTCCTGTCAGGGGCTCTCCGGTCACTGGCCTGTCGTGTTACAGTCCCTGTGCCCACTGGGACACTTGCTTGTCAATGCTTGCCCCCAGGAGGAACACAGGACCTGCCTGACTTCAGCGGGGGCGGGGAGGGGAGAGTGAGCTGAGGTGCTGGCAGAGCCCGAGCCCGGGGCCCGAGCGTCCTGGGGTGGCCTGTCCCTGCCCCCCCTTCCTGTGAGTGGGGGCCGGTCCCCGCCCCCGCCCCCACCCAGCACCGGGGCTGCCTGTGGGTGCCCCGTGCCTGCTCCTCCAGTCCGGACCCTGCTGTGCCCGTGGATCTGCATCCTCGAAGTCTGGGCACCCAGGGATCCTGAGCAGTGACTTCTGGGGGTTTCTCTGGCGCCTCTCCTCTCTCGCGCCCCTCTCCCTGCAGAGGGTTTAGCCCCTCCTGAGGCTCAGGGACCGGGGAGCGCCCAGCCCCCAGGAGACCGGGAGGGTCCAGACCCACGGTTTCCCCCTCAGGGACCAGACAGGGGGCCCGATGCCTTGGCCTCCTCAGGTGCTGCTGGAGGGCCTGCCTGCTGCACGTCCTGACCCCCTGGGACAGACACAGCACAAGTGAGGGTAGGTTCCGCGGTGCTCTGCTTCCTGCCCCACCCCACCTCCGTCCCTGACCCAGGAACATGTCACTTCTGCCCTGGAGCCCCATGTCAGGGGCCCGTGACGGGATGGACCCAGCCCTCAGGGAAGTGGAGTGTTTGTGGGGCGGCCCGGGCCCTCACCCCAGCCTGGGTGCTGGTGAAGGAGCCCAGTGGCCGCCCGGCTCGGAGAGGAGAGCTGAAGCCGGCCTGCGGGGTGGGGGGACCAGCTCCTTCTGCTGACACAGACATTCCGAGGGGCAGAGACGCCCAGCCCGCATTTCCGCATCGAGAAAGCATTTCCCAAACAGCTTCCAGACCCCACAGCCTCGGGCCTGGATGCGCTTGGCGGCACCGCAGCGGAGGAGGGGGCAGTGGGGCGGCCGTGGGCACCGTCCGCGGCTGGTGGCGTCCTGCACTCGGCGGGCTGCTCCCTGCGTGGCCGGGCCTCGTAGGGGCTGGAGGCCCAGCCCTCCGCGGCCCCCTGGTCTTTCCGGGGCGTGCTGCCGGAGCTCATCTCATACCTCGCGTTGTCCCGGGCTGCTGCTCCCAGACTGTGCTCTGCCCTTGCCAGCCCCCGCCCCCGTCCCCGCGCAGGCTGGAATGTATAGCAGTCCGCATGCCAGGGTGCAGGCCGCCCCTCGGTGGGACAAGAGGGCCTGAGCGGTGCTTCCCCGTCAGCTTATCGGGATGGGGAGGCGGCAGCGGGAGCCCCAGGGACATGGCTTTGTGGGATAGGGGCTGTGCTGAGGTCCCTTGGCTCTTCTCAAGCTGGTGTGGCCAGGTTCCAGGATGCCTTCCGGGCCGTGACTTCATCACCAGGGAGCAGGGAGGCTGGTCCCAGGACGCTACCCTTCTGACCCTCGGCTCTGGACGCTGCCATGGGTCTTGCTGCTTGGCCCGGGGGCAGGGATCCTGCCAGCCGCTTGGGCTGATTCTTACGGACTCCCAGGGCGGCATTTTCTGCATCCGCTTTCCCCACGCTCTGCACGGCGGGCCTGCGGTGGTCTTCCCTCGCTACGGACGGGGAGACGCGCACAGAGAGGTTTGTCCCCTTGGCAGCAAGCTGAGGGCTGGGCATGGGGAGACCAGTGCCGCCCCACAGAGAGCCATGTGTGTAGTCTTAAGTTCTCCCGAAGCAACGCTAAAAAAGCTAAGAAATCGGAAACATTGATATTAATGATCTTTTTTACTTCATGCCACATATCCAAGTAAAACCACTTACATGTGAAATTCATGTAAAAAGGACTAAGGTGATTACTTACTTCTGTTTCGTACCAAGAAGCTGGCGTGTTTTATGAGGACGAGTGACAGACCCCGTGCTCAGTGGCCGTGGGGGCTTGTGGCCCTCCCCTGGGACACAGGACAAGGCAGAGCCCTTTGCCAGGGTGGGCAGGACTTGGGGGGCTACACAAGGAGACCGAGGCCGGTGCCCCCCCCTTCCTGTCTGGCTCTTCCTCCTCCCACGGCCCTGGTCCAGAGAGACGTCAGGGTGGAGGCTGCATGGGACTTAGGGACCCCTCGCGGGGTCTCTGCAGGGCCTTCACCCCAGAAGGGCGCTCTTTTGGGGTGTACCCTGGGAGTATCCCAGGCCCTGCTGCCCAGCGGTGAGGGTGACTTTGGAGTCCGAGCTTCCGATGGTGTCCCTCTGCCCCTCCCTGGGAGACAGAGCTTGTCTCCACGGCCTCCTGTTCCCTATCTCCTGACTGGTGGCCGCGGATGGGGGGGACCCTTGGGTTCCCCTGATCACTGGTTTGTGAGCTGTCGGAAAATGAGATTTACACCCCAGTGACAAAGTGCTGCCCCGTGCAGAAGGCGCCACACAGCGATCCGACGGTGTACCCATCCGGGACACTTATAGGAGCTCCCAGGGTGAGAGGCCCGAGTTCAAGGGCTGGTGGGTCGTTCAGACGGCGGACGGGAGAGAGGCTTACCCAGGAGGCGCTGGCAGGCAGGCAGGCCCTAGGCAGGCCCGTTTCTGCCCTGCCAGGCGCCTGGCAGGCAGGGGGCCAATGGGATGGGCGGACCTCTGTACCACGGGCAGGACTGGGTGAGGCGAGGTGGTGCCTCTCTCCCCGGACCTGGCCCATAGGTGGGCTGCGCAGAGTGCCGGACAGCTGGGCCTTGGCCCAGTCATTGGCCAGGAGGTGGGCGGCTGGCCTACGCAGGGTCCCCGGGTGAGACCTCAGGGGCAGGCAGGGGCTGTGGGTCAGATGCTCATGAGGCCCGTATGCCTAGGTTCTTAGGGGGCTGCCTGCTTGGGACTAAGCTGGAGCCTCAGGCTGTGCCCACTAGCGAACTGGGGGTTCAGGACCCTGGGGTTGGATGTGCCTCTGAGGCTCATGTAGCCAGACACCTGGGGCGCACTGCCCTTGATAGGGAGTCCATTTTTGCTCTGACCCTCTCCCACCTGCTGCAGGGGTGTAGGGACTCCTTCTGGGTGCCAGCCCCCGTGCAGGGGAGGACGGGACAGTGCAGGGAGCCGGTCCCGTCCAGGGGAGGACATGACAGTGCAGGGAGCTGGGCCCCGTCCAAGGGAGGACACGACAGTGCAGGTAGCCAGGGAGCCGGGCCGGCTGGGGACTGCAGGCCTCTTCCCCCAGGTGCCTGGCTCCCACCCACCTCACACTTGGTAGACCCCGGCCCACCTAACTGTCCTGAAACCCCCAGTGGCATTGCCAGGGTGGCCTCCTTTTCTGTTTGGGTGTCTTTCCTGTAGGTGTGGGAACGCATGAGTCTGGGGGCGCGCATGTGCCCGCACACGTCTGTGCGGGGGGGGGGGGGCTGTGTGTGTCACGTGCGCATCTGCACACGTGGATCTGTTTGTGCACGTGTCCCCGCGGGTCTGCCGGAGGGTGCCTGTGTGCGTGTGCGGGGCTCCGCGTCGGGTGCGAGAGCGCGTGCCGGAATGCGCGGGCGAGGAGCGGTGCTCGGGGGCGGAGCGGGGGCGGGGGGGGGCCGGCGCGGCCCGCGGGGGCGGGGCGGGGCGGGGCGGGGGCGGCCCCTGCGCCTGGAGGATTTGGCCTTCACCTGCGGGGGGCGGAGGGAAAGCCAAGAACAAAAAGGCGCGGGGCGGGGCGCCGGGCTCTGAGCGCGCCGGGGCCGCTGGGGTGCGCGCAGCCCGCCGGCCGGCCATGCGAGCGTCCCGGGGCCGCGGGGCCCTGGCGGCGCTCTGGTGCCTCGGGCTGCTGGGGGGCCTGGCGCGCGTCGCGGGCACGCACTACCGCTACCTCTGGAGGGGCTGCTGGCCGTGCCACCTGGGCCAGGCCGGCTACTCCGTGAGCGCCGGGGACCAGAGGCCAGGTGGGCGCCGGGCGGACTCCGCGCGGGCTGGGGGCGCCGGGCGGGCTCTGCGCGGGCTGGGGGCGCCGGGCTCCTCCGCGGGCCCCCTTCGCTTCTCTTTTTGAAGCTAGCGCCGAGGCTGAGAGCGCGGAGGCTGCAGGGAGCAGGGCGGGGGCAGTGGCGCTGGCGGCCGCTTCCTCTGGGACAGGGCCCTTCCTCCCAGAGTCTTCGGACCTTCCGTCCCCCCCCCCCGGCCTGGCTGTGGGGTCTGCTGACAGCCAAACGGTCTCTTGACCGGAGGGAAGAGAAGCAGCCCCTTTCATTTGCTTGTGGCATGGGGTGGGGGGACATTTCCCCCGCACTGGCAGCTTGGGGTTGGGGGGGTCAAGAAAGAAGACAGCTTCAAAGGAGAGCCCTCGGGTCCCTAAGCAAAGTCTGCCCCTCTAGGGTCCCTAGAGCTTGGCCCCTTGGCGGTCATGTATGGATGTGGCAGGTGCCATCCTTTCCATCACCTTCCCCAAGCCTTGGGTGTGTGGCCACCCCAGTGAGCTGCAGAGGGAGCCCCGAGACCCCAGCAGCTCATGGACAGCGGATACACCCTTGTCCGGGTCTGTCCTGCCTCTCCCTGCCCTTTAGATCTGGTACCCGCGGTGCGCCGGCCTCCCTGCAGGAGCGCCTCAGAGGCTGGGGGCCATCATCCTCCGGAACGGGAGGCGGGCCCTCCCCTCCAGACCGGCCCTGGCCCCTGAGTGTGACTCTGTGCAGGGCACCTGGTCTTCTTGGAGTACTGGCCCTGCTCCACTGTCCTCTGGGCCACGCCAGCTGGGTCTCAGGCTGGGTCCCCACAGGGTGGACAGCCCTCTTCCCATGCAGTGGCTCAGCCACAGCCAGGCCAGTGCTTTCACAGCACTGCTGGTGACTGTAAGTGCTGTGAGGCGGCGGTGTAGCCTCCAGAGGGAGGCTGTGTGGGGCTGGGCTTTGGGGAGCTCCCGCCCAGCTCTGGGGCCTGCGCTCTGGGGCCCACGTGGCCTTGCGGAGAGGAGAGGACGAGGGCCTGTGGATGACAGGGTGCTATCTCTGGGCATGAGGACCCTGGGGCATGTTTGGGGGCAAGCAGGATTCTGAACTTGATAAGCACGTGAGTGGGCTTCCTGGCGGCGTCCCAGAGGGCCCAGGTTTCCAGGGGAAGCATGCGCGAGGCTTTGGAGGAAGGGGCTGATGGGGGAGACAGTGTGTCTGCAGGGCCTGCTTGCTCAACCGGCCTGAGCCCCTGGCCCGGCAGCTGGGGGAGCCTCCATGGGCTCCCCGCAGCATCGAGACTGGCTGCGCAAGGACGACCTGGGGAGTCAGCCCGGTGTCGGCCCGGCAATGTGTCCCCGTGTGCCAGGGTGGGAGGCAGTTTCCGTCAGCAGAAGCTGCCAACCACACAGCTCAGCCTGGGGCGGCACCAGCATGCTCCCCGGGCCTGGGGCCTGCCTGCTCCTGGGCCCCGGCTGCTCCCCGTGCGGGCGTGAGCCGCACCGGACGCGAGGAGGCTGGGCCTCAGGCTGCACAGGGCCGGGGGTTGTGCTCCGGGCTCTCGTCCCCGGTTCCACGGGGTCAGCCTGGGAGGCTCGGGGCCTTCAGGCTTTCTTTCAGAGACCCCTGGGGTCGGGGGGCACCCAGGCCCCCCTCTGTGCTGTTTGCAAGAGGGATATCTTCTCTGTAGTTCCAGGGCCTAAGGTGTCAATGCCCAGTTTGGAGTGACTCAGGGCACTGGTCCCATGGCAGGAAGCACCGTGTGAGGGCAAGTTGGCTGGAGAGAGCAGGCCCGCGGGACAGGCCCCGGGGAGGGCATCCGGCCCCCAGAGAGCACAGCGGACCTCACTGGGGGGGGAGCGCGCAGGAGGCTGGGCTGGACAGAGGCCCTGTGTCTCCCCATCTCTTTCTCCCTGACGTCCTGTCCCCACCTTTAGGGGCCTCGTGATGACTGTGGGCCCACCTGCAAGGTCCCTTTAGCTGGCGAGGCTCCAGGGATTAGACTGCGGACCCTTTTGGGGGCCGTTACTCTGCTGACCCCGCTCTCCTTAAAGACACTGAGCCTGTGGCTCTCAGGTCCCAGCCACCGCCGCCGAGTCAGCGGCTGCAGGTGGCTGGAGTCGGCGGAGGACAGCGGCCCCCACATGGCTGCCTCGGGAGCCGGGCAGGCAGGGTGAGGGACGTGGGTCCTGCATTGCTTCCTGAGGGTCGGTTTCCTCCGCGAAGGGGCCCGACAGGAGGTCGGGCGACCGCATGCCCCGCTGCCCTTCCGCAGGCCTCCCTTGCCCAGAGGGCTGAAGGGGGAGGCCTCAGGCTCTTTGGCCTTGAGTTGCCTGCTGCGTCCCGATGCCTGCGCAGCTGACAGTGCCCGGGGGCCCTGGAAGTGGTGTCTGAGCATCATTGCGCCTGCCGGGCCACGGCTCACAGACGCTGTCCCCGCCAGGGCTGGGTCGCTGATCACTAAGGAGGGCAGCTCCAGGGGCCACTGGAGAGCTTGGGGCTGCCGTCCGTGTGCCAGCCCCTCCCACCGGGGCCTCCGTGGGAGATGGCTTGCAGACGTGGCCCTGTGCGTCTTAGCAAGGAGCAGCCTTTCTGTCCACTGGCGTGGACACTTGAGTCTGAATGTTCCTGTGCGGGCAGCAGGGGGGCCCGAAGAACAGTGGTCACGTGGGCAGGGTGGGAGCCAGGCTGGAGGCTCCGGCCGTCAGGGCGGCTGGAGGGACCCTGCTGGCTGACGGCAGCCTCCTGCCTGTGCCTCCCCCGAGTGCTTCGTCCCAGACTGTCCGTTTGCTGTCCTTGCGGCCCAAAGGGCTGCTGGGCTGGCCGAGGGGTTGACGCTATCCTGGGCTCCCCTTGCTCAGACCTGCCTGGGAACTGCTGCAGGATGTGGCCGCCCAGCCGAGTGTCCGAGCAGCCTCTCCCCCAGCTGGGGTCTGGAGTGAGCCGAGCGTGATTATGAGCTGCCGGCCGAGAGCAGGGTTGCCAGAAGCCTGCGTCCCTGCCCGCCTGCGTCCCTGCCCGCCTGCACTCCCAGGCCCGGGGCCACATCAGGAGCACCGCGGCACGCCGGAATGATGCCTGGCAGGGTTGGTCTGGACACTGAGGCTGCCGTGCACCCCCGCCCCCACGGACAACACATACCTGGCAGGTCTTCCCTGAAGTTTCGCTAAGCGCCTACTACGTGCCCGGGGCCACGTCCCCAGTGGTTACATCTTTACCTCCTCTCTGAGCTCCCGTGGGGGGTGCTGCCTGCACCTCCCTTCCATCCACTTGCCACCCAGCTGACTCTCCCGCAGGAGGGCCCTGGGTCCCTCTGTCCCCTCCTGGAGACTCTGCTGGGGCCCTTTGACCTCTGCCTTCAGGCTTCTTCCCGAGAACCACCCAGGTCCATCCTGAGAAAGCTCCAGGCTGCCACGGGCAGAAGAGAGCCTCCCTGCATCTTTGGGCCTCTCCCCAAGGTGCTCGGCACGGCCCTGGGGGTCTCCTCGGACTGACCTGGTCTGTGTGCGCAGCAGAGGCCCTGGCCTCCTGGAGTTGGTTTGGTGTCATTTCTGGGGCTCCAGGTCTGTTCTCCGCACGTGGGCTGGTGGCACGGTTCCCGTGTGTGTGGGAAGCACAAGCTGGTGGGTGGGCGCGGGGGATGGCCGGGGGGAGCCTTGTCCTGTACCCCACCTTTGGCACCCTTCACAGGCAGCCTCAGACGGCTGGCATTTTAGGAGAATGGAAACTGAGCATTTTCACGGGAGGGAACCAGAGGCTGGAGTCATGCCTTGTCGATGTCGGAGTGGAGCGTCTGTGTGTCTGTCTCCCTGCTTTTGTGGTTGGGGAGGCAGGCGTCTCAGAAGTGTGGACTGGCCTGAGGCCCGGCATGGGCTTCCGGCCCTGTGCCTGGTGTGCCGGGGGCCCCCGTGTCTGCAGCAGCTCCCTCCCTCGGTCTCCGGGTCTCCCGGACAGTTGTGTCCCTCCTGGCGTTAGCCGCGCACACAGGTGTCTCAGCAGCCTGTTCTGACCACTTCCGTTGCTGCCCAGCCTCCCCGGGGGCCTGGGTTGGTGGACGGAAGTCTGGAGGGAGGGATGAGAGGTTAGGGCAGCTCCCAACATTCCCCGCGTCTCTGCACTCCTGCAGGAGGAGGTGACCCTCCTGGGGCGCAGGCCCGCGGGCCCCCAGCTCTGGGGACGGTCTTCCTCCTTCTCCAGTTCTTAGCTGGGCTCCTGGGGTGGCCCCTCAGGGCCTTTGGGCTGGCCTCATCCACTCCTGGTGGGCAGGGATGCTGGGGGCGCTGTGGGCACGTGTGCTCTCTGGTGGCTGGCGGTCTCGGAGGGAAGGTGTTCTCCCAGAAGTGCCTGGGGACCTCCACGAGGTCCTGTCCTGAGGATGTTGCTGGTGGTCTCCCGTCCCCCTGGCATGGGAGGCCCCCGGGAGACCCGGGCAGATATCACCCACGTTAGTTTCCCGGGACCAAAACAAGTACAACAGTAGATGTTTATTCTCTGACTGTTTTGGAGACTGAAAGTTCGACGTAAAGGTTTCGGCAGCTCCCTCCGAAACCTCCAGGGGAGACCCGTCCTTCTCTCGTCCTTCCAGCCTCTTATGGCCCCGCCTGGTTCCTAGGCTGTGGCCACCTCATTCCAACCTCTGCCTCCCCGTGTGTCTCCTGTGAGGACCCTGGTTGCAGGATGTAGCCCCCCTCCCCCGTCCAGCACGGGTAACTAATCGCATCTGCTTCTGAAGGTCACGTTCTGAGGCTCCGCGTGGATGTGAATTTGGGGGGACGCTGTTCAAGCCTCCTCTCCCCTAGCCAGAGCCCGAACAAGGGCATCTCGTGCATTACTGGCTTTTCCTTTTGGGCTCCCGGGTCCCAGAGGAGCGGCTGGCCCTGTCCTGAGAGTATTTCCGGATTTGGACCTTCGGGGTAGAGCACGAGCTCCAGGTTCAGTCTCGAAAGTCCTGAGGAGCTGGGCCTCCCCCCGCCTCAGCCCAGTGCCCTCTGCAGCCGCCGCCTTGTCCAGATCACTGCTCCCTGTGTTGTGTCTGACCCCCGGGGCTCCTCACGCTCTGGCCACCCCGAGGTGGCGGCTCTTCCCCACAAGCAGGCTGGCCGGGTGTGAGGGAGGGGCCCTGCCTTCTCCCCACTCTGCTCCGGCAAGCGTGGGCTCGGAGTGTGGGCACCTGCGCGGGGTTCCACTGTGAGGGCACCTGGATCGGGGTCCCTGGGGCGGCTAACCCTTGGCCCGTGTCCCCGTCCAGATGTGGATGAGTGCCAAGTGCACAACGGTGGCTGTCAGCACAGATGTGTGAACACACCAGGCTCTTACCTCTGCGAGTGCAAGCCCGGGTTCCGGCTCCACACGGACGGCAGGACCTGCTTGGGTAAGTGCCCAGCTGCCCCCCACCCAGGCTCTGTGCCACCTCCCCGCGTGGGTTCCTGGCCTCCACCCTCCTGCCTGGGCCCACCAGGGGGGGGCTGGGGTCCCCGTCCTCCTGGACCTGCTCAGGGGCTTGTCCTGCTGCGTGTGTGCTGCCCCTTGGGGCTCTGGCTGGCCTCTCACGGGGCAGTGCGCCCTCCACGCACGTGAGGGAAAGAGTGAGTCCCCAGGGCCTGGCTCCCCCATGCTGAGGCCGGACCCCGTGATCCTGGGGTATGGAGGTCATGTTCCTGGGGTTCCTCTCTCGACTTGGGGAGGAGCCCCTGGGCCAGCACTCTCTGCAGGGCCCTCTCAGCCGAAGCCGTGGTGCTGGGTCAGCAGGGGCCCAGGGCCCGGGGACCAAACTTGGGGGTGACTTGGGTGCTGGCCGGGTGGGGGTGGCTGGTGAGGGCAGGGGCAGGGCCAGCACGAGGCCACTCTTGGCCTGCAGAGCTGGGGTTCCTGGGCCCTGGTCCCCCCACCCCGGCCTTGGGAAGCTTAGGGGGTTGGGCTATGGCAGGTCAGGAAGAGGGAGCTGAGAAGCAGGACCCCGACCCTCACTTCCTCTGCAGGGCCTTTGTCTGTGGGGAGTAGACTTGTTGGAGGTGCCCTGGCCACAGCGTGCTGTCCCTGCCAGCGTGGAGGGCTACCGGGGCGAGGGGGCCGGTGCTGGGTGCCCGCTGAGGTGGAGGGTGGAGGGGCCGCAGGCTGGGGTCTGGTGCTGAGCCCTCCGCTCGCTGCACCCCCGCCTTGCCCCTCTCGTGCCTGGCTCTGGACGCAGGAGCCCAGGGCCCGGGGCTGCTGTGTCTGGGAGGCCATGTGATGGTCATTCTTGGGGGGCTGGGGCGGGACGCCCCTCGTTTCCACCCTGGAGACGCGGAGTGGGCCCGGCAGGCTGCGAGTGGCCTCATTCCTCACGCTGTGCTGCGATGTGGCAGGGCGGCCCGCCAGCCCCGGGGGGCCCTCCGGGCACACACACTCTCACATGTCCGGGCGCCGCCACCGCGCGGGGAGGGAGGCAGCTGCTCCGCCGTTTCTCTGGGTCGGGAAGTGGAAACAGATGTGGGAAGTGTTGTAATGTGCTTCCAGACAAACCCAGTGGGGGTTGCGGCCCCCAGTTGGGGGTTAGGCGAGGGGACTTCTGGGAGCCTGCTGGTTCCCCCAGGCCCCTGGGCATCCCGGAGAAGTGTGTCCCTGGGGCCCGGGCCGTGGTGGTCTGAGCTCGGCCCGGAGGGTGCCCACTGTCCCCTCCCTGCTGGGGGCTCCACCGTGAGGGGCCTGGGGCTGGGACACCCCCCCACGTCTCTCTGGTCTCCCCATCTGCTGGTGACGCCTTCCCTGGGGTGCCTGACGGCAGGAATGCCCACTGGTGTTGGGTGAACGGCAGGCAAAGGCAGGGGCACCTTCCTGGCCATGGAGGGACAGGTCGTGGCCTTGGAGAGTGTCCTTCAGCTACTGGCTGCGGGAGGCCTGGAGGGGCGCCCCTCGTTCTTGCCCTGGCCCCCAGCCCACCCCGGCTGCGCCGGAACTCTTCCTGGGTGCCCTCCCTGCCTGTGCTCTGGGTGCAGAAGTCTCCATCTGGGGCATTGGCTTATCTTAAACGTCTCTTTGGGGTCTGCTGCCAGGGATCCTGGGCGTGGTCTGCACAGCCTGGCAGGAGGCTGCTGGGACCTCACAGCCCCTCGGCGGGCAGCCCCAACCCCACGCTCCCAGGCCGGCCCCCGGCTCTCTCGGAGCTGGCGCCCACCTCCCGGCTGCTCCCCATTGCTGGGAGTGGTTTCCTCAAGGGTGTCGTTGGGCCTCCCCCTCTTGCGACTGGAACTCCCAGCAGGACATGCACAGTGCCCCGCTTACCTGCACACGCCTGGCTCTTGTGGTGGCTTCTTTGTACCGGGAGCTCTCGGGAGCTGACGTGTTGCCAGGGTGCAGGCCGGGGCCCGGGTCCCCCCGGGGGGTAGGGTCTGGAGTTGCGGTGGGTGTGTCAGGCTTGGTCCCCTGGGAGCTGCCTTTTCTGGAGGGGCCTGGGCCTTGTTGAGAAACTTCCTGAGTGGACAGGCCTCTCCAGGGAGCTTCTTCGCAGGCAGAGTGGAAAGTGTTTGATCTTCTCGCTAATGCACCCCTTTTGGTGTCTGGGGGACCTGCCCAGCCGCAGCGCTGTCCTTGGGTGGGTAGGCGGGGACGAGCAGCTTCCAGGTGGGGGCCTTGTGGAGGACATTGCTGGACCCTCCGCGGGCTCTGAGTGGGGGGAGCTGGACTACCTGCCACTGAGAACTGTGGGGGCCTGTCCCCTCTCCTCTGGGATTCCTAGGGTACAGGACACAGGGAGGAGCTGGGCCTTCTCTAACCGAGATTTACGGGGCACCCTCAGAGCTCAGACCACCCTAGGGCTACAGGATGCTCACGGGAGGAATTGGGATAGGAATCCCGCGCCCCCAGCGGGGCCCAGCTGCACAGCTGGAATACAGCTGCTCTGGAACCCCTCCCCTGGGGCCTGCTGGGAGTCTCTTCTGGGGGAGGGGTGCCGGGAGCTCCCCTGGGACTTTGCAGCCTAGCAGAAAACAGCCCCAGGCGCCCACTCCCATCCAGCCACTGAGAGTAAGAATTACCACGAGCTGGAGGTTGGGGTGGAGAAGGAGCTGCCCTCGCCATATGACATCATGACATCGCTCCTGTGATGCCATGTCACGGGGCCCTGAGGGATGTCGGAAGTCCTCAAAGGCGCATTTGAGTGGGGGCCTTGAAACACACAAGGGGGGCCTTAAAACACTGTGGAACTTGCCCCCGAGGCAGGGAGAGGACAGGAAATGCACAGCTTTCTCCCATGTCTCCTTTGTAGAAGGTCTGATGGAAATAAAACACAAAAAGGTTTCCATTCTTCAAAAAGAGAATTTGCAAGCACTTTGCCATCAGCCGGAAGCCCCGGAGCACTACCCACTTAGCCTGGGCTCCGGAGAGGGGGACGTAGCCTGGCATCTGGCATCATGGGGCTCTCCATGGCCAGGGAGCCTTCGTGGATGTGTCCCCCAGCGTCGGGGTCGGGCGGAGCAGGGCCTAGTGTTAGTCTGCCCTGTTTGTCACCCTCGGGCCATGGAGCTGGCCTCTCTCCTTTCCCGACTCGGGGCTTAGAGCCTGCAAGTGCTTTGATCAGGGGACGTGTTTAGGGAGGGCATTCTTGTTTCTCTATGACACCTCGTGGAGATCCAGCCCGCGAACCCACGGAGAGCCACTGCTGGGCACTTTAACACTTGGGCCTGGGAAGCCCACTTCCCCTGGGCAGCTGGACTCCTGGACGCCTGTCCCGTGATCCCTTCTGGATCCTGCTCTTGAACATGGATGCTTCTCCACGTCCCCTTAGGCAAGTAGGACCCCAGGGGGTCCCTATGAGGGACCATGATATCACCCTCCAGCAGCGGGTCCTGTGTGATGCCCTGGGCCAACCACTTGGAAGACCTGGGCTCTTTATCCTCCCCCCGCCTTGGCCTGTGCCCCTATGGCCTTTCGGACTCCCATCCCCCCACCAGTATTGCTGGCAGCATGCACTCCCCACCCACGTCACTAGTAACTGGATGTCCTGATTCCCTCTCCTAGGAGTCCCATGGGCCCCTGGTGCCCATGGCGTGGGGGAGGGTCTCCCCAGCTCCGCCTTTCCCTGGGCCTCGGGGCAGTCTCATTCCCTGCCAGGCCAGGGAGTCTCCCAGTGAGGGGGCAGCGAGGGGACTCCCCAGGGAGGCCACATGGCCCCTCTGGAGGCCCCAGGCAGCAGGAAGGTGGAGATCTCCATGCTTATCTCCAGCCCCATCCCCACAAAGTTGTGCCGTTCTGAGAATGTTCTCCAGCGGCCCCCAAACCCCCAACCCCGCAGGCTGCGGCTGCTAGAAGTCGCTTTCCCAGCCCCGAGGGGCCCGTGGGTCTGGATGGGGCCGCTGGAAGGGCAGCCCCGCCCCTGGGACGTCCCGGGATGCTGTGGCTTTGCTCAAGCCCAGGAGCCCAGCGATGCAGCCTGCCAGCGCCCAGGGGTGATGGGATGGTCATGCTCCAACCCAGGGGAGCCAGGGGCAGTGGTCACAGAGCCCGGGCTGGACAAGGACACCCAGCAGGGAAGCAAGGGCAGCTGGGGCCGTGCAGCAGGGAGGATTGGAGCCAGGCGTGGGGTCTGGCGGCTGGTGGGAGGAACAGCCTGTGCGTCACACCTTTGCTTTACCCTGAGGTGGGAAGTGTGGGCCGGAGGTCGGCACGGCCTGGGTCCTGGGGCCCCCCTTGTGGCTGTCTCACCCTGGCTCAGACTCCAGATTGGTGGCGGCTGGTGGGTGTGTGGTTTGTGATGAGGCTGGCCCAGCCACTGGCACGGGGGTGAGGGCGGCTAGTTGCAGAACCGCAATTCCTTGTGGCTGCCTGCCGTGTAGGACCCCCAGCCGAGGGCGGGGAGCAGGACGGCACGCGCACGGCGGAGGAGCTGGCCACCCCTGCCTGGAGGGATGGGGTGGGCAGAGCCCGAGTGAGTCTCCCTTTCCGCCCTGCCACGCTGGCCGTGTGCCCAACAGAGGGCTTTCCAGAAGGAAGGACCCTGTGGGTGGCCTCTGACCACACGTGGTGGGAGGCTCTTGGTACCTAGGAACCAAGCCAGTCTGAGGGCAGTAATTACCAAACCCCGTGAAGGCAGCGGGGACCAGAGCCACCCCAGCCTGTCCAGAAACCATGGGGCTGGGTGTGGAGGCAGCCGCAGAGCCGGCTGGCAGGCTCGGCGTGCTGCTGACAGCAATGCCCTCCCGCGGGTGGCCGGCCGGGCAGAGTCGCCGCCCGCCGCCCCACCTGCTGCCCCACCTCTGAGTCACTGGGATGCCCCCGGGTCTGAGTCCGTGCCCAGGTCTCCGGGCTGCCCCGGTGCCTGCACCCGCAGAGACCCTGGGGCACGGGCAGAACGGTCACTCCCCCCGCCAATGTCCCTGCCTCCAGCTCAGGTAGCCCCGTGCCTTCGTGAGTGGACGCCTTGCCCGCAGGCCCCTGGGTGGTGGCGGCCTCTGCTGGCAGAAGGCAGGCTTGCAGCCCAGCTCCTGGAAGCCGCCTGCATCTGGGGCTGAAGCCAGGGGTCCTGGAAGGTCCAGAGGGAGGGTCTGTCAGCTCGGGACGCTGTAACAGGTCCCGCCACAGGCGGCTTGAAGAACAGAAATTTATTTTCTCGCCGCTCTGGAGGTGGGAAGTTCCACATCACGGTGCCGGCCAGTGGGGCTGCTGGTGGGGGGCACCTTCCTGGGGGCTCTTCTTCCCGTGGCCTCCTGCGGCGGAGAGAGAGACGCAGAGATACAGAGATCTCACGTCCCTTCTCATAAGGACACAGGTTCTGCTGGATCAGGGTGGCACCTTTATGACCTCATAAAACCTAACGTTTCTCCACGAAAGCTCTGCTTCCGAGTTCATTCACATCGGGGGTTCAATTCTAGGGGTACGCCTATGAATCTTGGAGGGCCACGAGCACTCGCCCTGGACCTCCTGTTTCTGCCAGGCTCTCAGCTTTGCTGCGGGTCCGAGCGGGGTTCCGATCGGGGGGGGAGCGCCCGGGCTGGGACGTGGATTCCATGGCTGGGTTTTGAAGTGACCCAAGGAGCCTGGAACCCTCGCCACCAGCTCTGGGCACTGGCCACACCCAAGCCGGCCCCTCCCTGAGCTGCACAGCCCAGTGCCTGAGAAAAAAATCTGTGTCGATGAGCTTTCCGGGAACCTGTGGCCCCGCGTGTGCGATATGACACCGGGTTTGGCTCCCCATGCACACAGCTTGGGAGCATCTGGAGGTTAGGACTCGGCAGGGCGCGGGGGTGGGAGCCTGGGCTCCCTCTGCTTGCCGCCTTCCCCCCCACCCAGTGATTTCTCCCCTGCATGCGGCCCTGGGCCAGGTGCCTGATTGTCCCCGGGCCCGACTTGGGGGCTTAGCCTGGCAAGGGCGGCTCCTGGGCCCTCCTGGGTCCTCCTCCCTGTCCTGCCGACCCCCCTGCCCGGTGCTCCATGACCCTCTCTCTGTGTGCCTGTCCCACCCTGTCAGGAGGGGCGCTGGTGCCCGTGGTGAGTCTCGAGCGGGGATGCTGCTGGAGTCGTGAACCCAAACAGCCCCGGGACTGGGGGAGCTCAGCTCCTGCTCCGAAACGCCCGAGTGATGGCGGTGGCTGAAACGGAGCGTGTCGGCGCGGACACAGGGGTGGCGGCTGGGGAAGGGGCTTTGTGGCTGGGGGACAGCAGACAGTGGCTGCCCTGCTGGCCTTGCTTGGGCCCAGGCCTCGCATCTCTGCCGCTCTGCTGTGCACAGGCCAGGTGCAGCAGGAGACACAGCCAATGTGGCCATCCTCGTGTCCTCCCTGGGCGCGCCCCCGTAGGGCTGGGACCCTCGGCAGGGGCTCCCTGACCCCACACCTCCTCATGTGAAGAAAGTGGTCACTCTCCCGAGTGCCGTGTTCCGGGTTGCCCAAACCCGCTTGCCCTGTCTTGAAGGGAGTTCCTTCTGCCTTCCATGTGGTCTCAGAGACCTGGGGCCACATGCCTAGTGGCCACCCCTTGGCACTGCCAGGCCTGCCGCTCCTGCTCCCCACAGAAACCGCTCCCTTGGAGCTGGAGGCCAGGCTTCTGGGCCGCAGTGGCCCTCCGTGGGAGCCCCCCCACACATGCCTGCCCTGACCCGATAGGTGACCCGATCGGAGAGAGAAGCATCCAAGCCCTCTCTGCCCACAGCTGGCCGGCTGCCTCCTCTGGGAGCCTCCCAGGCTGCTTGGCCTCTGGCCTTGGAAGCGCCGGCTCTCAGTGGGCTGTGTGGCTCTCCATGCTGGGTGATGCCGGGTGGCCCTGGAGGGCCTGTCTACAGCCAGTCTTCAGGCAGGCGGGGCATGCGGGTCCAGAAACAAATCATGGTTTGTGTACCCTGCATGTGGGCCGAGCATCGAAGCCAGGCCCGTGAACCCTATAGGAACAGTGTGCCTCTCGAAGTCCTGTTTCTGGGACAGAGACAGAAAGGAAAGGGGCGGGGAGGGTCCTGAAGGATTCTACAGGAGGTGGTTGGAGCCTGATGAGGGTAGGTCCCTCGGCTGGGTCATCCCCCTGGGCTGTATCCACCACTCCTGTCTGTGTCCCCAGCCATAAACTCCTGTGCTGTGGGGAATGGGGGCTGCCAGCACGAGTGTGTCCAGCTCACGGTGACCCGGCACCACTGCCAGTGCCGCCCCGAGTTCCAGCTCCAGGAGGATGGAAAGCGCTGTGTCCGTGAGTGTGCTGCCCTGGAGATGGGCGCTGGGGCAGGTCTCCCACCGGGACTCCCCTGCTCCCCATGCCACACACCCACCCGGGAACCCGGAAGCCCGAGCCCCAGGCAGCTGCCGGCACAGATCCTGGGCTCGCTTCCCTGTGTGGCCGCTGGGGTTGGAAGCAGGACTCGGGGGAGGCAGGGCCCCTTGGGTGGTGGGGCACCGTCTGGCCCCCAGTGGGTGTGGTGGGGAAGCCCCTTAGGCTGTGCTCTGGGATCGTGCATCTGCTGGGGACAGGAAGCCCGGGATGGGGCGTGTGGGGGATGGGGCAAGGAAGGGCATCCTGCGTGTTTCTCACACCGTCCTGGGCTCCGTGTGGGCATGTGGGACCCAGGCCCTGGCCCTACTGGACGGGAGACGCAGGCAGGGCCCCACTTGGCATCTTGCTCTGGGGTCTCAGGGTTGCCTGTCATGGGAGGAGGAGTTTTGCTGATGGAGATGGTGGGGCAGGCTCGGGGTCTGCGAGATGTGGAAGTGGGGGGCCGTGCTGGGATGAGGCAAGTACTGAGAGTACCCCCCCAGCACACACGCAACTGGCCTCGGGGTCCCAGGCCGGAGTGAGGGTGGGCCTGAGGGCTGAGCAGTGGGGGACAGTAGCAGGGGACCACAGGGCTGGGGGCTGCAGGGCTCCTTAGGTCTGAGTAGGAGGAGGCTCCGGAGGACTTGGGGTATCTTGGAGGTTCCCACACTGGGGAGAGGGGGACCCCCGCTGAGCCCATTAGACTGGAGCCCCCAGGGACAAGAGCACTGGTGGGGGACTCAGGAGAGGTCTGGACACCCCAGATCTGCTGCAGCCCATTTTCCCTCTGGTCCTGTGACCGCAGGGAGGAACCCGTGCGCGGAGCGGAACGGCGGCTGCTCGCACATGTGCCAGGCGCGCCGCGGCCTCGCCCACTGTGAGTGCCGCGCGGGCTTCCTGCTGGCGGCCGACCGCAGGTCCTGTGAAGGTGAGGTGCCCCCCAACCCAGGCCCCAGCCGGGCTCTGCACCCCTCCTTGGGCGGGGGACGGAGAGGGGACAGGGACACTCTCAAGGAGCCTGAGTCTCACTCTGGCAGAAGCAAGCGGGAGGTCTCGGACGGCTTCTCAGTGGTCCTGTTGCCAGCTTCGGGGTACGTGGTCATCAGGGAAGTGGGGGGGGGCGGCCGCGGAGAGGAGGCAGGGAGCATCGCCGGAGCCCCAGGAGCTCCCTGTGCGGCCGGCTTCTAGATGTTTCTACGGCTGCCGTTAGCACGCGCACGGAGAATCGTCCCAGGTCCCAGCTGGGCCCTGCTTGCTTCTGCTTTCTGGAAGCTGCTCCTTCATGCCTTGCTTCGGGGGTGCGGGCTGCGCGGCCGGCCGCGTGTCTCGCCCTGTCATAGGAGCGTGGGGGGTCTTGTGTGTCCCCCGTCACCGCTGGGGTGCATCCAGGGCAGCTGGTGGCCATTTCCCCAAGCTGCGTTGGGCTCCGCAGGAGACCAGGCTGAGGGTCAGCTTCAGCCCGAGGGACCTCAGGGGGTGACCAAGAGCAGTGTTGGGGATCGGGCACTCCCAGCCGGTGCTGCAGGCGGGGGGCTGATGATGACCCCTGGTGTCCGCGGCCCCTGCCAGCAGGCCATGGAAAGGCCCCCCTTGGGGCCGGCCCGAGACCCAGCCTGGTGGCTGGGGCGGCACAGCCGAGGGAGGTGGGCTCAGACGGACCCCCTTGCCTGATGCTGCTGGTCCAGACCTGTGCCCTCCTCGCTCTGAGAAGGAGCGTGGTTCTGACCCCGAGGGCTGTTGATGAGAACGCCGAGCTCCGGAGGGCATCTTGGGGAAGGAAGTGGGGAGAGAGCCCTGGGTCTGAGCCCTGACCCCCACGGGGACCCCTCCTTCCTGAGGCCTCTACCGGGGGCCGCACCTCCCAGAGGCCTCCGTCTCGAGAGCCCTCCACTCGATCTCTCCCGTGCAGATGTGGACGAGTGCGCCACAGGGCAAGCCCAGTGTGCCCACGGCTGCCTCAACACCCAGGGCTCCTTCACGTGCATCTGCCACGCCGGCTACGAGCTGGGCGCTGACGGCCGCCAGTGCTACCGTGAGTGGACTGCGGGCAAGCGCAGGCACCCCAGGCTGTGAAGGGACCTGGAAGCAGCGACACAGGTCCCCAGACCCCACGGGCACTGGCGCGCCGGGGCCGGGCCAAGGGGCCAAGCTCTCCGGTCATCTAGGGGCAGTGCTGGGTGTGGGGACTGAGGTGGGCCCAGGGCGGCAGGGGGTATGTGTAGGGGGGTGGGGGTTGGGGCAGAACATTCCAGAACCCACCCAGCCCAGGAGCTGGGGCCACCCATTTCCTGATAGGATGGGCCTGAGGGCTGCAGGCTGGCTGCCAGGTTTGGGGGTACTGTGGGGGGGTCACCAGGACCCCTTCCCACGTCCCTGCTGGGGGGTCTCCCGGCAGGTATCGAGATGGAAATTGTGAACAGCTGTGAGGCAGACAATGGGGGCTGCTCGCACGGCTGTAGCCACAGCAGTGCGGGGCCGCTGTGCACCTGCCCCCGCGGTTACGAGCTGGACGAGGACCAGAAGACATGCCTCGGTGCGCAGTGGCATCCTGCCCACAGCCCCCCACCCCCGGGCTGTGCCTCGGCGGGATCCTGTGACTCCACAGCTCCCGCTGGGTCCCCTCCCCGTGCTACTCGCTCTGGGTGGAGGGTGGGCCCTGCTGAGCACCTGGCCCCCGCACCCCATTGGCCCCGTGTCACTGAATGCCCCGATTGCTGGCAGTGGCACCTGCAGCCCTGCAGGGTGTGTGGGTCCTTTCTTTGGGGGGGGTGCTGCTGCGAGATGGACTCCCCAGCATGCTGCAGCCTCCAATCTAGCCCCCAAAGCTGGCAGGGCCGCCCCAGGGCCGCGGCGTGCGTCCTGTGTGTCCCTGGGGCCAGGGCGGTGCCTGGATGCATGGGAGTGTGTGCGGGGCCTGTGTGCTTTGGGCGTGGGAAGGCACGCATGTGGGCAGGTGCCATGGCCCTGGTGTGTGTCCCGCAGACGTGGACGACTGTGCGGCCTCCCCGTGCTGCCAGCAGGCCTGTACCAACAGTCCCGGTGGGTATGAGTGTGGCTGCTACGCCGGCTACCGGCTCAGCACCGACGGCTGCGGGTGTGAGGGTGAGTGGGTGTGAGGGGGTCTGAGTGGGTGGTGAGAGGGGCCCTACCCGTGCCCCGCCCCAGGGCCCTGCTTGGACACCTGCTTCTGCAGGGCCCTGCCACCTGCCTGTACCCATCCCCCCACACTGGTCCATCAGGCGCGGGCTGGCTGGCATCTGCTGTCATCCTGACGCTGGGCATAGGACGGCGGTGGAGGTGGCCTCCCAGAGTGGCTGTGGCCTCAGTCCAGTGGGTGGGGGCGGGATAGGAGGGCCCCGTGTCCCCAACCCCAGAGGATAGGCCCCCACAGCCCCGGGTTTGTCCGCAGATGTGGACGAGTGTGCGTCCGGCCGTGGCGGCTGTGAGCACCACTGCACCAACCTGGTGGGCTCCTTCCAGTGCTCGTGTGCGGCCGGCTTCCGGCTGGACGAGGACCGCAGGGGCTGTGCCCGTGAGTCTCCGCCCCTCCCCACAGTGACCCGGCCCTCTAGCACCTGCTCTGGGTGCCCCTCCTCTTCCCTCCCGCTTCGGGAGGCCTGGGCAGCAGGGTGGGGGAGGGGCTGGCCATCCGCATCCTCCAGGGCAGGCGGCTGCCCGGGGGGTCCTGGGTGGTCCAGCTCCTGCCCTGTGCAGGTGACACAAGGGACGGAGGACAGTGTCCAAGGGGAAGAGAGCTGCCGTGCGCCCACCTCCCTGTCCCATCAGAAGGGCAGCCGGGATGCCCCCTCGCCACCATGCTGAGGAGGGGTGCGGCAGGGGCTGCGGGGGGAGACCAGGGGGTGGGGCTCAGGCTCTGAGCCGCCTCTGGGCACCGGCCCTGAGGGGCAAGAGGGTCCGGTACCAAGGAGGACAGGGGGGTGGCAGGCGCTAAGGGGCCTTTGTGCCCCCTCTCAGCCCTGGAGATCCCCGAGGTGGACCTGGACGGCCAGTTGCCCTTCGCGCGGCCTCTCCCACACGTCGCGGTGCTCCAGGACGAACGGCCTCCCCTCTTCCAAGACGACTACGTCGGGGTCCAGGAGGAGGAGGAGGCGGTGGCGGCGGAGGTCCGGGGCGAGCACACGCTGATGGAGAAGTTTGGTGAGAAGCGGGTCCCCCCATGCAGCTTCTGCTCGCAGGGACCGTGGCCCGTGCTCCCTCGGCCCGGCTGTTGCCCGCCCTGTGGTCTTGGGCTTGGGGAAGAGCCCGGTTGTGGTCTCACTTGACCAAGGCTCAGAGAAGGTGCTGGGTTTGCCCAGCACATGTGCAGCTGAGTCTGGCTGGACTTGGGCCCTGACGTTCCCCCTCCTCCCCGGTCTGCCCCAGTCTGCCTGGACGCCTCCTTCGGCCAGGACTGCAGCTTCACGTGTGACGACTGTCAGAACGGGGGGGGCCTGCCTCCCGGGCCTGGACGGCTGTGACTGCCCCGAGGGCTGGACCGGCCTCATCTGCAATGAGAGTGAGGCCACGGGGCTGGGGGGTGGGCGTGATTTCTGGGGCCTGCGGGCAGCCACCCCGGGCAGGGTCCCGGGGACAGGCAAGGCCTGGCGGCTGTCCGTCGTGGAGGGTCCAGGGCAGGCAGGCCAGCAGCTGAGGCAGGGGAGGATGTCTGATGAGGAGTCGCGGGGGGGCCAGTCCCATCCCTGTCCTGGGTGCGGCAGCCACCACCCAGGCCACTCGGCAGGAGGGCAGCCGGCGTGCCTTTGAGACCCGGTCTCGCAGCCCCGTTGGGTGACACTGGGCCAGGCACACGGTGCTGGTCAGTCTCCGGGGCTCTGGCTGCTGAGAGCCCCGCTGAGAAGGTGGACGTGCCGGAGGTCGGGGGAGAGGATGTGGCCGTCGATTAGTGATGTCTGCCTGAGGCGGGGCCGGGCGGGGGGCTCGAGTGCAGCAGCTGGGGGCTCCGGGCGGGGGCTTCTGAGCTGGGCAGCTCACGCCCCAGGAGCGTGTCTCAGTGTCCCCGGAGGGGCTGTCGGGAGCAGAGTCGTCCTGCAGGCTGGCGACCCTCACGCTTCACCGTGCCCCCTGCAGCTTGCCCTCCGGATACCTTCGGGAAGAACTGTAGCCTCTCCTGCGGCTGCCGGAACGGCGGGACCTGCGACCCCGTGACGGGCGCCTGCCGCTGCCCTCCCGGGGTTGGTGGAGCCCGCTGTGAGGACGGTGGGTGCAGCCCCGCCCGTGACCCTGGAATGTTCCTGGGGTGGAGGAGATGGGACACCACCTCTCAAGCGGCCTGCCTACTTTCTCCTGGCTGCCTGCCTTCAGGGAGCGGGGGGGGGGGGGGGGGCGGGGACAGCAACACGGTGAGAGCCGTGTGGCCTTCTCTCTGTTTGCCGCAGCACATGGGAAGACTTGGCAGAATAGCACTTCTGCCGTAGGGTCCCCTGCAAGGTAGTGAGCTCCCCGTTCCTGGAAGCATTCGAGTAGAGCCGTTTGGCGGCTGGGTGGGATTTGCCTGGGCCCAAGGCTGCATGGGACAACCCTGCTGTCCTCTTGAACTGTGAAGTGTCTGCATGTTTGGGGGAATTTGTGGGTCCCCATAAGGGTCCCAGGTGACTGATGCTTTACCTTTAAGACTGCAGACCCTTAGAATTCCGCCTCTTTGGTGGAGACCATAGCCAACAACGAGCTGAGAACTTCCTGCTCAGCAAGGGGGTAGTTTCAGTTCCTGGAACCCATCCCTGGGGCTTCGGGATAGCGGCTTTGCGGGGCCATCCTCCTCCCCACTCTGGTCAGACCTCGAGGCTCCTCCGCATCGCTGCCCTTCCCTTGGAAGCCCGCCGCGCGTGGGCAGCTGCACGTGTGGGGCCGTGTCCCTCCAGCCCCTGCCTCTGCCTTCCCCTGTCCGGCTTTCCTCTCCTTCCTTTTTTAAGGACACTCATGGATTAGGATAACCCAGGGGGGTCTCACCTGCAGATCCTGGGGACTTAGGCGTGGACGTATTTCGGGGTGATTGTCTAGCTCCCCGTGGCCCTTCGGGAGGCAGGCCTGGGGCAGGACTGAGCCCGAGGGAGGCGCTTCGGGAAGGAAATCCAGATGCCCTCTCCTAGCCTGGGGCGCCCTGGGCTTGGTCCCGGGATGCTGGCCTGTTGAGCCTTCTCTGGGGCCCGGGGGGGGTGCTGGGTGGCCACCGAGAAGCGGGCGTCAGGATGCAGTAGGTGGGTTGAGACACAGGGTTTCAGGTGGGTTGAGACACAGGGTTT
>JAHRIG010000041.1:1769232-1922932 GCA_020311275.1 Eira barbara | reverse complement strand
GGGTTGAGACACAGGGTTTCAGGTGGGTTGAGACACAGGGTTTCAGGGTGAGGTCCTCGTGCATCTCCCACGCGCATGCTCAAGAACGTGCATGGCTTTGCGCCCTGGGCCGCCCTCCAGACCACAGACGCTGGAGAGACAGGCCAGCCGGGGCTGATGGCCATATGCATGGCTCATCTTGGGTCTGCCCTGTCCTCGTGGTGCCCCTGTCTGCCCCCTGGGCCCCTCCCTGTCTGGGATGCAGAGTCCTCAGGCACTGGTGGCCCTGCCCAGGGGGCCTGGGCCCCTCCTAGCTCCTGTGCTGGGCACGGGGCCCCTTGGAGTATCTCCACCGGTGTGGGACGTGTCCAGGTGGGCACTCAAGAGGCCCTGCCTCCCGCAGGCTGCCCCAAGGGCTTCTATGGCAAGCAGTGCCATAAGAAGTGCCACTGTGCCAACCGTGGCCGCTGCCACCGCCTCTACGGGGCCTGCCTCTGTGACCCGGGGCTCTACGGCCGCTTCTGCCACCTGGGTGAGTCCCCTACCCTGGCTGCCGGTGTCCGGGGGGCAGGGCGATGCTGCCACAGTGGGCCCGCACACTCCTATGCCTTGCTGCCTGCACCTGGGCTCGGGAGGGACTCTTCCTCTGTGGAGGGCAACACAAGGCTCATCACGGTCCCCCGGCTGGGACATGGGCCCCAGGGACCCAGAGCCATGTCCTCCGGACTGTGCTGGACTTCAGGGTGCCTGGGGGGGGGCGTGGTCCCCGGCCTTCTGTCGCCCCCTGGTCCCACAATCGGGCTAAGGGGTCGGCGACAGCTTGGGCAGGGGCAGACCTCCCTCGGAAGCTTCTGGGGACAGGGCTCACCTTGGCTGTTGGAGTTTGCCAGCAGCAAGGGTGAGTCCTAAATCCCCAGTGGGGCTCCCTGAATCTCCAGGGGTTACCCAGGAGGGGTCACCCCTCTCCGGTGGCTGCGGGGGAGATGTGGGTGATGAGCAGAATTCATCTGGGAGCTCCTTATGGTCCTTTGTAGAAGGATCATTTAAAACGGGGAGATGGGGATTCCGAGTCTCCTGGCTGGGAAGTGGCAAGACCCAGGGCAAGGCCCTGGACTCCGCAGAGACCTGGTTTCTCATCTATGAAACCAGCACGGTGGTCCCAGTGGCTGGGGCGGGTGGTGCCTCTCTGCATGGCTTTCGGGAGCTGGAGACCCAGGGACCCAGGAGGGGCTCACGCACGCAGGTAGGCAGCCCCCGTCTTGGTTCTGTGGGTGCAGCCTGTCCACCGTGGGCCTTCGGGCCCGGCTGCTCCGAGGAGTGCCGGTGTGAGCAGCAGAACACACTGGCCTGTGACCGGAGGGACGGCAGCTGTTCCTGCAAGCCTGGCTTCAGGGGCGAGCGGTGTCAGGATGGTGAGTGCGGGGGTGCGGGGTGGGGGGCCCCCGGGCTGGCTGACCCTGCAGGCCCCTCTCTCCTTGCCCCCTGCAGAGTGTATGCCAGGCTTCTTTGGGCCTGGGTGCCTACAGGCGTGCACCTGTCCTCAGGGTGTGGCCTGCGACCCCGTCAGCGGCCAGTGCGGGAGGCCGTGTCCGGCCGGCTACCAGGGGAAGGACTGTGATCAAGGTCAGTGGCTGGCCCCAGTCCCCCGGAGTGCTGTGACCAGGACAGGAGCCAGCCAGGCCGCCTGGCCCCGCCCTCGTCATGCAGCGGTGACTTTGCACTGGTTGGCCTGTCCCTGTGACCGTGGTCTGGGTTGCTGGGGCAGGAATGGTCTGTGCACCCAGGGAAGGGGTCGCCTCCTCCAACGTTGTGTCCTCCCTATCCCCCCCAACTTGTTAGCTACAGTGTGCTGGGACCCGGGGAGCCGGCCCCCTGTCCTGGTGGGCCTGAGTCTGTGGGACCTGGGCAGCTGCTAGAGCGCAGGCTCGGGCTGGAGTTACAGCGCGGTGTGTGGCCTGTGATGAGAGCCGTCCACACGGCTGCGCTGGCCTGGGGCTGCAGGGTGTGTGTGTGCAGAGTGGTGGGCCCGGCTGGAGGTCCCGGGTTCACACACCACAGGCAGCCCTAGTCCCGGGGCAGCTCCGGCCCCACTCACAGGGTGCACAGGACCCCATGTGCCACTGGGGGCCTCCTGTGGCACATGGTGTGTGGGCTGTCTGCCTCTGCTGGCCCCAGGTGGAGGGGGACCCCCGGGCATCTGGGGTAACTGGTGTAAGCATGCGGGGGGGCGGCTGGCTCCACCTCCCCCTAGCATGGCCTGTCCCCTCTGGAGAACAAGGAGGGGACCCTGGGGACGCAGCCTGAGCTGAGGGTCAGCATCTCCCTCTGCAGCCAGGCCATGTCCCTCAGAGTGGGTGTCCTGGAGACCACAGTGATGACCCTGTGCAGGGGTCTCAGGTCCCAGGGGTCCAGGAGGAGTGTGTGGGGGCTACTGGGAACCCAGCCTGGACCCGCCAGCCCGACGTGCACCCCAAGGGGCTCGGTGGTGTCTGCCGCCCTTTTGCGGCTATCCTCCTGTCCCTGTGGCTCTGGCGAGTCTCCGGCTACCCACCCGGGCCTCTGACTCTAGGCCTTCTCCGCACCCCCACGGACACTCAGCGGAGCACTGGTCACTCGAGCACACGCAAGCACCCGTCCCCCAGGAGGCCTGCTGGGAGCTCTCCCTGGAGACGCGCCCATCCCTCCCCGACCCCATTAGCCGAGGGCTCACAAGCGCCTTCCGGGCTGCTTTGCTTTCTCCGGTTTTCCTCTTTCCTCTGACAGCTTTCCCTGCCCCAGGGACACCCTGTAGGAAAGGCCACACGTGTTTTTATAGGAACGGTGGCTCCCCACGGTTGTTGGGTCTGGAAAGATTTACCATCCCAAATGCCTGTCTGCCAGGCTCCCCGCGGCCGGACAGGATGGCTTCAGCCTCTGCCACGGGGCCTCCTGCTCCCAAGTCCCCGCTGTGCGGGAGCCCGTGTGCCCTGCTCCAGTCCTGCAGATGGGCCCGTGCTCGATGGGGAGGGACCAGGGGCCTGCAGGCCACGGGCTCGCAGGACAGGGTTCAGGAGGCTGTGTCCTCTGTCCCCAAGCTCCCTGAGCTCCCTTGGGTGCCTGCGGGAGGCCCCAGGGCCGGGACTGCACCCATCCTCTACCCCAGGACTCTCTTGATCCTGGGGGCTCTGATCACAGCGGCTCCCTCCAGGGGCTGCGCCTGCCTTCCTGGGCAGGGTTGCCCGGGTTTCCCCGTGGGGCAGGCTATGTGCAGGGTGGTGGGGCTTCTAGCTTCTAGCAGTGGGTGGGCGGGTTTCTGCCTGTCCCCACAGGGGGGCGAGAGGCTCCGTGTCCCCCCCCCCCCACCCCGTGCTTCGAGGCAGTCCTGCTGCGGGCACAGAGCCCCTGGGCCGGTCCTTCTTGGTCTCCACTCTTCCCCAGGGTCTCACTGCCCCTCTGCTGGGCAGAAGAGGAGGGGGCCCAGGCCTCCAGGTCCTCCACACCCTCTGAACGTGCCTGGCTCCCATGGCAGCCGCAGTCCTGCTGGGACAGGGCCACAGCTGGGGGTAGAGTGCTGTCTGCAGACCCCCACCTCACCCCACCCCGTGCTCTCTGGGGATCTGAGATGGGGGCAGACTTGTCCTCGGCTGGGTGGGGAGGAAGGAGGGCGGGGCTGCTCCCCGCTTGATGCGGGGTGCCCTCCATGCATGGTCAGCCCAAGCAGGCCCCTCCCTGCCTGTGTGCCCCAGGCTCTGCCTGCTCCTGGGATCCCCATGGTCACCCGGGGGACCCTGGCTGAGCCCAGCAGCCCCACTGGGGCCGGGGGCGGCTCCACAAGGGGGTGGCTGAGGTCCTTCCTGTCCCCTCCTGCAGAGTGCCCGGGGGGGGACATTTGGCGTGAACTGCTCGGGCTCCTGCTCCTGTGGGGGGGCACCCTGTGACCGGGTCACGGGGCAGTGTCTGTGCCCCCCAGGGAAGACGGGGGACGACTGTGGGGCAGGTGAGTGGCCGTGGTGTCCTGTGATCCGCTCCCCTCCCTGTGCTGCAAGTCTGGGGGGTCCCAGCCCTGGGCCTTGTTTGGGGGTCCTGCAGCCTACAGACCCCAGGCCTGTCCTTAGCGGCTGAGAGCCCACGCCAAACCACCCTTGGGTTTGCGTTGGCCTGGGAGCACCGGGAACCTGTCTGCGTGCTGCCAGCCTGGCCTCTCTGGGCCTGTGGTTTGCCCTCCAGGCTGCCTGCCCACCACCTGTCCAGGGGCAGGGTCTCCTCTTCTGGGGGTGGTGCTGTGCGGCCCAGGGAGGGGTTGGGGTTTCCCATGACCTGTTGTTCCCCCTCTCCTGGGCCGTGACGCAGGGTCAGCAGCCAAGTCAGATGGGGCCAGCGAGGCCCTAGGGGATACTGATTGGCTGGGGGGGGGCATCTAGACTGTCCCGAGGGGCGCTGGGGGCTCGGCTGCCAGGAGATCTGTCCAGCATGTGAGCACAGTGCCGCGTGTGAGCCTGGGACCGGAGCCTGCCTGTGTCCTCCCGGTTACACGGGCAGTCGCTGCCAGGACCGTGAGTATGGGTCCCCCGACCCGCAGTATGTAGCCCCAATCCTGTGCCCCCGCTGCCCCGGCTGAGCCTCCCCCTCCCCACCCCCGGCCCGCAGCGTGCCCAGCAGGCGGGTTTGGGCCCGGCTGCCAGATGAAATGCTCCTGTGCCAACGATGGGCACTGTCACCCGGAGACGGGACGTTGCAGCTGTGCCCCTGGATGGACTGGCCTCAGCTGCCAGAGAGGTGGGCGGCCCAGGGCTCAGGGTGGGGGGCCAGAGGGGGGCCTGTGGCGGGCCTGGCCGCGGTACCTGCGCTTGGCTGGGCCTGTGCGGGCTGACCAGCGCCGTGTTGCAGCCTGTGACGGCGGGCACTGGGGACCCGACTGCAGCCAGCGCTGCACCTGCAGCCCAGGCCACGGGAGCTGCGACGCGGTCAGTGGCCTGTGTGTGTGTGAGGCCGGCTATACAGGCCCGCGGTGTGAACAGCGTGAGTCCTGGGCCACCCACAGCCGCACGCCCCATGTGCATGCACGCCCACGCGCCCATGCATGCACACACGCAAGTACCAGCGGCTCTGGTCCCGCCCTTCTGTCTGCGGGACAGGCGGAGGGTCTCGCTCCCTGAGCTCCCTCAGCTCCCCATGTCCCGTGGGGCCCAGGCTCCCCTGCCGCGCCCCCCCCCACCCCCCGCAGCCTACCCTGGTCTGTAAGGTCACCTGGAGCATCAGGCAGGGACCTGGCATCTGGAGGAGGGGAGGACCGAGGGCCATGACCTTCTGTGTGTGTCCCCCACCGCCCCCCAGGCTGGGGCAGCTCCAGAGACCATGCCTGGGGCTCCTACCTCCCTGGGTCTGGGGAGAGTGCCCCACGGTCCCCGCCCTCGGCAGGGATGACAGACGTGCAGGCGTGTCTCAGTGGGTCTCCCCTACTCTGGCTGACAGTGGGCGGGGGCCGCATGTCTTAGGATGTCCTCAGGGCCACTTTGGGCCGGGCTGTGGGCGGCAGTGCCAGTGTGAGCACGGGGCAGCCTGTGACCATGTCAGCGGGGCGTGCACCTGCCTGGCCGGCTGGAGGGGAACCTTCTGTGAACGCGGTGAGCTGGGGCGTGTGCCGGGGTGGAGGACGGACCCCACCGCCCTGGACATGGCCCATCACACCACCCCCCGCCCCTCCGCTCTCTGCAGCCTGCCCGGCGGGCTTCTTCGGCCTGGATTGCCGTGGCATCTGTGACTGTGCCGCCGGGGCCCCCTGTGACTCTGTGAGCGGCTCCTGCCTCTGCCCTGCCGGCCGCTGGGGCCCCCGCTGTGCGCAGGGTGCGTGAGGCCCAGGCGGCCCTGGGGGCTCCAGGAGACGGGCCGGGGCCTCCTCCTGCGTGTCTGCAGCTGCCAGGTGGCCGCTTAGAGATGCCGTTGGCCATGCTGAGGGGTGCCCAGGCCAGAGGAAGGGAAGCCTGCCCAGCTGCCCCAGGTCTGTGCAACCTCTCCAGCCCCTGACGGTCCCCTCCCTCCTGCAGCCTGCCCTGCCCCCACCTACGGGCACAACTGCAGCCAGACCTGCTCCTGCTTCAACGGGGCGTCCTGTGACCCCGTCCACGGACAGTGCCGCTGCGGCCCTGGCTGGATGGGCCCCACCTGCCTGGAGTGTAAGCCCACCCTCACCCCAGGAACACCACCCCCTCCCCGCCATGGGTCACACAGGGTCATGTGGGCATGGGATGCCGGAGGACAGGAGACTTGGCAGAAGTGGTAGGCAGGGGGGCCGGGGCCTGTTGTGCCCCCATGGGGCACCTGGCACGATGAGGGGGAGGGCAGGGAGATGCCGAGCTCCCCAGGGCGGGGTTGGTGGGCCCAGGGTGGCCTGGGGTGGGTCGTCTTAGCGGCAGCCCTAGGAGAGGTCCTTCCCGTGAAGTCTGGTGCTGGGTTTTGGGGGGACCGGAAGGTGCAGAACCACCGGGGCTGCCTCTCGATGGGGGCGAGGCGTGGAGCCCGCTGGGCCGGGCCGGGTCAGGCTGGGCTGCTTTCTGTGAGCTGCTCCCTCCTCCCACAGCCTGCCCCACGGGCTCGTACGGCGACGGCTGTCAGCACACCTGCCTCTGCCAGCACGGGGGCACCTGTGACCCCATCTCAGGCCACTGCACATGCCCCGAGGGCTGGGCTGGGCTGGCCTGCGAGCAGGGTGAGCCTGGGTCAGGCAGAGGAGGAGGGGGCTGAGGGGAGGGCCAGGGGGTGCGCCCTGAAGTACGCTGGCTCACCCTCTGCTCTCTGGGGGCAAGGGGGGCTTTCTGCGGGTGGGTCTGCGCTGTGACCCTCCCCCAGGCCCCTTTCCTCCTCAAGGACAGGGGCCCGAGGCTCTGGGTGCGGGAGGCATGGGTGGGGTGGGGTCTCCTGGGCCCCCGCGGCGTGGGGCACTCCTGGGGTACTGTGCCCTGCAGAGTGCTCCCCGGGGCGCTTCGGAGCTGGCTGCGAGCACAGTTGCGGGTGTCTCAATGGCGGTGTCTGTGACGGGCGCTCGGGCCACTGCCTCTGCCCTGCCGGCTGGACCGGGGACAAGTGTCAGAGCCGTGAGTGGTCTGCATTGGGGGCTGGGGTGCAGGGGTGCCTAGGACGCCCTACTGGTCCCGTCAGGGGGTGGCCTCAGCCTCGCTCCCGTGTGGAGGGCTCCATGAGGTGGTCCCTTGGCAAGTGGGGTCGGGGCTGCTGTCCAAGCTCCCAAGGGTCCCTGGGGGAGGGGTGGGGGGTGTCTGGCTCTGCTCGCACCCGGGAGCCTCTGCCTCATCTCACCCACCACAGCCTGTGCTGAGGGCACGTTTGGGGCACGCTGTGAGGAACGCTGTGCCTGCCGGCGGGGGGCCGCCTGCCACCACGTGACGGGGGCCTGCCTCTGCCCCCCCGGGATGGAGAGGCTCGCGGTGCGAGAATGGTGAGCCCCTGGGCCCCGCCAGCACCCTTGGGTGGGGCAGTTCTTGGCATGGGGATCCCTCTGGCTGCTCCAGGGCTCCCCACCACCCCCAGCACTGGCTTCCTGCAGCCTGCCTGCATGGCTGGTTTGGAGAGGCCTGTGCCCAGCGCTGCCGGTGCCCGCCTGACACTGCTTGCCACCACGTCACTGGGGAGTGTCACTGCCCACCAGGCTCCACGGGTCCCGGCTGTGAGCAGGGTAGGTGACCCCACCCAAGGGGACAGAGCCGCTGGTCACTGACGCACACGGCCCCCGAGCTGCACCCGAGACCTCCACGCAGGGCCAGGACTGACCTCTCCCGCCCACCCCCAGCTTGCCCACCCAGCCCCTCTGGGGAGAGCTGTGGACAGAAGTGCCCGCTGGGCTGTCCTCGGGAGGGGCTGCTCATCCCAGGGCTGGGGGTGGGAGGCCAGGGCGCCAGGCCCAGCCCCCGGCCTCTGGTACCTGCCTCTGTCCCTGCAGGGTGCCCCCCGGGGCGGTTTGGGCCTGGCTGTGAGGAGCGCTGTGGGTGTCTCCATGGGGCCTTCTGTGACGCAGCCACCGGGGCCTGCCTCTGTCCTGCCGGCTTCCTGGGGGCGGACTGCAGCCTGCGTGAGTGGCGGGGGAGGGAGGGTATGGCTGCTCCCTGGGCCTCGAGGGTGGGGGCCCCAGCCAGCCTGGGGGGAGGATGGCCCCCTGACCGTTTGTCTTCCTGATTCTCCCACTATGCTTGGCCCCAGGCTGGGCTAAGGTAGAGAGTGTCCGTATGACCCCAGTGTCCCTGCCGGCCGGCTCTGTTTCCTCCTCCCCACACCCTACAGGGGCTTGTGGACCTCTGTGCAGATGGAGGCCAGCTGGGCATCCCGCCAGGGACAGCACCCTTCCCTGAGTCGTGGGGACTTTCCACGGGTTTGGGAAATTGGCTGGACTGGTGGGAGTGGGTTGGGGGACAACAGGGACTCACTGTCCCTGCAGAGCTGGCCTGGCCCCCAGCCAAGCTGCAGGGAGGGGAGATGCCAGGGTGGGCAGAGGCAGGGGACGTCCCTGCAGCCCATCCTGTCTCTGGGCTGACGTGGCACAGAGAAGGGGAGCCGGCAGGACTGGCCACCATCCTCTTTCCTTCCGGCAGACTGTCCACAGGGCCGCTTCGGTCCTGGCTGTGCCCATGTGTGCCGGTGCGGGCAGGGAGCAGTGTGTGACCCGGTGACTGGCAGCTGCTCCTGTCCCCCCCGGGAGGACTGGCGTCCACTGTGAGCACAGTGAGTGCCCGCTCTGTCTGCCTGTCGTCTCTCACAGATGCCACGGCGTCAGCCCTCGGTGGGGGCTGATGGGGAAAAGCCGTGGGTTCCCAGGGGAGATCCAGGTCCTCGAGCCGGGGGCGCATTCGGCAAAGCTGCCTGTGCTGATCCCGTCAAGCCGCTGGCAGGGGCCGGGCACGGTCCACTCAGAGCCTCTGAGCTGGAGGGTCCAGCGGCTGTTTTGTCTTAGGATGGGGCCAGCTGCCCAGCTCAAGTCCTGTGGCCCAATGTCTTGCTGGCCTTTTCTGCTGGACCCGGAGGCCGGGAACCCAGGAGGAGGGAGGCCTGGAGCACAGGGTGTGGTGGGGGAAAGGAGCAGTCATGGGGCTCCCGCCCGTGATGGCAGTCCTGGGCCCCATGGCCCCTTGGCCTGGCTCCCACCCCTCGGTCCCTGGTAGGTGCATTCTGTCAGCCTCTGGGCCTCATCAGGGAGTCAGTGACCCTCCTACTGACCCCCCCACCCCACCCCCCAGTTCTTAGCCTGTGGCAGCAGAGTTCTAACCGCTAGGGCCTGGTGCAGCTGGGCTGTGACCTCAGCTCCGGGGACCTACAGCAGCTGTGGGCCAATCAGATTATGACGGGGGCCATCTGGAAAGCCTAGCAGCCTGGCCTCCTCAGCCTGGAGGATGGGCCTGTGCGGAGGGCCACCACCTCCAGGAAGGCTGCCCTGACCAGCTTCTGCCAGCTGGGCAGGCACTCCCCGCCCCTCCTCGGTGCTCAGCCAGGCCTGGCATTTGCGGAGAGGAGGGATGAGTGGGCAAGACACAATTGCTATCCGCTCCCTGGCACGTGTGGGGCAGAGACTGGCCCCAGGAAGTGTTTGTTGAGTGAAGGTGGTGGGGACATGTCCCCAGAGCGTGTCCAGTCCTGGAGCTCTGAGTGGTGCCTGACTTCTGCCCCCAGGCTGCCCTCAGAACCGGTTTGGCGTGAGCTGTGAGGGCGTGTGCTCCTGCAGGAACGGGGGCCTGTGCCACGCGGCCAGCGGCAGCTGCTCCTGCGGGCTGGGCTGGACGGGGCCGCGCTGTGAGCTGGGTGAGTGGGCGGACTGAGCCCTGGTTGGGGAGGGGGCTGGCTCCGGCCCCCGAGGAGAGCACGGGGCCGCTGTGGGGGCTGGGCGAGACCCCCCTAAGGTTGTGAGAGTCAGACTAGTGGCCGGCGACCACCCCCGGGTCCCCTGCTCCTCTGCCGCGGGAGACTGACCCGCGAGCTCTCTCCTCAGCCTGCCCTCCCGGTCGCTACGGTGCCGCCTGCCGCCTGGAGTGCTCTTGCCAGAACAACGGCACGTGCGAACCCACCACAGGCACCTGCCGCTGCGGCCCCGGCTTCTACGGCCAGGCCTGCCAGCACTGTGAGTCCTGGGGCGGGGACCCTGGCCCCCGCGGCTGCTCATCTCGAGTGGGAGATCAGGGCCCATGGGGCTTGCGTAGCGATGGCCGCTGCTCCTTTCCCTCCCGGTGGCGGCCCGTGAGACAAGGCCTGGCTCCTCGCCCCGTGGGGCTCCTCTGGCTCAGGGTCCCATGAGAGCAGGTGAACCTCCCACTGGAGCCCCAGCCTTGATGGGGGGATCCAGGCCCGGGTGGGAGAAAGGGCGAGCACAAGCCCCTGAACCTGGACCTTTGCTCCCGGGGGCGGACCAAGTAAGGGCTCTAACTGGGGTGTCCTTCAGCCTGTCCCCCTGGCTTCCACGGGGCTGGCTGCCGGGCCGTGTGTGAGTGTCAGCATGGAGCCCCTTGTCACCCCGTCAGCGGTCATTGTGTCTGCCCCGCCGGCTTCTCTGGCCAGCTCTGCGAGAGGGGTGAGTGCCCTGTGTTCCCATGTGCTCCCCCGGCCTTGCCGTGTTGGGTAGGGGACAGGAAGGGACGCTGAGTCCACTGCTCCCCACCAGGGTGTGAACCAGGCTCTTTTGGAGAGGGCTGCCACCAGCGCTGTGACTGCGAGGCAGGGGCACCCTGTGACCCCGTTACCGGCCAGTGCCTGTGTCCCCCAGGGCGCACAGGGGCTACCTGTGACCTTGGTGAGTCTGGGGTCCCGCTCAGCAGGACACGGGCGGGAGTCTCTGCTGGTGGAGAGGATTGCTTGTGCAGGGGGGTCTCTGCCCTCCAGTGCCAGTCCCGCCCTTCTGTACGGGGTTGCCCGTACAGCCCACCTCGTGGGGCTCCTGCTTCGGGACGTCAAGGGCTCACCCTGCTCTGTGGCCGGAACGGGAGCCCCGTGAGGTGGGAAGGACCCTCCTGACCTGCCAGCCTGCTTGGACATAGAAGGGCCTATCCGCGGCAGGCCGTGCTCCTGACCTTGCCGTGGCGTGCTCGCCTTGACCTGGGGCATCCCTGATGGCCTGGCCCCCTTTGTCAGCCCTGGGCTGGGTAGGTGCCCAGGACCTGGCGCTTTCCCGTGTGGGAGCTCACACAGGGCGGGAAGAGTGAGGCCCGAGAGGCCTCTGCTTCTTCCATCCCTCCACAGAGGGCCTGGGGCGCCCTGGCCAGAGCAGGCAGGATGGCCCTCAGGCCCGTCTCTCCCCCTCCCTCCCGCCTGTAGACTGCGCAGTGGGCTTCTTCGGGCCGGGCTGCGTCCTGCGCTGCGGCTGCGGGGCTGGGGCGGCCTGTGACCCCGTCACCGGGTGGTGCCACTGTGCGGACGGCTACCTGGGGCCCACCTGCCAGCAAGGTGAGTCAGGCCCCCGAGGGGGAGGCGGGATGACAACCCGCTCCCCAGCCCCGCCAAGGCGAGAACCCGGCCCCTCCTCCCCACACGCCGAGCTGAGCGGCCAGGCCAGCTCGCGAGAACGTGGCCGTCCCTGCGGGTGTGCTTTGCTCCTCAGGGGCGGGGACGCCGCGCTGGACCTGGGGCAGGGTTCTGCTGCCCCCGTGGGCCAGGCCGGACAGTCCATTGTAGCTGGGCGCCGACCCGGCCCCCCACCCCTCCCCGCCTTGCCCTGCTCGTGTGTGAACCCGTGCACGCGTGGGTTCCAGTCTGCGTGCTGAGCCCTGTGTGTGTGCACACCGGCGCCTGCCGGCTCCCGCGCCAGCCCCGGGCCGTGGGGGGGGACGCGGTGACAGCGGCTAGGCCCCTTGGCCCCACGACCCCCACAGCCCCCGGGGGAACATGCGTCTGCAAGCAGAGCTCGGGGTGCCCCTGGAGCCCCCGGTCAGCTCGCCCAGGCTGCCGAAGGGAGGGGAGATGTGTGCTGGGAGGGTGGCGTCTGGGCCTGCATGGACGGGCTGTGTAGACAGGTGAAGCCAGCAGCCAGGCGGGGAGTGGGGAACCCCACCTGCGGGCTGGATGTTGTATATGCGTGTTTTTGAGCCTGGCAGCCCAGCCTGGCTGTTAGGAGCCCTGGGGCGGGTCTCACGGCGGCGGGCGGTGGAGGTCGGGGCGGCGGAGGCCCGCGGGCAGGGCGGCGGCTGCTGCGGACCGAGCGCCCCCACGGCGGCACCCGGCGGTCAGCTGTGGTACTGCACGGCGGGCCCCGTGCCGTCCTGGCTACCGGGACATGCAGCTGGGGTCTGGGCCCTGGGTCACCTTTCAGGCCAGTGGGAAGGAGGAGAGGCAGGGCTGCCCTGCCTTGCAGTCCTGGGCCCTGCCCCCTGCCCTGGAGTGGACTGGCCGGCTTCTTGTAGAGCCCCCGCCGTGCTGCTGGGCTGGGGGAACTGAGAGCTTTCATCTGGGGAGGGGAGAAGCCCCGCTGTCGGCATAGGTGTGAGCCGCGTACAGGCTTCGCTGGGGAGGACCCTGCAGGCCTGGGTGAGAGAATGGCTTTTGCATTTGGGGGTATCACTGGCCTGTGACCAGCAGACGGAGGCCAGAGGACGGATGAGGACTGTGCACTAGCACACAGCTCGGGCCCCGCGGGGCAGCGGGCGAGCCAGAACCTGGACCTCACAGATGGGGCAGAGGCTGGGGAGGGAGGAGGGGATACGGGAGGTGTGAGCCCAGAGCTCCGGCAGCTTCGAGAGTTTCCACTGCCATGGCGCCGACCTTTTCCCGTCTCTACAGTGGCCTCACAGCCGGCGTCTCACCGACCAGCACCGGGGCTCAGCAGCGCGGCTGAGAAACACTAGCTCAGAGACAGCCCCGAAGCAGGCCCGGCTTCCAGGCGCCTTGGTGACGACTGACGAAGGGCGCCTGTGGGCCGGCCAGGACTCAGCCCAGACTGCCCGGCACTGCAGCCTCTTGCTGGGCAAGGGGAGGGAGGCCCTGCCTGGCCCAGCTCCAGGGAGCCCAGGCGGTGGGCCCAGCCTCCGGCTGCACAGCCACACAGCTGGCCGCAGGAGCTGGGGAAGCCCTCCCCCCGCCCCCCTGCCACCCCCTCCGCGCCCCTCGGTGGGGACTGAGGGCAGGCGCAGGTGCAGAGAGGGGTCCCTGCGCTCCGGCCAGGTTCTTCTGGTGCTAGGCCCTGGGACTGCTGTGCTCAGCCGGCTCACCTGCCGTCGTAGCCCGCTGTATTTATGGAGAAGTATTTATGGGCGGCTGACCACGCCCACTGCACCCTGGGCCCTGGAACGCTGCCCGTCCCTGCCTGCCCCAGGAAACCCTGCTGCAGGACTTTGGGGCCCCGTGGGGTCACTGGGCACGAGTTCCGGTACATGTACAACCCAGAAACCCAAGAAAGAAGCCGCCGCTTCCTCGTGGCCTGTGCTGTTGTTGCTTTGGGCTCACTGTGCGGCCCTCCCAGTGCACCCGCAGGACTGTGTTGGGACAGGAACCTCTTCCGGACCAGGGAGGCACCACAGCCCCCCCCAACCCCCCGCCCCATCTGGTCCCTGCCCCTCCCCAGGGGTGGGGTGGGCATAAGGAGAGCTGGGGTCCGTCCAGGTTCCCGGTGCTCTCGGGGGGGGCACGCGGGGGCTGGTCTGTGTGTGGGAGCATGGTCCCGCGGGGAGGAGGCTGGCCCGAAGGCAGGGGTGACGACATGTTTTCAGGGAGGATACAGCGGAGGGGGGTGACGAGCATCCCAGGGGCGGGCGGCCAGTGGACTGGGTTGGACCCAGATGGCCACACCGGGCACTTAGGATCTGAGCTGTAGCCTCCTGCATCCCCCCCCAACACCAGCCCAACAAGCGGTTATCCTCAAAGCAGAGGGTCTGGCGGAGCAAAATGAGGTTCTAGCGGCCGATCGGTCTCCTTAAACAACTAGGGAACTGCCCGTTCATGAAAATGTTAGTGGGCTGTGTCCAGGCTTTCCAGTAAGTGGAATGAATGCTCCCGGAGGGGACAGGGTGCCAGGCTGGTGACCACACAGGGAGAAGCCGTTCTGGGAGGAGCAGTGGGGAGGGCGGCCCGGCGGCTGGACAGCGGGTTCTGCAGGCGGGGTGCTCTGCTGGGAGGCGGCAGGGAGGCTTGGAGGAAGAGGATGCCGGAGAGGAAGGTTGATGGAAGCAGGGGAGGGGAGGCTCTAGGGCAAGAGGAGAAACATGGACGGGAAGCAAGCGCAGGAGGAGCGATCCCAGACGGAAAGCACTGGATGTGGTAGAACTGGAGTCAGGAAGCCGCCATGTATGGAACTTTAAGGAAACGACCAGCAAGGAGGGGTCCTAAAAGGCCCAGGAAAGAATGGAAACCCGCGCGTCAGACTTGAAACTCTGGAAACCAGGACATTCTGTTCTTGAAGCACCAAAGAAAAATTTCTGGAACTCGAAAGTGTTCGAGTGTCTGAGAAACAAAGCCGGGGTTCCTCCCGGGGGCCGACCTCCGGGGCCGGAGCTGAAACCCTGGCCGGAGGACGCTCGCCAGCAGGGACAGCGAGAAACACAGCAGGTGCCGCGACACATTCCCGCGTCCGCTGGTGGCAAAGGAGGATGAGACATTCACCATGACTGACCACAGAGGCTCGGGAGCAGGGGCGGGGAGAGCATGCTGGGTCCCTCCCTGCTGGGGCGGGATGTGACTGACCCCAGACGTGGGCGAGGGGAGGGCCCCTGAGTGCATTCGCCTCCCAGTCAGGCCTGCTCCCTGCAGGAACGCTGGTGGGGCTGGGTGGCCTTTCAGCCCCCGGAGGGCCTGTCCTCGCTGGGGAGGAGGGCGGGGAGGACCAGTGGGTGAGAGAGTAGATCCGCAAGCCCACGCATGGGGACAAGGGACAGTCAGAGCCCAGGTCCCAGGATGGTCTTAGACCCTGCTCGACGGTATTTTAATGGTGAAAGATGCCCCGGAAGGCTGGACGTAGATGCATACGACATAAATGAGAAGAAAGCTGGGCTACGAGCGTCGGTGTTCCAGGGTGAAACCTGGGAATCCGGGTGCAGACGTCAGCTCGGGACAGCGGAGGCTCGGAATTCCCAGGACCGAGGCTGGAGCAGCTGGAAAGAAACTGTACCAGCCGGGGAGGCTGATGTGTTCTTAAGAACCCAATAAATACGTCAGGCAGACAGGCCACGGGCCACGAGAGAAGTCTAGCAAGCTTTAGCGCACAGGGGGCACCGTCATGCTCACGGTCGTGGGTCCGTGCTGTTCCGCGCGCAGAACTCACGTCTGTGTGTGTAGGCGTCGCGGCCACACGTGGGGACGCGCTGCAAAACCAGGTTCCTGTGAAGACGAGGACGGAAGGAAAGACGTAGCACGGCCGATGAGTTCTTTAAACAGAGAAGACACAGGAGGAGGATTTAACACAGACGTTACAGAGGGAGACGCAAACACACCAAGAGTGACCGTGTACTAGGAACTTGGAATTTGTTTTAAAATGGTGAGTTTTGAGGGAAAATATGAAATGCTAGGATTGGTGTTGGTAGAAATAAAGAAACAAAAAAACCTCAACAAACCAATAGCAAGTAAATGGAAATAGGAAAGGGAGCCCGTCACCCCCCCGGGGAAGGCCCGAGGCTCCGGCCGGTGTGGGCAGGTGTGCCTTGGTTTCCAGACACCGCCAGTTGTTACCGAATGTCTAGAAAGAGGAAAAACAGCTCACCTCGTTTCGGGAGGCCAGTAGAACCCGGCTCTGAAACCAGGGGGGCCATACAAGGAGATACAGACGGGCGAGGCCCACGCAGAAATCCTTATCCTCGGTACTAGTCACCCAAATACATACTTAGTAAGGACGGATTTGAGGGGGGGGGGCACACGCGAGCGGGAGGGACAGAGGGCGAGGAGAATACCAAGCTGATGCCAAGACTCCCTGCTGAGCACAGAGCCCGACTCGGGGCTCGATCTCGTGACCCCGAGATCACAACCTGAGCCGAAAGCGAGTCAGATGCTTAACCGAGACCCCCAGTGCCCGCCACTCAAACATGTTTTAAAAAATAATACCAACTTGACCCAGTGGGGATCGCACTTGACTCAAATGCCCAGACACTCACATCCCAAAACACGTCGACGTATTTGGGGAGACAAGAAGTCGGAGGGCGGTCTGACGGAAGCGGCTAGAGCATTCTGCGGAATTCAGCATCTCTTTGGGATGTGAAGTCTTGGAGGACGGGTTGGGTACACACAGGAGCTTTGTTGATGATGGCCACGCGCCGAGATTCTCTGAGTCTGGTGCAGAAACCAGGGGCTCAAGGCTCCGTGAGCCAAGGCGTGCGGGCCAGCCACACCTGCCCAGCACACACCCCTGCTCCCCCCAGGCCCAGCCGTCTCCTGCCTGCGCTGTCCACCTCCCTGGCCCTGACCCAGGAGCCCCCAGCTCTGTCCTTCCCCTGGGAGAACATGGTCTAGGAGATGGGGCCCCGCCTGTTCCGTGCTGGACCCCCCCCGGGATGGACGGGGCCTGGGGAGGGCCCTGTAAACGCTGTGGGAAGAGTGAACAGCTTCCCCGGGAGGGAGACAACACCAGCATGTGTCCCGCCCCCCCCCCCCCCCCCCCGCCCTTCCCAGCAGAGCTCCCCAAGCCCCACTGGGTGAGAGCTAGAAACTAGGATGTGAGGCTGTGGGGAAGAGAGAGCCCTGCCTGGGGGCCTGGGCTGCAGAAGGGCCCGCAGACGGGTGAGCGGGACTGGGGGTGAGCGGGGTGGAAAGCGCGGCCGTCCCAGGAAGCGCACAGAATCCAGGAAGGTTGACAGAGCTTCAGCAGAGGCTGTGACCAACCAGGAAACCGCACCGGTACGACATCCTTCAACACGGCAGCAAGACCCATCCATGCCCGCGGTTTATCAGGCAAAAGGACACACAAAGCCCTGAACCCTGCCAGGGGTGGTGGGCCCCTGATCTGGTGTAACCCCAGGCCCAAGCACACCTTGCAAGGGGCTGACAGGTGATGGCTGGGGGAAGGGGGTAGGGGTGTCTAACACGGGCCAGGGGCTGATCTCAGGACAGGTGGCAGTAACCAAGGGTGACGATGCAGTGTGCGGAGTGCACGGACACCCAGGGCCCCTGAAGGTCTGGATGGAGACACCGACCTGCATGCCTAAGGGGCAAGGGTCAGTGGGTCTGGGGGCTCTCGTCGTGGCGTGAGCATGGGGAGCCCCAAGCACTGCTGGGGTGCCACTGTGGGCACTGGGGGGCACCGGATGTCTTTAGGGCCTGGGCCCGCCAGCTACCCGGGTCCTTGAGGGAAGGGAGTCCTCCCTGCAGAAAGGCCCCCGAATGTTCTGGAGTGGTTCTAGCAGCAAGTGGGTGGTCTGGGACAGCGTGGTGTCCGTTCCCACCTGGGTTGGCTGACGCCCTAGGAAGCCCTGATGGCTGCCCACCCCGCAGTGGGCAGAGGCTCTTGGGGCCTGTTTCCCTGCCTGCAACAAACGGAGCTGTGCAGCTGGCTGAGAGGAGGGGCTGGGCTAGAGGCCTCTGGAGACCCCTGCCCAGCCCAGCAGGTGTGGCAGGGTTCTCCCCAGGACGCCCTGGTGTCTGGGGGTGGTGGGGGGATGAAGGGGGTTGGAGGGTTCCTTTAAGGCCTTGAGACCAGCTCTGCTGGAAGACAAGTCAGAGCAGGCTCTGCCTGGGAAGGGCCAGGGTCCAGGCTGGTCTGCTCTGCCCCCAGTAAGGGACCCCAGGCTGAGCAGAGGCTCTCAGGGGGTATCAAGTAGGCACTGGTGCTGGGGGAAGCCGTGGCTTTCCTCTCTTCACCATCCACCCGCCTGGGCTCCTCCAGACTGAAGCAGCGGGGCCCTGTGCTTCCTGATCCCTCTTTGAAGGGTGTCTGTCCTGCCCTGGACGGCTCTGCCCTCCTTGGGGGGACCCAGCACCCCAAGCATCCCGGGCTGAGCGTTTTTCCTGCTTGCCGGGGGGTGGGTAGAGGGGACGCCAGCCACTCTGCAGACGGAGGAGGACTCAAGGCTGTGTCCTGGCGGCAAGTCAGGACGTTAAGGGCGTGGGGCCCAGGGCCATCCAAACCCTCCCTGCTCCATTCACTGAACACACAGCAGCTCGAGGACGGCTGTAGGCAGGGGGTCCGCGGTGAGAGCCAGCAGGCGGGTCACCCTGCTCCTGCTGGGCACACACGCGCCCGCACAAACGCGCCTGCGTGCCGGTGCCCTGTCCTGGTGGCCCCCCCCGCCCCCACCGCGGCTCTGGGAAAGGAGCTGGGAGGTGACCCACCAGGCAGGTGGGCGAGTTGCAGTCCCAGCCCGACACGGAGTGGGAGGAGCTCCCAGGGCCGCCTCCAGAGAAGCCCGGCCCTGCCGCCGGCCTTGAAACCTGACCTGTCCCATCCCCCATCAGGCAGAGTCCCCGCCCAGGACCGCCAGCCCTGCGGGGCTCTGACCTCCGCGCGGCCCTTCCGACTGCCCTGAGGCCACGGACGTCCCCTCCGAGATCAGTGGGGAGGCGCTGCCCACCCCCACCCCCGGTGCCGAATTCCTTCCCCTCGCCGATTCCGCGGGCAGGGCTCAGAGCGGCACGTCCTCCTCCGCACTCTGGCCTCCCACCGGCTCAGTGGGCTCCCCCAGGCCCTGACGGGGCAGAGGGCCGGGTCCCATCACCCACTGCCCGGCGGGAGATGGGGAGCCACACTCCTGCCTTCAGACCGGGCAGATCCTCCTAAGGCCCAGAGCCGCCACCGCAAAAACAGCACTGACCCCGCCGAGGGGCCCTGGACCCAGGACAGACCAACCGCAGGGCTGGCAGGACATGACCCAGCCTTCCTGCCTGGCCTAGCAGCCCAGACCCCAGGCCAGCCTGCCCTCCCCACCTGCACATGCATGGCAGGGGGGAGCAGATGCGCTGAGGGAGGTGGGGGCTGGGGGACATACCAGCAGGGTCCCCAGACCCACTGGCCAGGCTGAGCCCTGCAAGGAGCGTGTGGGGATGGGGGTCAGGAGTCCCTGGCCTTGCCCCGCACCCTTCATGTGGACAGTCAGGCCGAGGACACAGAGGAGCAGGGGGGACCACAAGCAAGGGGTCCTCCCAAGGCCCCAGGACCCATCACAGGTGCCACACCTGGGAGCCAGGCCTGGCCCACGGCACCTTGGGGCTTCCGCCGGGACTCATCCGGAGTCCTCCTGGGCAGACTGCCAGGGAGACCCAGGTGTTGAAGAAATACTTTAATGTCTATGAAAACCTCAGCATCTCTGCACTGTCCCTGCAGGGTCACCTCCCTCCGGCAGGGCCGTCTGTCCCACACAGGGACAACGGAGGGAGCTGGGCCCATGTCCGGCGCAGCCACTGGGCGCTGGGGGAAGGGCGGGGCTCCTCCCTGGGGCTCCGCTGGCGGGGGTGGGGGGTGGGGGGGGTGCCAGGCCGCTGTGGCCCGAGAGCTGGCTGGGAGGATGGTGACCTTCCTCTCTGGAAGAATCTGGATCCGGCACGGGGCCTCGTGGAGACCCACAGACCGCTCCATTTCCTGGGACAAGCCCCCCGCCCCCCACCCCCCCAGGAGCCAGGCCGCTGCTGGAGCCATCTGGAAGCAGAGCCTGGCGGCGGGGCGAGGCGGCGAGGCGAGCGGGCTACACGTCCGTTTCCACCCGCAGCCGCTCCATCCGACGCACGTTGCCCTCCACGGCCACGCGGCTGGTGATGCATCGGGCGAAGTCCTCGGGGAACCAGCCCGTCTCCCCGTCCCTCAGCCGCTCGCCGTAGACCCAGCCTGAACACAGATGCGGGGCAAGTGAGCGCAGGGTCTGGTTCCGGGAGACGCCAGGGCCAGGCCTCCCGCAGAGCAGAGCGGGGGGGGGGGGGGGCCCCCCCTCCTCCAGCAGGGCCTGGCCCCGGGTCACGGGCCGCTGGTCCTCCAGCCGCTGCTCCAGCTGGACCCTGGCGTCAGTGGCTAAGCGGGCCCCGGCCAGCTTCGGGGTCCCCGGGAGGAGCACAGCCACCCTCCTCCCACTGAGGACACAGCGACAGAGAAGCTGGTTCTGATCCTGTGACTCGGGGACCTTTGAACAGGCCCTGGAGGAAGGAGGCTAAAGGGCCTCGGATCGGGCCAGGCCCACCGAGAGCAGGTGCAGAAACCGCGTCTGGGGGGCCCGGCTCAGGGTCAGCTGCCCGCACCTGGCGTGCTCCGGACCCTCGTGGGGGCACCGGACTCTCGCTCTGGGGTCCAGCCCACCTCCATCTGGCCACACCCAGGCGCAGTCACGCCGTGCTCACCGTCCTCCCGCTCCAGGACCAGGACCACGTCGGCCTGCTGTAGCGTGATCTCGTCGGCCTGCCTGGCCAAGTAGGCCTTGGTGATCTCCACCTGGGGCAGGTCTGCGGGGGCAGGAGGGAGCGGGTGTCTGCGACAAAGCTGTCCCCAGGAGGGCCAGGGCCAGGGGCTCTGCTGCCCGAGGTCGGGCAGGGCTCCCCTTCCTAGCACATCCCTCGCGGCCCGGTCTCGGTGGGACCTGGGGGGCTCCGGACACACGGCTGCTTCCCTCCAGAGGCCATAGGACAGGCTGCTCCTGCTTTCAGAGCCAAAGCACCAGCGCCAGCAGAGGGGGACCCAGCTTCTAAGGGGCAGGGCTGGAGCCAGGGTGACAGGTCGATGGGCACTGTGGCCTCAGTCAGCTCCAGTCCCTGGGCACAGGGCAGCCTTCTCTCCCCGCACAGAGCAGGAAGGCCCTGGGACAGAGCCGGGTGCATAGAGGCACCCACGTGTTCGCAGCTCTGGGGTCCCTCACCTGGGCGGCTCACCCTGGGGGCAGGCAGTGGCATGGACAGAGAGCTGGTCAGCGCCTCTTAGCTCCATGCCAACCCCCTGCCCAGGCCCGGGGACAGGGCTCGGAGCCCTGCTCAGTGTGGAGCAGGCGCTTACCTCCTTTGTTGGTGGGGCCCTGCCCCTGCCTCTCCCTGTGCGTGAGCGCCGTAATCCACCGGGCCCGGTCACTCCTGAAGTTGGAGAGGGGATGCGTGAGGCCCAGCCTGGGGACCTCTGGCTTCACACGTCCCGCCCACAGTGCGGCACCGTGGAGAGATGGGGGTCACACGGCCAGGGGTTCCTCGAGTGTGCCCCCAAAGCCCTCAAGGTGTGATAGGCAGTGGCCACGAAGGGTCACGCTGCCTGGGCGCCCTCTCCTGACCCCCACAAACCACCGAGGGGCCACGTGGGGGAGGTCACGGGGCAAAAGGGAGCGGCAGGCAGGCTGACCTTGAGTCCCACCTGCCCAGCATCCCGGAGTCAGGTGGCAGCCTCACCCCCACAGCCCGGGCCACCCCGTCTGCCAGCGCTGGGCCCCAAGCCCACTGTCCCATGCCAGTTTAAGGCTTTAAACCTTCTCAGTTTCCCATCTGGAGGGAGCATGGAGACCAAGCCAGCCCCGTCCCGTTCTCCCTCATCTGCTGAGTACCTGTGGTGCTGGCGTCTCCATGTGCTGCCTACCCCCCTTCCAGACGGTTCTGACCTCACTACCCCCCACCCCACCGCCGGCACCTGGGCTCCAGCCCTGCCTGGTTCTCAGCAGAGGCCTCCTGCCTCAGGGCCTTTGCATGGCCGTGCCTCTGCCAGGCTCCCCTCCCCACATGGCGTTGTGCCAGTCAGGCTGCCCACAGTGGGTGCTCCCTTCCCTGCCTTGCCTTCCTGCTTCGTCGGTGCCCCCAGACACGCCTGACGGTCCAGCTGCTCGTCTGGCTGGCGTGCCCCCCTCCCAGCTGTGTGAACTCTGGGAGGACGAGGCTGCCCTGGCCTCCGACGCAGGGCCGGGCTCACGGCAGGTGCCCAAGAACTCGACGGCACGAACCCCTGCTCCCGGGAGCCCTGCCCTGACTCACGCAGAGTCGGAGGACAGCAGGATCTTCTCCTGGCGGCCCTCGCTGTTGCGCAGCAGGGTCACCCGGAAGGGGTGTGGCACCGAGGAGCTGCGGGTGCCACCACCGCCCAGCAGGCCGGGGTCAGAGGGTTCCATCTTCTGGACCCGGATGTGGTCCACCTGGGCGTAGTCCTGAACCATGAAGCTGTCCTCGCTGCAGGAAGACAGGCGGGCGGCCAACTGCAGCGGGGGGGGGGGGCTGTGGGCAGCCTGGGGCCCCTACCCAGCTGGGGGGCACACGGTCAGAGGGATGCGCCTGAAAACCACCCCCCAGAAAACACGGGCCATGCGCTCTCTCGTCTGGGCCGGCAAACCCCGGTCTGCGGGCACTGAGAGGCGGCGCCTGGCCACCCCACACATCGGGGGATGCAGGCTGCTGCCAGGGACGGGCCAGGCTGCGCGGGGGACCCCAACTCTGAGGTCAGAGGACACTCCGGCGGCTGCCCCGCCTCCCCGGGCCCGATCGCAGGGCCACACGGTGGCTCACCTCTTCTTCTTGGTGACCACCAGAACGTCGTTGAACAGAAACAGATAGCACGTGGGCCGGCTGGCCAGTTTTCGGAAAAGCCCGGTTTCTTCTACCACGAAAAGCTCTCCACGCTTCAGCAGCCAGCGAGAGGCAGAGATCAGCGGGTGGGACTGGAAGGAAGAGCCGGTGCCGCAGCTGGGAGGGGGGCCGGGGCGGGGGGGGGCCCCTGCCTCCAAGGACTGGGGACCGGCCTCCCTGGCTGGCCCGAGGAAGGCGGGGCGATGTGGCCTCGCCTCACACAAAGGGCTATTCAGTTGGGCGACAGGCACAAACGGGACAGCTGCTCTGTGCCAGGTCCCGGCCCCGATCCCGCCCAGCAGCCAGGACGGCCCGTCCTGCCTCCGGCCAGGCCCCGGGGCCCTCCTAGCACCTGCTGAACACTCTCTCCAAGGTGGGAAGCAAAAGCCATTGTGGGGGAAGCGTCCACACACCCTCACACTCTTCTCCAGGCCTCTGTGCCCTGCCTCCAACACTCGTGGGCCTCCTGTCCTGCCCACAGCACCCGCTGCCCCCGAGCTCCAGCCTTCCGGGCAGCCCCCGGAGGACAGCAGCCCAGTGTGACAGAGGACAGTAGAGGCCCGGCCCAGAGAGCCGCCTCCAGGCCAACTCCTGCGGAGTGGCTCCCGTGGGGAAGTGTCTGTGTGTCTGCTCGTCACCCGCTGCCGGACAACCCCGCCCCCCGCCCCCGTAGCTGCTCCCCGCAGAGACAGGAGGCCCGTGGCCTGGGACGCAGCAGGACCTTGCTCGGTGGGGACAACGGTTTGGGCCCCGCCTGCTTGGGCGGGCCTGCAGGATTGTCTGGGCCCCTCCCCAGAACTGAGGGAGGCCCACGACAGAAGGGAGCCTGACCCCCCAATCCTTTACCCCATTCTCAGCGCTGCAGGGAGCCCTGGCCCGGGGCAAGCCCTCCGGCCCACCCCGCTGCCCGCCCCTCCCCAGGCAGCCGCCCCCGGACAGCCCTGGGTGTGGGAGCACAGGCCAGAGAGACCCGTACGCCCACCTAGCCCCAGGCAGGAGGACTCCCACTGGGGGACTGGGAGCCACAGGGGACACTGTGGTGGGAAACTGAGGCCTGCAGCGGTTGAGGCAAGGGCCTGGGGCTGTGCCCCCGCCCTCCCAGGAGCCAGCTCAGGAGGAGAGGGAGCGCCTACCTTGACCCTGCCGAAGTCCAGCTGCGTGTGCAGCGTGTACATCTGCTCCGTGCGCTCCATCTTGTGGGCGCCCTCGTTGCACTGCTTCACCAGCTGCAGGGCCGGAGGGCAGGCGCTGCTGCGGGCTGTGGCCCCGCCGCCCTGCCACCCACGGCACCCCAGCCCACTCCCGGGCCGTCCTCGATGCCGCCCCCCACAGCGGGCTCCCCGATCACGTCCCAGCCCCTCTCCCTCTGGGCCTCGGTTTCCCCATCAGCACCGTGAAAAGCCCGAGATGGACGGTGCGGAAGCCTGCCCTGCCCTCGGGGTCCCCACCACTGGGCAGGAAGGGACAGACCTCGGCTTGGTCCAGGTGCCCGCACCTCTTGCCCCGGACGCCCCTCACCTTGCTGATAGCCTTGAGCGCGCGGCTGGCGGCCTTGTACCTCTCGGGATGGCCCTGGCTCTTGAGGCAGAGAGTCTGCAGAGCAGACCCCGCGTGTCAGGCACCACGTACCCTCCTGCGCTCCAGGCTTCAGGCCTGCGTGGGGCAGAGCCCACCCCCGACGAACAGCAGACCCAGTTGGGGGCCACGGGGAGGTGGAGAGCCCGTGTCCAACAGGCTCCTGCCGGGGCGCCTGGGGTGCACAGCCCCCATACGGCTCCTGCCAGGTCAGGCTGGCAGGTGGGACCCTGGAGAGGGCACCTGTCCAGGACCCCAGCCCTTCCAGTCCTCGGCTGTCTTGGCCCAGTCTGGGGAAGCCCCCACGAGGACCTGGGAGGGTCTGACATCCCATTGGTCCAGACTGACCATCCTCCAAGCACAACCCAGGCGCTGCCTCTGGGGGCTTGGCAGGCAGGGGGCGTGTCTCGGTCTGCACGCATGCACGGGACGCACGCCTGCCCATGTGCACGTAGGACACGGGCACCTGCACACGCGCCCTCACCCCCTGCCCCTCGGGCCACGAGCAGCATTTCAGAGGCCTGAGGCCCTGCAGAGAGCTCCTGGGAGCCTCCCGCTCCCTCCCCGGCGGGGGTCTGCGCGTCCTACTCACGTCCGTCAGGAGGGGCAGCCGGGTCACCCTCTGCATGGGGAGGATCAGGAAGGAGATCATGGGGAGACCCCCGCACGCGGGGCGCCTCTCTATCTCCTTCAGGGCCTCGTGGAAGGCAGCATTGCCGTTCCTGCAACAGGGAACGGTCCCTCAGCTGTGGGGCGGGGCCAGGTGCCGCCGGCAGACGCCGGGCCTGGAGCAGGACTGTGCTGCCGGGCCGGGGCGCCCGGAGCGGACCCCCGGCCGCAGGGAGCCCGCGCTCACGTCAGCTTCTGCAGGGCGCGCTGCTGGTAGACCTCGTTGGAGCAGTAGGCGACGTAGGGGTGGAAGTGCCTCTCGGCGTGCTCCTGCAGGATGTCGCTGATGTCCTCCACGCACACCTGCGCCTTGTGCCGCTGCTCCAGGGCCTCGAAGAATCTAACCGGGGGAGAGCGCGGTGGAGGCCCGGCCATCCCCCAGCATGGCACACGCACATGCACATGCGTGCAAACACGCACGCAGAGGCAGGAACGTGGCAGGTGCATGGGGGACCTGCGGCCCGGGGAAACCCCAGCACGCCGGCCACTTGAGCCTGAAATAACTTGGCCAACCCGAGGCCTCTTCCTGTTGGATTCTGGCAGGGATTCCTGCAGACACCACGGGCCGCAGACGGGCAGGACGGGGAAGCCGCCGCTCTGATGTGAGTCCTTGGACTTGGGTCAGACCCGCCGGGCGCCCTGGTGCTCTCTGCCAGCTCGGTGTGAGGCTGGGAGCTCCAGGCGGACTCCCCAGTGGTGGCCACCAGGTCCTGCTTCCTCCTGGGGTCCCCTTCTGAGATCACCCTTGACCAGAGATGAGGAGGACAAGACCGGGATGGAAGGAGGTCCTAGGCCCCCAACACTGCAGGCACCATGGGGCCGCAGGTCAGCCCCACCGAGCAGCTGGGATGGGGACACCACCAGCTGGAGGGGGGGGGATGGGCGGCGCCGCCCCTGCAAGACAGGGGCTGTGCTCCGGTTACCCTTGGGGAGGCCAGGCCGGGTCTCGGGGAGCGTGAACAAGGCCCTGGCTTTGAGGATGGGGTCCCTCAGACCCTGCCTGCTGGGTCCTGCTTGACCCTCCGCCCTGGGGGGCACCATGCATCCATAAGGGGGAGCACTCTGCGAGCCCCAGCTCCTGGGCAGCGCAGGCAGATGGGGACAGGAACGGACAAAGACCCTGCCCCCTCAAGGAGGGCACGGGAGGCCCCAGCTGCCCAGGTGTAGGGCCGCACGCCTGTCCCTGGGTGGGCGGGCCACGCCGGTCAGCGCCTCCCCCAGCCATTCCAAGGGTTTCGAGAAAGTTCTGGGAAAGGTAGCCATCAGCTGCTGACCCAAGATAACTGAGTCCCAGGGAGGCCACTGTGACTGGCTCTGAGCTGCCAGGACCCAGCTGGAGCAGGAGGCCGGACTGTCGTAACCCCAGGACAGTGACAGCCAGCCAGAGGCCCTGGGGAGCTCGGCACAAATGGGACAGCTGGCCCACGGTGGGTCCAGGCCCTCCGCTGTGCCTTGGGGACATGGAGCAAAGGGTCAGAGCCGGTGCAGGGCAGCCGTCTATCCCAGGCCCCCGTGGAGTCAAAGGCTGCGAGCTTCCCCACACTGCTCTGCTCTGCGGCCTGACCCGTCTCCAGGGACAAGTCAGCAGCCCTCCCCCCGCAGGGACCTGAAACTCCATGGGGGCCACAGGCAGCAGGTGTGGGCCAGGACTCAGGGAACCGGTCTGATGCTGGTGTGAACGAGCCAGGGCTGCGCCACCTTCTCCCACTGGCCCCCACCCTAGTCTGCCAGGGGCCCCAGACCCACTTCCTCAGGTTAGGGAGAGTGCTGAGGCAAGAGGGGACGTGTCCTGGGGTCTCCTGGGGCCCAGGGCTGTGTGTGGGAGTAAACGCACACTCACAGGCATGTGCGCACACACACCTGCACAAGCATAGAGACGCACACACGCAGGCCCCTTCAGGCCCGCGGCGGCTCGCCCGGCTCTTCCTCCACCACCGGGCCCTGTAACCGGAGCCCCGGGCCGGGCACCGGACACCATTGGGCACAACAGGAGCCGAGGCACCAACTCGAGGCCCCTCCCGCCTGCTCCGTCCTGTGGCCACTTCAGGGCTTGGTGCTCAGCCTCCGGCACGGGACGTCCCGGCGGGGGGGGTGTGGGGGTGTGGGTGCATGTAAGGTGCCCATCATCCAGCAGGTGCTGCACCATCCGACATCCGAGGGATGGGGCGCTGGGGACAGGGTGCTCAGCCTGTCACGGAGCCCAGCACTGGGCGGCCTCAGGTCCGTGTTCCCTCCCAGCCCCCAGCGGCTCCCAACCTCCCACCCGCGGTCCCAGACCCAGATTGTCCCGAGATCCCAACACCGCCGTGCTGCCCCAGGGGTGGGCGGGCACCCTCACGGGCGGGTGCACAGCTGGGCCTCACCTCTTACTGGCGCTCAGGACGTCCAGAATGTTGGAGAAGAGGTGGTGGTGCTCAGTCTGGGTCATGGTCGCCCGCAGCTCCCTGGACTGCAGGAACTCGGCCACCAGGATGCCCAGGCTGTGCTGGTACGAGAACTCCGACGTGAGGATCTCAAAGATGGCCTGGCGGGGACAAGAGCAGCTTCTGGGGCCACCGTGCACCTCGGGGACAGGGCCAGGGTGCAGGGCAGGCTCGGACCAGATGTCAGCAGCAGGTTAGAGGGGTACGTCTCATGCCCTTGGCTCAGCCTCTCATGAGCTGTGATGCTGGCAAGGACCCCCACGTGCGTCCAAGAAGGGGTGATGGAACCCCCGCCCCCCGCCCAAGCCAAGGGCATCAGCCATCATCCAGTGTCCGGCCAGGAGGCAGGAGGCATCACCGTGGCCGTCGTCCTGCCCCGTGTGCTGTGTGGCCTGCACTGAGTGCTGGGCACGGGGCTGGACGCCCCGCTCAGCCCCTCACCTCCTGCCTCTTGCGTTCCTCAGTAGACAGCTCGTCCAGGAGGCCGGACTCCACCACCTGAGGAAGGCAGGGGCCTGGGAGTCACGGGTTGGGCACATCCCGGAAGCCCGGCCTCCCCTCCGAAGAGCCCGGCGGCCACCGAGAAGAGAGTGTCCAGAGGGAGCGGCTGGCGGACACCGCTGGGGTGAGGAGGGGGCTCTGTCCCGCAGAGCTGGCCTGGGGGCTGAGAGGCGTGTTGGGGACAGGGCCACAACTCAGACGCACGGGCCCAGGTGAGTCTGTGCCCTGCCCATGAGATCTGGGCACACGGTCCAGCTCTCCATGCCCTCAGGCCCCGGGGCCCCAGGCTGGTAAGCCCCCACCTCCTCCACCAGCCCACAGGCTGGGCTCCGAGCCCCTGAGCTCAGGTGGTGCCCTGAATCTCCGGTGGCGTGTCTTGACCCTGCCCCGACCCAGGAGACCACACGCCTGCAGCTGCCCTCCCTGCCCACGGGCTCCGGGGCAGCTCTGTCCCTGGGCTCTCGAGGATGGGCCAGGAGTGTGGCTGTCCTCCTGGGGTAGTGGGGTTCCTCCCCACACACCTGCTCGGGACACCAGGGCCTGTGTCCCAGACAAGCTCTTCCCGGGGCCCCCGCAGCCCTGCCGAGCAGGGACCTGCGTGATTCAGGTGTGGAGGGTGAGGTAAGAGTGTGACATCGGCATGTGGCTCTCCTGAAGCCGAGGCCCGGCCCTCTCCCTTTCCCTGCGGTCTCGGACCACTCGGACCCTCTGGCACTCTCCTGGGGGCAGGCCCCTCGGAAGGGGATCCCTTTGCCCACAGCTCTGGCAGATCAGTCCAAGTAGGGAGAGGGCGAGGGGCTCACGGGTGACAGGCCTGTCAGACAAGCGCTGCCGATGGCATGTGGCCCTCATGGATCTGCCCCATGGGACCCAAACCCATGGAGCCCTCAGGGCAGGGCAGCCTGGAGGACAGCAGGAAGGGAGCTCCCCGCTGCAAGCTGGGCCCAGAAGGTACTTTTGGAAGGTTTGTCCCCACACCGGAGGGACCCAGGCTGGCTTCGAGGGGCCAACTGCCCAAGGGCTTGGGCTCAGGACCCAGCCCTCTGTCCGGGTCCTACCTCTGGGAGCTGGCTCCAGGTGACCTGGGCAGGCCGGTAGCTTTTGACTACGATGGGGGCATCTGCCTTTCCCGTTCCATCGGGTCTGGACGGTTCATCGAGCAAGTCATCGTCGGACTCATGGCTGGTGTTCAGGCCCCGTTCCCGGATCTCCTGGTAGAACCCGGGGTCTGGGGAGATGGAGTGTGTCACCTGCAGGCCGGGGGGCTCTGAGCGGGCGTAGGCACCTGGGAACCTGCAGGCTGAGTCCTCCCAGGGGGACTCTGAGAGTGTCAGGTGGCGCAGGGCCCCCCAGAGCAGGCTCCCCTCGGGCTGGCTGGCTCCCATGGCTGTGCTGGGCCCAGCCCCACACTGGGGTGGCGTCCCTGTGCAGAATGTGGCACCTTCAGACTGAAACTGAGCCGACAAATCCCAGCCACAGGGAACCGCCTTGGGTGGGGGCTGTTCCCAGGCCAGGCCGAGCACACCGGGTGCTGGCTCCCCAGAGCCCATCCCCCAGAGGGGCAGTCCCCGCTCTCCTGCTCTGCAGCAGCCCCACGGCGACGGGCTGACCCTGGATCAGGGCAACCCCCATGCCCCTCCTTCCCATCCTGCCTCTGAGACCTGCTCACCACGGCTCCTCTCCCTGGGGCAGGAGGCTTGGCTCCTGTCCCCCCCCCACCCCAGGCCCACGGCTGTCTAGAGGCTGGAGGCTGGCAGGGAGGGAGGGCCCTTCCTGGCTGGGTCCCTGCGCCATAAGCCCCTCACAGCCCCTGGGTGCTGCATCCCAACGGCACAGACCCCTCCCCCACCTGCTGGGTGGTTCTGTTGGCATCCCACCCCTTGGCAGGCTACACGCACTGCTCTGGGCCTTCCTGAGTCCCGACACCAGGCTCCCTGCGCACTGTGAAATGTACGGGCAATGCACGCAGTGTGGGTGTCTACACCGGAGGCCAGCGCCCTCTGGCTGACCTTGGTCCCACCGGTCACTACAGGCCTGGCACATGCATGGTTGACAAACGTCCCCTGGGGTGAGTGCAGAGGCTCTGTCTATCCCCTGCCCTTGGAACACTTCAAGAGGGAGCACGAGGAAACTTTCTAGACCCAACAGAATGGCACAGATGAGCCACTGGGACCTCCCGTCCCTGGAGAAATCCCTCTCAGCATGTTCTCCCCGCAGTGCACCAGCCTCCCCCGCCCCCCAGCAGCCTGAGAGAACAGCCTCCCCTGTGCCAGCCTGGCCTACGGTGGCTTCCTGAGGTCACCTCCCTCGGCCACACTCACCGTCCTTGAAGGAGCCCTTGTGCGCCCGCTTCCGCCCCATCGTCCTCTGTGCAAACAGGAGAGACACAGACACAACAGCAGTCAGCGGGGAGGGGAGGCAGGTGTGAGCCTGCTGCGAGCCCTCTACCCCTGGGGGCTCAAGGACCCCTCGGCACCACGCGTGCAGCCTGTTCAACAGCGGGGGCTCTGCCAAGCACCCAGATGATGCTCAATAAATGTGGAGGGAAGCCAGGCCACCAAGCACAGGCCAGGGTAGGTAGGACGGGGTGGAATGGAGGCTCGGAGCACGCAGGGCGGGTTGACTGGGAGCCAGGCAGATCCAGGAGGTCTGCCTGGAGGAGATAGCAGGACTGAACTAATCAAGAGCGGGTGCTCAGGCAGGTGGGGCGTTCCAACCGGGTGTGAAGGGAAGCCCACGCAAGGCTGGATGGGTCTGGCTGCAGGGGGCTGAGGCGGCCCAGGGGTGGGAGCTGGGGCCCCACACGTGGCCTCATGCAGTCTGGGACCTGGGATGGCAGGAAGGCCAGAGTCTAGCTCCCAGTGTGGGTTTGGGGTCCCAGCAGCTGCTGGCAGGACTGCAAAGGCAAGTGGGGGTTCTCGGGGATTCCCCCACCCGTGGCCCCGCCAGCTGCCCGCTCAGAGCCTGCCTCCTTGGCCGGGACACGGTGTTTTCCTGAGCGGGAAGCCATGCCGGCTCCAGGAAAGGGAGAGCTGGTATCTCGGACGAGTTGGGGCCTGACAACTCCCTTCGCTGGGCTGGAAGGTGTGGTGCTCCAGCCACACCTGGCTACCCCCATCCTGGGGCCCCCCCCAGTGCCCCTCCTGCCTCCAGGCCTGTGCCCCTTGTTCACACCTCGGCTTTAACCCTCCTCGGGACCCTCTCCCTACCCCCGCCCCTGCCCTGAGCAACCAGGGAGCCAGCCCCTCCTCGGTGCTCCGTTGGCCCGGGGCATGGCCCCAGCCCAGACCTGAGCACCCCAGGGCACCCCTGACCCCTCACTGCTCTGGGAGCTCCCTGGGGCCCTGCTGCCTCCAAGGCCCCCCTCAGGACCCCAGCGCCAGCCACAGGAGAACTCAGGAAACGTCGGTTGTGCACTTGGCCCAGCAGCGAGCTGGCAGCTGGCCTGGTCCCGAGCTGCAGGCTGCTGGGTTCCTGAGGCAGCTTCCGGGGCCTGGGCAGCTCAGGGAGGCAGGCAGGGGCCGTGCCCCACCTCCGAGGCCATGGGCATCTTTCAGCGGATGACAGCGGCCAAGGTGCATCCCAGGACTCCCCTCTGCATGCGGGCTCACTGGCACTGATGGCTGGGCTTGGCTTCTCCCCAGGCTGGGGCCACCGCTCACAGTCCCGGGGCATTCCTGGCAGAGGCAGCCGTGGGAACAACTCTGGGCACATGGACCCTGAGCAAGGGGGCCCTTCCCACTGGCCCTGGGCCAGTCCCGCTCTCTCGAGAACACCAGAGCACAAGGCTGTCGGGCAGGGGAAGGAGGGTGTGCGAGCAGAGAGGGTGTCAGACTTCTCCTGAGCCCCCCCACAGGGGCCCCTTGGGCAGACAGACCCAGGCCAGGTGCCGCTCGGAAGCCCTCCCTGCAGCTTGTCCCGCACACAGCCCGGCTCTCCTTGGGGCTCAGAGAGAGGAGCTCTTCCCTCTCCCTGTGGCTGAGAGTGAGGATCCTGGAGCCTGGGGGCCTGGGGAAAGCCCCAGACCTTTCTGAGCCTCAGCTGCCCCATCTGTAAAATGGGGATGTCACACTCAGCTCACAATCTGCCCACCGTGCACAACTGGGGTGAACCAGGTCAGGGATATGCACACAGTAGGCGCTCCCTGGGCCCCCGCTGCACCATTAGGTGAGGCCCTGTCTACAAGCTCCCGAGGCCCCTTGAGGCACAGCCCCCGCCCCAGTGTCCCGGCGGATGGGCCCCTACCTTATTCTTGGCCGGACACCGAGCAGGAGGTGGGCTGGGCTCCTCGGCCAGAGCTTGGAGCTTGGGGCTGAGCTGGATGGGGGTCCTCTCCCCACCTGGCGCCCCCAGGCCCTTCATGGCCGCCCGGTAGGATCGGTTCCGCAGGTTCCGTCTGAGCGCTCCCTCGGGGCCCATGTCCACGTCCATGTCGTCCAAGGAGAAGCTGGGGGCGGAGACGAGCAGGGGGTCCCTCCGGGCAGCTTCCTTGCTGAGCACGGCTGCCCCAAAGCTCTGGTGGCGGGCTGGGGTCTTGGCCTTGCTGGACACGGCCAGGCTTCTGGGGATCAGCTGCCGAGTGCCCATCTTGAGGGCCGCGGGGCTCTGTGTGCTCAGGACAACGGTCCGTGGCTCCTCGTCCTTAGTGGACACAGGTGAGGGCACCGAGGTGTCCAGCTGGAAGGTGGCATTTTCCCTGACCTGCAGGGAGTCCCGGACCATGGGCAGCCCGGGTGCTGGGTTCCCCTTGGCATCGAGCCGCAGCTCGGAGTGGAAGCGGTATTCCAGCAGCTTCTCTTCCAAGGAGCTGTCCGAGTGTCGCTGGGACATGCTCAGTGGCCGCCGTGTCCTGGGGCAAAAGCGCAGGGGTGAGGGCGGCATGCGGACGTCCACCCCGCAGTCCCCCTGCAGACGGGCCCATCCATGGCTTCCCAGCACCCGCCCTGGCCAGAGACCCCACTGGGGATGCAGGGCTCAGAGGCCTGGAGCAGAGCTGGGGAGGGCCCGGCCCTCAGCCCCCAGGACCCCTGGGGAGGTGGGGGGTGGGGAGGCTCAGGCCTGCAGGGCCCCAGGCGGCTGGGACTGGGCCAGAGGACATGCCTGCTTCCTCCGGTGGGCACACACACCGAGAACAGACCCCACACCCGGGCTGCAAGCGTGAGGCAGTGTAGGCCGCCCGGACCAGGGCCCTGGAGACCTGAGCTTCGGCAGCCCGGGGCCCCTGGGCGCCATCTCTTGCCGGTCTGGGGGGGTCTTCTGATGCCCGCTTCAGACAGCGCGGGCCACGACCCCAGCCTCCGCTGCGCCCCCAAGCTCTGGAGTAGCAAAGCTAGGCTCCGCCACGCTGGGTTGGGGGTACAGCCTCACCCCCCCAAACACCCCGGCTGTCCTCACTCTTGGTGTGCAAATGGAGAAACCCAGGAGCCAGCCCTGGGATGGGGAACAGGACGTTTGGGTCACCAGGCTCTGAACCCAGGCCCGTCTGATTTGAGACCCTTCTCTTCGAGACCCCGTGTGACGATTCCGCCACAGCCGGTGTCTCCCAGCCTTCCCACACGTCCAGGGACACAGTCGGCGTTTTTCCCCCCGTTGATGAACTCAGAACAAGTGAACTCAGAACGGGGCCAACAATCCCTTTCTCCAGAGCCTGGCCGGGCACAGTCACCGCGTGTGTGTGGACACAGAGGGGAGGGAGGTGCTGGCACAGCCTGAGCCCCAGCCTGCTCTCCCTGCGTCCCTTGGATGCCCATCCCCCCGGGGCCCCGAGCCCCCAGCCGTGCGGAGCCTGCTGACCGGCGTCTGTAAGCGTCTGTGGGCCAGCTGTTCGGCTCATTAGGGTGAGGGGTCCGCTCCACCGGCGTGGACAGGCCCACCGCCACCTTCCCACTCGGGGCCGGGCAGAACCAACGCCAGCCACCCGCCTCCGGGGCACCAGCATCTGGCCAGTGACCAAGGCATCCTGAGGGTCCACCTGCCGCCGTTGTGTCGCGCCCTCTGCTGCATTTTCTGCCTCCGTTTCAAAATCCGCAGATGGGCAGAGTCACAATGAGGCTGGCCTCCGGAGGCAGGAAGGGTTGCCCAGCCCAGCCTGGCCACGATGCCTGAGCCCCCGCGGGAATGGAAGACCGCGTCACCCTCCTGCTCCTTGCTCCAGACCTACAAGCAGGACAGGCGCCGGCTTGGGACTACTTGGCAGGACTGCCGAAAACTCACTCCGTATCGCTTCCTTTCAATTTTAAGAAAAGCAAGCGGCACGGCTCTCTGCGCCCTTCCTGCAGACACACGGCTTGCACGTGTTACGAGGGTCAGCGAGGCTGGGAGCCCATTTCTCGGATGGAAGAATTATGTCTCCACATCACCAGCCCAGGTGGCCCAGGCTGGGTGCAGTTTTGCCGCCCGGGGCCGTGTGCCCTGCAGACCTGGGGCGGGAGGCATGCCCATTGTCTCCGACAGCCCTGGGAGAGTGAGGGTGTCACCACCTCTCTCCCACCCTGGGGGGTGTGCTGCCAGAGGGGCCCGGGCCTGTGCCGGCAGGCATGCAGCCTCTGGAGTCGAGGGACCCACTAGGAGGTCCCCAGCCAGGCCTACCCCCAACACTCGCCGCCCAGCCTCGCATCGGGCCGCGTCCCCTGGGAAGTTCCAAGCCTCAGCTCCAGAATCCGTCTTCGAGGGGCGGCCGGGCTCTGGAGGGGTCCGCACCACAGCATAGTTGCGGGCTGGGGCAGAGGCCAGGCTCCCCACACCCCCGCTGCTGGTGCACACGCTCTCTGCTAAAACCATCCCAGAGAGGGTGTGCGGCCAAGCCTCCCGGTGACAGGGAGGGGCTGCCCGCAGAGCTCAAGCCACCCCCATGCCCGGAGGACACGGCCCACGCATTCCTGGGGACATTCTGAGTCACTGGCAGCTAGGGCGGGTGGTGCCATCCAGGCTCACACACCCCCACGTTAACTTTGTCTGCATCTAGCCAGGCCGGGCCCGGAACGGGGTTTCTGGTAGACGTCGCTCCATCTGGGGTCCAAGCAGAGTGCACCCATGCGGGTAGGGAGCCCGAAGCCGGAGATGTCTGCCAGGGCTCTTCTTCGAGGCTCCTGCCGCGGCTGCACACCTCGCCGCTGCGCGGAGCCCAGGAGGCAGCAAAGCCAGCACCGTGCCCGCCCCCACCGGCCCCAAGCCGTCCTTCCTCTCCCCTGCCCCCACCTGAGGCCCCAGGCTTGGGTCTTCTTGGCCCCGTCCTCTGGGCCTGGACCCTGGACCCAGTCAGGGTCACGGCCTCTCCCAGCGTAGGGCAAAGTCTGCTCTGGGGCCCGAGGTGCTCCAACAGGAACCTGTCGGGCGAGCCACCGCGGGGTGTGACCTCTGTTCCCAGCACAGTGGCCACACCCACAGGCCTGGGCTGCCACCAGTCCAGGGACCAGGCCTTCAGGAGAGCGGGCGCTGTCTGGGGCTCTGCAGGGTCTCGGGACCAGAGCCAGCTCTGGGGAGCCACCGCCCCCACGGCCACCCATGTCTCCTTCCTCCGCACGTTCGGGTTCCCGCACGTCCCTGGACACGGGTCCAAAACTCAAGCAACAAGACAGGCGTCGCCTCCTCCGCTGCCCTGACCCCCGCCCCCACCCCAGGCCAACAGCCCAGGCCCCACAGCCGGTTCCTGATTCCTGCTCCTCGGAGAGTTCCCAGGAGGAAGGCTGGCATCGGCTCCCCTCTCCCGGCCACGTGGACGGGACCCCAGCCCCCTGTGTCGTACCCGTGTGTTAGCTCAGCTCCCGAGCAGGAGTGGGATGCCCGCGGCTGGCCTCCCTCATTAAGCATTCCCTCTTGTTGACTCGGGCTTTCCTCCTGCTCCTCTACCCCGGGGCATTCCTCGTCCCTGCCTCGGCCGCCTTGACCGTATGCTCCATTCGGTCAGCGGATCGGCTCCGTGTCTCCCCAGGCCCCTCCCCCCCCCCCCCCCCCCCCCCTCCTTTCCGGGGGGCCCCCCACTATCCCAGGCTCCAAGGTGGCCTCACACGCGGGAGAGCTTTGTCTCCGGCTGGTAACTGGCTGAGATCAGAGCCCGAGGGAGAGGATTTCTTCCAGAACAGGAGGTCTCTTCTCTGCTCTAGGATTCTGCGGCTGGTGAGACGTCAGACGGGTCCGACCTCGCCTCCCCGGATTGTGGCCTGAGGTCCCCCTGGCCCGCTTTACTGGGGAGTTCTGATGCTCCGGCAGACAGCCCCAAGTTTGCCCCTGAGCCACGCGCTTATGCCCCCTTCTAACCCTGTCCTTGGGTCTAGCGGGTCCGGGCGTATGCTGGGGACATTTCGTCCACACTTCCTCCCCGTTTTCTCCAGCCCCTCTTTCGGGGGCGGCCTGGGTGGGCGCTCAGGCCCCTGGCGTCACCTCCGAACCTTGCTCTCACCCCTCTGCCCTCCCGGGGGCGGGCCCAGCCTTTCCACCGCACCGGCCCCGCTGCTGGCCCCGTCCTGTGAGCGCACACTCCCGCTCTAGGACGCTTACAGCTCCTCTTTGGCCTTGGCTCGTCCATCCTCTGGGCCTGTCACACCCTCGCAGGCACCAGGCTGTCCTCAACGCCCAGCAGTCCTGCTTGGCTGTCTGCTCGGACTACGCAGAGCCCACTGGCCTCACGTCGGGAGGCTGGTGTGCGGGGGCGCACGCACACGTGAGCACAGAGGCCCCGCAGGCTCCCGGGTCCCCCACTGTCCCGGCGTCTGCGGTCGGCGGCCTCTGCAGAGTGGCCGTCCCTGTGTCCTCACTGCTGCTGGCCTTCGCCTGGTGTCCTGGGGCCAGTGCGAGGGAGGGGCCAGGGCACAGACTCTCTCCGATGCCTCCGGGCAAATGCCGGCCATGCTGTCCCGGCAAGAGTGTCGCCGAAAGGGAGGTCAGATGCTCCGACCTCTCGGGTCCCAGGGGTGGGGCTGCCCCCTGGCACAGGGGGGCCCCGCAAATCTCCTCCAGGGAGGCCCAGGGCAGTGAGGGCTGCGTGCTGCGCGTCTGACTCTCCGAAGAGTCTGTGGGTCCTTTGGGAGCAGGGACAGTCGCAGTCCCCAGGGTGGGCTCAGACCCCAAACTGACAAGTGAACACTGGCCATCAGGGTACTTGCTCTGCCCCGGTCCCCTTGCCCTCGGGCTGCGTCCTCCCCAAGAGGCCCTGGGGTTCCGTGCGTGTACTTAGCCTCCAGCCAGGGATGCATCACGGGGGCTTCCGGATCCGTCCGTGCCACCACGGGGTGACTTCAGGGTGACTCCCTGCTGTTCCTGCTCCAGAGGGCTGGGGAGCCCGGTCCCCCGCTGGGCCCTTGTAACCCATGGCGTAGAGTCTCCCTCCGCAGCACATGCCGGGCAGGAAAGGGGCACTTGCTCGGGACGCAGGAACGGCGGCAGGTGGGGGGGGGAGGACCCAACCCGGGGGGGGGGGGGCAGACTGAAGCGGCACTCGGCACCGTCCTCACTGCGGTGCGGCCGGGCCCTGCCCGGCGGGGCCCCTCACAGCCCAGTGCCCACCGCTCCCTCGTTCTTGCCGAGAGGTGGGCTTCCTGGGACCCGGGCGGGCTCCGTGCTGTCTCCCCGCCACTTGCAGATGGACCAGCGGCTCTGCCCACAGCTGCTCCCCCAGCCAGCAGGACCCACACCACTTCCCCCGTGGGGCCTCCGTCCCCTCTGCCCTGGCCTCTAGGTCCGGCCGACCCCATCCTGCCTTGTGGGGCTCAGCCTCTCCAGCACCATCCGCCCGACCCTGGTCCTTGCTCAGGATGACTCGAGCCACAATGATGGGCTTGTGCTTGGGCAGTTCTGCCCGGCCAGGCTCGAGCCTCAGGGTCACACAGAATTCAGGGGCAGGATTTGGCGTTTTGAGTCACAGCGCACAGCAGACGGTTCCGTCTGCAAGAACGCTGGGGGCGGCTCAGGACTCAGCTGGGGCAGTCCCCTCCCGACACTTGGCAACGCCCAGAGACATTCTTGGAGGTCACAGGCCCCACCACAGGAAACTTTCTGGAGCAAATGTGTGCAGTGCCAAGACGGAGAGCCTGGCGCCACTGACCAGAGGGCCCCTGCTCACGGTGGGGGTCAGGGAGACCCACCCGGCCGCCGGCAGCCTCGCACCCAGCCTGGCAGCAGGGAGGGACTGTGCTGTGCCCCACCCCCTGCCACCCCTGCCACCCCCCGGGGGCAGGAGCCTCCTGTGGCCTCTTGCTCTGAGGCTTCCAGGCGCGGGGAACAGTCACAGAGAAACCCACCTCCCGGGTCAGCCTGCAGCGCTGCCCCCGCAACCACAGGCTCACCCACGGCTCGCCGGCTCCTGTCTCTCGGTCCAGAAGTCCCGTAAACTTGACCCCTGTCCCAGACTGGGCTGACATGCATGGTGTTCCCCCAGGAAGCCCCAGATGGGAAATCAGAGCCCTGAGTCCGACAGGTCGCCTGACCCGCTGACCAGCAGTTGTCTTCCAAATGCCTTCTCCCGCTGTGCCTGTAGCTCGTCATGCCCTTCCTTCCAGAAGGTGGTATGTCCCCTGACACGTGAGGAAAGCCGGTGGGGTCAGGCTGCCCGTTAGCAGGGAGCTGGGCGAGGATGAGCCAGCGGGCGAGCAGGGACTCCAGCTGGAAATGAAGACGCCCCTACACACAGGGGTCGCCTGCACACGTAGCTGCGGCCACCATCCATCTGGAAACCGAAACTAAAATTCTGGACGCCAGACACAGGGTGAGAGGTGGTACCGTCGGATCACACACACAGACCAGCGTCCTTGGGGGTGGCACCTGTGGGGACCCCAGCAGGCCGCTCGGCTGCCCCCCTCGCTTCCTCACGCACAGTGCAGAGCCGTCCCCGTTGGGTCGGAGCCCGGCCCTAGCCAGAGCCCTCCTGGCACAGGTGTCTCCCTGCAGATGTCCCGGAGCGGGGAGGGGCCCTCTGCTCGGCTCACTCCCTCTTCCTCTCCAGGCGGCTTTTGTCCAAGTGACTGAAGACCTCACTTCTGGGAACCCCCAAGACCCTGCCTTCTGCAGCTCTCTCCCTGCAGGACTCGGGGAGGCCTGGGGAGAGGCTCTGTCCTGCCGCCCGCGGGCCTCGCCAGGGGAGTGTCCAGACTGCGGGCTCAGGTGCGCTGACTCAGTGCCCTCCCTGTGGGCACCTGACTTCTCCTCTTCCACACAGGAGGACACTGCCGCCCAGGGGCTTATGTCACTCGCCTGAGTTCACACGGACCCAGGATTTGAACCCTAAGCACTAGGCTGGGGGTGTGCGGGGTCGGACTCCGCAGGTGCCCCCTGAACCCCCACAGACACAGAACAGGGGCAGACTGTTCACCTCAAGGACAGAGGGAAAGTCAGGCGCTCCTGGGCTCCGGGTCTGGTGCCCATGTCCCCCCCATGCCCAGTGCTGGGCTGAGGTCCGCCCCGAGCTCAAAAGGGATTCTTGCTTCCCAGATGCAGAAACGGAGGCACGGAGGCCGGTGGGCAGTAAGAGGGCTCCCCCTCCCCCCCCGCCACGGCCCTCAGGACCGGCCCCACTCCTCCCTCCTCCCTCCCCTACCCGCTGAGAGTGAGCAGGACGCCCGCTGCTGCGTCCGCCCCCCACGCCCACCGCCGGGGGAGGCGCTTCTTTCCGGGTGTCTGGAGCGCGGGTCTTCATCTGGGGGCCGCTAACCGCAGGCCAAACTGGGTTTGCGCAGCAGATTCTCCAGGGTTTGGGGGGAGGGTGGTTTCGTGCGCCCCCGCCCCACCCCCATTTTCAAAGGTCCGGGGGCTCCCCCACGGTCTGCCGGCTCCGCGGTCCAGCAGGAGGGAAGCGTCCCCTCGGGGTGCCGACGCAGCAGCCCGGGGGCCAGGAAAGGCAGGGGCGGCGGCAGGACGCCCGAGGCCGTGGGCGGGGTCCCCGCCGGGGTCCAGCCGCGGGCCTGGCGCGCTCCGTCCCCGGGCAGCCCGGGCGAAGGGACCGAGCCGCGAAGTTCCGCCGACGGGCGCAGCGCCGGGCGGGGCGGGGACGCGCAAGGGAGAGAAGGCGCCCCGGGGTCACCGGCCCTCCCCGTCCCCAGCTCGCTCCCCCGTCCCCAGGCTCACCTGCGCCGCGGCGCGGAGGACGTGGCGGCGGGCGGGCGGCGGCTCCGGCCGGTCTAGCTCCGCGCTCCGCGCTCCGGCCGCCGCCGGGTCCTCCCAGGCCCCGCCCCCCACTTCCTGCGCGGCCCCCGGGGAGGCGCGGGCGCGGGGCCGTCGGGCCAGGTGGGCGCCCGGGTGGGCGCGCGGGCCGGCGGGGCGGGGGCCGGGCGGGAGGGGACGGCGGCGCGGCGCCCCGGGCACCTGGCCTGCAGCCTGCGTCACGGTCCCCACCTGGCCGGCCGGCGCTCACGTGACCCGCTGGCCGGGCGGCCGCACCCCCGGAGGCCGCCGCGTCCGCCCGCGGCGCCGCCCCCGCACCGCCCTCCTCGGTGGCTGCCGGCCTGTCGCCCGCGGGTTTGGGGCGGGGGCGGCCGGCTGGGACCCTGAATCCGCTCCCACTCTCCTTCCGGGCCTGGCTAGGCTGCCTCCTCCTCCAGGAAGCCCTCCGGGAAGCTGACTAGCTCTGCAGGGAAACCCGATCTTTGCGAGGCAGAAGAGGCCCCAAGCTCTGGAATCTTTGGAAAGTGGCGGCCAGAGGGGGCCCAGCGAGGCACAAAGCGCTCGCGCTGCCTTTACGTTGTGGCCGTCGATGTGAAATGTGGGGGTCCGGGAGTGGCCAGTCAAGAAAGAATTCTTGAAACCTCTTCGGTGCACAGAGGGTGCTTTTATGAAGGCGGGGGACAGGACGCGTGGGCGGAAAGAGCTGCGCTGGGGGCCCCAGGAGAAGCTGGGAGGGGTGGGGAAGAGGGGAAGTCTCTCAGGAATTTGGAAGCAAGGGGCTAGCCGAGGTCAGGAAAAGGTCATTTCCCGAAATCAGAGGGAGGCAAATCCTAAGAGACTCTTAACTCTGGGGAAAACTCAGGCTGCTGGAGGGTGGGGGCGGGGGGATGGGGTCACTGGGGAATGGGCAGTCAGCAGGGCACGATGGATTGGGCACTGGGTGTTACTCGAGGCCGATGCATCACTGACCTCTACCTCTGAAACCAATGTGCCCTATATGTTAAATAACTGAATTTAAATAAACTATTTTTCTTTAAAGGAAAAGTTTCTTTACTACTGGCTAGTGAACCCTCAGTCATGAGATGCTGCAGATACGTATCAGTGGGCCACAGGCGTGGGGATGATTGCTAACACGGGCCTTGGGGAGGAGGGTAGAGATAAAGGAAGTTTCCAGAGGAATTTTTACAGGATCCTGGAGGTCAGGCTAATGTCAAGCTAAGGTTACCTTCTGTCTCTAGCAGAGTATTAGCCTCGAGGCAGCTGAACTCCTGGAGGAGGGTCACTGTGCCTGTCCCAAGGGTTTGTCAATGGACTGCAAAGGAAATTTAATTTTTTGTAGATTTTTGTAGATTTCTTTTGCCTCCTTTGTTCTGCGCCTCAGCTGTTAGCACCATCTCCCGAGGCTTGGAAAGGAAAGTGCCTACTGGTCTGCACAAGGTCCAGCGGACTCCAAGCCTGGCCTTTCCAGGTCTTGTCCATGGAGTTTGCCCTTAGCAGAGGCTGCTGCCGCCCCACCCCCGGGAGTCCAGGAATCAGGGTCCTTGTGCAGGAGATGCCAGGGGCTGGGACAGGTCGGCTTCCGTCCTGCGTCAACCTGCCCTTCTGCCAGGCAGGTCCCTCCTTGTCATCCTGCCGGCACTCAGCAGCTCCCACTCCTGCCCCGCACCAGCCCCGGTGGCAACAGCAGTGTGCACTCACTGTGCGCCCCTGCTCAGGAACCGTCCAAGGCTCCTAGTGGCCTCTTCCACCAAGGCCAGCGGTCTCAGCTCCGGCATGAAGCCCATCCCTCCTGCTCACACCCTGCCTGTGCAGCCACTGACCCTTCCAGGGGGAAGCCCACAGGACGGCTTCCCAGGATCCTGCTGCACCGGAGAACGCAGCCCCGCTCGGGCAACCTAAGCCCTCCTGGGCGAGACGCAGCCTCTTGGCCCGCTGAGCTGCGGGTGAGCTGCCGCGGAGGCTCCGAGAATGTGTGTTTGCCCCAGGTCACTGGGTCCCGGCCTCCAAGACAGCGACGTGTCCTGGCTCCACTCCTCCTTCAGCCAGAGTCCCAGGACAGGAAAGCTCGGGTGCCGAGCCACCACTGCCCCGAAGCCCCCGGCACAGGGACGTGTTTGTTACATGGGCGCGTCCTGGTGAGAGCTGACAATGTCACCTCTCTTCTTCCGGACGTCCCAGCCTTCGTCCGGGGTAAGGCTTCTCCTCCTTCCTTCCTCCTTTCCCTCATGCGCATCCATTGAGCCCCTACTGTGTGCCGACCTGTGTGCAGGCCTTGGAGATACAGCTCTGAGCAAATCAGACGGTCTCTGTCCTCCGGGCACTCACTGCTTTGTGGGGTGAGGAGGGGGCGCCAGCCCCACTGTTCTGCCCCTGAGAGGGCTAGAAGACCTGAGACCTGGGGGCCGAACAGGAGTTTGCTTGAGGAAAGGGGTCGTGGCGGGCCGGGTGACACTGGTGCAGAGGCTCCGAGGTGGGAGGGAGTGTGCTCAGAATGACGGCCTCAGGGCAGTGGGGCTGCGGTAGAGGGAGGAGGATGGGGGAGACTCACGCAGCTTCGCCATCTGGGGATGGCAAGGAGCAGCAAGGAGCCCCTTGGGGCTGAAGCAAAGGGACAGGATGACCAGGCCTGGCGGGAAGACCCCTCTGGCACCTGAGGACAGGGCAGGGTGGAGGGCTGACACACGTGCCCTGAGCCCCAACCCAGACCGAGGAAACTAAAGTCCTGCCTCTGCTTGAATACTTGCAAGATGGGGAGCTCACCATCTCCCAATACAAGTCATCACATTGTCTGCTTTAATCACATTCTTTTTTAAGATTTTAGTTTTATTTATTTGACAGAGTGAGCGAGCATGAGCAGGGGGAGCCGAGCAGGAGGGAGACGCAGACACCCCGCGGAGCAGGGAGCCCGACGCGGGACTCGATTAGGACCCTGGGATCATGACCTGAGCCGAAGGCAGACAGACGCGCAACCACCTGAGCCACCCAGGCGCCCTTAAGTCACATGCTGTAGACCTTCTTGACACGACATGGAATCCAGATAGTTCATCGTCTTGACACGCTCCCCCAAGAGACTTCAAAATGTGCCAAAATCCTTCTCAAAATGTGGTGTTCCGAACAGAACCCAGTGCCATGCCAGGATAAGAAAATGGGGAAACGCTCACCTCCTCTCTTCTGGATATTATGCCTTTGTTAATATAGCGTCTTCCTGCTGCAGCTCTTACATGTGTCCATCCCACAGCACAGAGCCCTGGGCCCTGTGTGCAGCAGGTGCTCAGCCAGTGCCCGGCGAGTCACTGATGTGATCTGAGATCCCAGGGCTAATGGCTGAGTCTGTGGGCGGAGGCCTGGGCCCTGGACTCACCCCCTGTACGGACAGCTTCTGGGCTGCTCCTGCTAAAGGTGGGGAGCTGCTGCCCTCCAGAGGCCATCCTGGGTTCTGCACCCAGAAGGCCCAGCCCGAGGGGGTGGTGTGGAGCGACAGGGCAGGACACCCCTGGAGAGAGCAACCCCGCGGGTGCCTGACCCCCACTCAGTGCTTTCCTATAAAACCCGCGTTCAGAACTCGGTCTGGTCACTGCAGGGTTGGTCCCCTCCCCACCCCTTCTGGCCCTGGTCGGCCGGCGCCTGTTTGACCCCTCTGGCACCCTGAGACTGGCTCTGCCGCCATACTGGGGGGCTCTGCGGGGGGGGTCTCCCTGAGTCGAGCTGCTCAGCGTCTGATTGGGGCCGAGGGACCCAGAGTGAGTGGCTCAGCGTCTCGGCCCCTGCTGTCTCAGCCGTCCGGTTGGGGAGCGTTAATGTTGACCGTGGAGCTGGCGCAGAGCTGCCTGGGAGGAAACGGCCCCCCCCGGGGCACAGGTGGTGGCGAGCAGGACCCCAGGGCTCCCAGCAGGGGTGAGTCTCTGAACTCTCTGTACCCTGTGGCTGAGACCCTGAGTGTGTGGGACCAGATTAGGATAGAGACAGTGGCCCCCCCCTTCCCTGCTTTGGGCCTCTGGGCTGGCCCTGACCCTGGCGGAGAGAGAGGGCTCCCCATCACAGGTTTTGCACGGAGCCCCCCTCCAAATATAATCCTAGCCCCAGCATCTGTGATGTGCTCGTATTTGGAAATAAGGTCTGTGTGGATGTAAGGAAGACAAGGTCATACTGGGTTGGGCCGGGCCCTAAATTCCGTGGCCAGGGTCCTTATAAACAGCGGGAAATTTAGAACGAGAAGGCCAAGTGACCAGGGAGGCGGAGGCTGGGGTGATGTGGAGTGACCGCCGAGGGACGCAAGGACGGCCAGCAGCACCAGAGGCTGGAAGAGACCAGCCAGGACCCTGAGCTCCAGGACCCTGAGCTCCAGCCCCCAGAGGGAGCGTGACCCTGCGGCCACCCTGCTCTCAGACCTCCAGCCTCCGGACACACCACGATCCAGTTCTGTGGGTTGAAGCTGCCCAGGGAGCCCACGCAGCGGCCCTGTCCCTTCTCATTGTCCCTCAGACCTCCCCTGCCCTCTGCCGAGTCGGCTGCTCCCCCAGGGACACACGCTCATGAGGGGGCTGGGGTGACCTGCAGAATGGTGACGGGCATGCCAGGTCTCACGGAGCTCCGTGTGGAGGGCCTGGAGGGGGCTGGGGGCCACCGAGAAGACACCCACCCGCGTAGCCGGCCAGGGCTCGTCCTGTGTTCCCCAGAGCCTCCCTCCCAGCCCAAGGAGATTTCCGGCCTTGAGAACCAAAAGGCAGCGGCAGGCAAGAGCGGCTGCTGTGGCCCCTGTCCCCTCCAACCGGACCTCGAGAACCTTGGGGTGACACCACTGTTCTATCCCTGGACCCCAGACCTGGGCCACGGCCGGAGGCTGCAGGCAGGCTTAGCTGCTAGAGCCAGGGTCCTGGGACTGGAGCCTACACAGCCACGTTTACCTTACGGGGTAGGATGGGGGTCAGCCACGTGCTTGGCGCATGGGAAACGAGGGCCCCTTCCCATGCAGCGTCCCCAGCAGGGGGGGAGGCTGTGACCCGCCCACCCCATAGCTGTCTAGCACTTGCTCTGAGAAGTGAGTGCCCACCACCCGCAGGAGCCCCTTTCCCGTGGCTGGAGGGGATCCTGTGCACCGGCTTGGCCTGCGCTGAGTCTTCCGGACACTGCTCCGCCCCCGGACCGCAGCCTGGAGAGAGCGTGCCCTGGGGCCAGCAGTCCTCTAGGACGCCTGCTGGTTGGAACATCCCAGTGTCCAGGGCTGAGGACAAGGCTGCAGGGTGTGTCCCTCTCCCTTTCCAGGGCTGCATGGCCAGTGCCCGTTGCCTGCTCCCCTCCTTCCCTGGGGGCCGCAGGGAATGTGCTGGGTGGAGGGAAAGGGCACAACCGCCTCCTTTCTTCTCGGGGCCTGGCACTGGGCTGACCTCTCACTCACTGCAGGGTCCCACGGGTGCCTCATCCAGCCGGCGGGCAGCTGGGAAAGGTCTCTTTGGTCTCGGATGATGCTGTGGCTATGAGTGGGCCTGAGGACAGAGGCTCCTCTGTGCTGGGCAAGTGCAGGCCTGGGCGGGAGGGGTCCACAGATGAGTGAGGGGGCGGTGCAGGGCCCGGGTTGCCGGGGTGGGGCTTGGCTGCTTCTCCGGCCCACCAGCGTGGGGCTTGCTGAGCAGTTCGGCCCAGGGGGCACACGGTCACTCCTTGCACCTTAAAGAGCAGATGGTCATTACTTTCTATTAAGCACCTACTGCGTGCATAATTTCGTTGAATTCTTATAGAATTCTCACCAAACCCCCCGAGGTGTGTGTGTCATCATCCCCGCATAACCGAGAGGTAAAGGCTTGTCCACTGTCACCTTGCTCGTGAGTGGCCCAGCCTGGGTGAGAGCCCAGGCCCGTCTGACTCCAGAGCCCTGGCCCCAGTGTCATAATCAGGGATTACTTCAGGTTTCCAAAGAAGTAGGGAGTTAAAACAAAATGTGTGTATTTGACTTCAATCGAGAATTTAAAACATCACAGACATTTTGGCTCCCACCATCATCAAGGAGCAAACGGAACAGGAAGGGCAAGAAGTGTCTGTTTTCAGATGTTGGACAAGGGAGGGGAGGACGAAGGCTCTCGGGAGAAAGAGGCAAATCAGGAGAGCCCCAGGGCTGCCTGACTTTTTTCCAAGGGGTGAAACATGGTGGTCTCACTGAGTTGGGAGGCAGATGTGGGGTTCAGGAAGGCCAGGGGGATGGGGGCCTGTAGGCAGCAGTGCAGAGACGGAGCTCCGGAGACCCTCAGAAATGCTCCTCTGTGCGTGTGCAGTGCGAGGTCTCAGGGAGCAAAGCAAAGAGCAGCCGCCAGGGTGAACAGCTCCCGGTGTCCATGCAGGCCGAGGGGCACTTAAATGCCAGGCACCTGGAATGAAAGGACCTGGTGGCCACCCAGGGTATTTGATGGGGACCAAAGGCAGTGTCTCAGGCGAGGGGCTAGGCTCACCCCAGAGCATAAGGTGAAGTTGCTCTGTGCCTGCCAATGAGCTTTGCAACAAGACTTGCAAAGGCCAGGATGGTCTCCACCATCCCTTAACCCCGTCGGCACAAAACTCAATATTCTTAAAAATAAGAATCTAGGATCTCAACAGTTTAGCATTTATAACCTCCAGCACCCGACAAAATATGACAGGACATGTGAAGAAGCCAGAGCATGTCACCTGTAACGAAGGGAAAAAGCAGTCAATAGACACAGAACCTGAAATGACACGACGATGGAATGAGCAGGGAAGGCGTTTAAAACCGGGACAAACTGTAGCCAAGGATTTAAAGGAAGCCGTGCGCAAAATCAAAACAGAAATGCACGGTGAATATCATTAAAAAAGAACGTATGGCACTGAATCAAATGAAAATTCTAAAGATAAAAATATACGACATACGAAATGAAAAAAAAGAAATGTACTAGCTGGAATTAGCAGCAGGTTAGACGCCGGAGAAGAGAAGAGCCTTGAACTTGAAGGTGGGATAATAAGAGTTATCCAAAGTGAAGCATGGAGAGAGCAAAGCCTGGAAAAAGTAAGCAGAGCCCCGCTGATTTGAGGCTGATACCACGCAGTCTAACAAGATGTGGCCCCAAGCGGGTGAGGGGAACATTTGTTTAACAAAGTAATGGCCCAAAATGTTCCAAGTGTGAGAAAACCTACAGCCCCCAGATTGAAGAACTCAGTGACCTCAGAGCGGCGTGAGTTCCAAGAAAGGCCACCATGGCATCTCGTGGTCTGGCTGCTCGTCGGGAAGCCCGCGAACCCGGGGCACCGGAAAGCCATCTCTCACGGGTCAGATCTGTCCACCGAGACGTCCAGTTCCGGTGAAGAACCAGAAACTTCTGGTGAAAATCAAACTGCAAGTGAAATCAAGAAATCTTACGACGAAAGTTGGGAGAATTCATCACCAACAGGTTTGCGGTGTAAGAAACGTCGAAGGAAGTGTCTTGGGCCGAGAGGAAATGATCCAAGACGTGAACTGGGGTCTTCACAAGTCACGGAAGCCCACGGCAGACTGTAAAGATGGGAACACACCCGACTTTCTTCTCCTTCGTCTTTGAACAAGTTCTTGAGGCTCTTTCAAGCAAGAAGAGCCCCGGCCCGTTATGGAGTCTGCGCCGCGTGCGGGAGAGCAGCATGGGACCGGGCGCGGGCAGGATGACACTGGCAAGGGCCGGATCGTTTACGCCAAGCGGTATACTGTCACGTAAAGAGGGACACTCGTAAATTAAAGATAAGACATTTGGCCCCACGCGGTACTTGATAAAGGTCTGGGCCCTGCAGGGACAGTAGGAAACGTTGTCATCCGGGTACAGGCACCTACCGCGGGCATCGCGCCCCGTGAGAAATGGACGGTGTTCTCCCGGGGTTCTGGGCCGAGGCAGAGGGTCCTCCCCGCTTCTGTTCCCTGTCGGTCCTCGCTGGGGCAGCAGGACAAGAAAAAGCCAGAAAAAGCCTTTTGGAAAGGAAGAAGCGCTGTTTCCCTCTCCCCGTCTCTTTTCTACATGACCTGATGCCCTTAAATGACCCGAAAGTGTCTACAGGTCATTGTAGATGAGATGGGAGCCCCTCCCCGGCCCCGCCCAACTGCCTCCTCTGGGGCTGGCATGTACCCACCCCGGGCGTGTTTTTATTCTCTTTGTGCACACGGGAACTGTCATAAGCGGCCGCGGGGCTGCTCCAGGCATTTTTAAACTCTGTGCGGAGGGTTTCCTCTGGGAGTCTGTGCTTGTAAGCTCCGCACTGGGCGGTCCAGGGGGGGCTTGGGAACCTAAGGAGTGAAAGACGGGCTCACCCCAATGCCTGTGGCCGAACAAGGCTGGGAACCCGCGAGCTGGCCCTCGCTAAGCCCGGGGCCCTCTGCTCCAGCCCGGTGCGGTGGGGGAGGGGCTCCTCCAGGGCGCAAGGAACGCGGTGGGACCAGCCCGTGCCGGCCTGCGCAGAAGCACAAGGAGGCTGGTCTATGGACTTGGAGCTTCCTGATGGACGCAGGCCTTGAGGGCGGGACGCGTTGTTTTCACAAGTCAAGTTAATTGAAGCGCACCTGTAGCAAGACCTCCCCTTCGAGGCGCGGGGCTGAGTCTTGCCGCCGGTCACAGCGCGGAGCGCGCCATCGCCCGAGAACTCCCCGGCCTCCGTCCCCGGCCCGGCCCCGGCCCGGCCCCGGCCCGGCCCCGTCCCTGCCGCTGGCCGCTCCCGGACCGCTGCCTGACGGTGGGTCGCGTTCGGCCGCGTCCGGTGTGTGTGCGTCGGTGGTGGTTTTCTGTGCGGACGAGTCGTGTTCCCTCCTGCAGACGTGCCCGTACGCATCTGTGTTTCCGTCTGTTTCTGAGACTGAACCCCCGGACCACGGGCAGACCAGACCCGGAAGTAGGACTCTGACCTCTGACCCACGGTCTGCTAGAGCCAACCCGGGCCCGGGATGGCGGGGCTTGATCCATCACCAGCGGCTTCTCTATGTTTCGCTCCCGCCCCCAACACCGGAGCGGCCGGAGGCAGCCACGCAGCCCCCCGCCAGTCACGTGGGACACCTGTTCTCCTCACTGCCCCGCCCCGCAGGCCCCCATCTGGGCTCACCTGGAACCGAACCTTTTTCCACCATGAAGCTCCCCCTCCCCTGCCTACATTTGAGTCTCCCCAAATCCGGGGCCGGTGGCGGACTCCCTGCTGCCCGGAGCTCAGGAAGCCGACTCCACCTGCTCTGGGCTGCGGGCGTGGCCGCCCTTTGTGTCCACGATCTGTGCTTTCACTCCCCAGAGGCTGGACGGTCCGGTTCTTTCCAGTTTGGGACTATTGTGGCAAAGCCGCTGTGGACGTGGGCATATAGGTCTTTGTGCGGAGGCTGGTCTTCAGCTCACTGTGTTCTAGAAGATGCCGCCTGCTCTCACCAGCTTGAAGGCTTCCTGGAATCCCCTGGTTGGGGGCTCTGGAATCGGAGGACCACCAGCCAGATCCCGGGACGGATGGGACGGCTCCCTCCCTTGGGGTTTTGGGTGGGCCCCAGTCCCCTCGGTGGGGTCTCAGCTGGTGCCCAGGCTCCCCCTTCCTGTGACCTTGGAGATCCAACCTCTTCTGTCGTGGACCCTGGAGCAGACTCCGCTTCCCTTTCTCGAATCGGGAAAGACCCGCGCAGAACATGGGGCCCACATGGGAAGCACGTACTTTCCTTCGCAGAGGTGGCCATCCTGCCTTGGGACAGGCCGTCCCCTCACACACCCCGCTCTGGCTCCCCTGGCCCCACGAAAGCCACCTTACGTCCGGCCGTTCGACTGCAAATTAGGACATGTCTTGATTTTAGGAAGACGTTTGGTGTCGCGAGAAGTAAGGTTAACGATTCTCAAAATAGCTCCTCTGCAAGAACCGAGAGGCTCGCTTGGCCCAGAATGAATCTGAGGAGGGATTCAAAAGCATCTCTTTTCCCAGAAAACAGATTCCTCATTGACACATTTTTCTCTAGTTGATTTCCACCCCCCTATTTCCAAAATGGAGCCTTTTTCTCAGTCCTTTATGCGGGGAGCCGGGCTGCAGAAAGACAGGGTTCCCTTGTCGGCAGGGTTCTGTTTGTCTCTGTTCTCCCCTCGCTCTGGGGTCCCCCCGACAATAGGGGTATTATCAGACAGCGCCTGGCTGCAGACTCCCCCCTCCCCTCGGGGCTAAGGAGGAGAAAAGCTGCCCAGGGAACGAGGGTGGGAGGGGTGCGGTTCCAGCCAACGGAGCCCGGGGGGGCGACTCCAGGGAGGGCTGTGTGGGGGGGGAGGGGGGAGGGCTGGACACCGTCACTCCTTCATTCGGAATGACCTGGAAGCAAGGCCACTCATCAGATTCGTGATTCACATAATCTGTCCTCTGAGAGCGGAAATGTATTTCCCAGAGAGGAGCCTCTCATGCTGCCTCAGTGCCGGGAGCCCTGGGGTGAGTCCCACATCTGACCATCAGGGGCGTGACCTCAATGGCACATCACCGAAGCTTCGCCAGTCACGTCTGGGAGAAAAACAACTTGAAGATAGTTAAACGCTTCCCCCAACCAACACCTCACTGGGGAAATTGTTTCTTTCCTTCGGTGGCTACCAGAGCTACTGCTGCAGGGACCCCGGACCCCGCCTCCCCATTACCCCCATCAGAGCGGGTTCAGGCCCCTCAGAGGCACTGGAGTTCCAGAATCTGTGGGGAAACTTGCCTGGAGTGAGGGACCTGATAGCAAGCCATCCGTCCATCCCTCCACAGTCCGTCCGTCCATCCATCCATCCAACCATCCATCCACAGTCCAGCCGTCCGTCCGTCCGTGTATTCATCTATCCAACCATCCACTCATTCATCCCTCCACAGTCCATCCGTCCGTCCGTCCATCCATCCATCCATCTGCTTGCCTCGCCCGCCTTCTGCTGAGGGGTTTGAGGCCAGGCCTTGGGGACAGAGAGGTACGTCCTGGCACTTTCCATACCTAAATTCCTAAATTCAGTGTAGGTGGTGATTTCCGACAGGAAACAGAGGCTCAGGGGCCCCTGCATGTTCTGGGGGTCGAACGGGTTGTCTTTGGAGAGACTCTGGACCAGGCACTGTACAGCTTGGGGAGGAAGGAACAGCCACCCGGTTTCTCTGCTGGACGCCGTAATCCTACTTTCTTCCTGCCTCACACACCCAGGGAGGGCCTCGTGCCGTCTTGGCCGGGGGGGTTGTTCTGTCAGAGAGACCCCTCTTTGTGCAAGTCCGCCCACCTCGCCTCCGTGCTCTGGTGGGAGGAGAGGGGCCACGGGGAAGACTCTGTGGGGTAAGTCCCCAGGATTCAGGGGTCGTCCCCCACACTTGAGTGGGTAAACGTGGCTGGCATGCATTTGCTCAGTGTCTGTGTGTCTGGCTGTTGCCTGGCGGGCGGCTCGGGTCCTGGCTGGGGACAGTGCAAGGACGGTAGGCACAGCCAGCGTGGAGGGCGGTTGGTGAGGAGGGCTGGCCGGCGGGGAGTCCGCCCTTATGAAGGGGCGCGTTTGGGATCGGCCTTGCAAGGTGGGGTCCTGCACCACAAAGAGGTCCCGGGCAGGAGTTCGCGGGGGCCGGCTTCGGGCCCAGGTGCACCTGGAGGCGGACATTCCTGAAAAAGGGCCCACCTAGAGGACACACCTGGAGGCCAACATGCTGGGTGGACGCACTTAGGGGCGCGTACCTGGGGCTCACGCTCAATGCAGAGCCGTTCAGGGTCGTGTGTGCTTTCGCTGAGCTTGTTTATTCTGGACAACGTGGACAGCAGGGGTCCCTGGCCTGCGGTGGTTTTGGGGTGATGGCTAGGCACGTCTCGCAGCCTGTCCCTGGGGACCCTCGACCCACGCTGCCGAGCCTCGCCGCTGGCCGAGCTCTGAGCCCAGACCCTTCTCCCGGCCCCGGGGGGCCTCTGTTCTCCCTCAGTGATGCTCGGAGGGGGGCGAGACGTAGAGAAGCACACAGGTTTATTGCGTACCGGTCTCATGTGTAAACTCACTGTCGCATCGGAAGGATTACATTTGGTGCACGGTCCCGCCCTACGGCGCTCGCCTCCGATCAGCTGCCCCAGGCTTCGTCTCACAGAGCTTCTCTGCACAGGAACGTCTGTCATTATCACGGGCGTCAAAGCAGTCTGCGGAGTCACGTGGGTGACGTCCTACCCCGGGCGCCTCGCCCTTGTCCTTCCCTTTGGCGATGCCCATGTCGCTCACAGGCCGCGCTTGTTGCCCGAGCAGCTCCGCGCTCCTCGTCTGGAGGGCGTAGACCCTAGTCACGTGTTTGACAGGTGCCTCTACTGAATTTTCCTTTTCATAAAAATTTCACGAACAGACACGATAATGACCGCTAAACACGAGTCATGCACAGTTTACTTAGAACAGAAGCAATTTACAATCGGGGGACGTGGGACATACACCGGCCTCCTTCTCAATGGTTTTTTTTTTTTAAACATTATATGAAAACCTGACATTTACATTGGATTTCTTTTTCAACACTATACAGTTCTAAAACAAAAACAAAAACAAAACCAAAAACAAACCCAAACAATGAAAACAAACTGAACCAAGTCTGTCCTGGAACAGCGGCAAGAGGACGATGCGGCTGCACAGGCGCCGGGCTCTTGCCGGCAGGTGGACACGCGACGTGACGCGCTGCGACACGGGGCTCGGCTTCCCTCGCGGCAGGGGCGTCCACGATATAAGACACACCGATAGAAACCTCCGGAATCACGTTGCTCACAAGTGAATTGCACATTTGGAAAACTCAAGCTGCCTTTTGTTTTTATTTTATTTTTTCCAAAAGCGGTGTTCCCAATCGGTGGTGGAAAGGAAGGACGGAACGACCCGGAACGCAAGGAGGAGAGGGGCGCTCCTGGAATCACGCAGAAATGTCTTGTCACAGTATCGCTCGCTGCTGCGGAGAAGGTTCATGGCTTCTGAAACCCGGCTGACCTCCACCGACCAGGAGCGGCCGCGGCCTCGCGACCCCAGCCGGGAGGGACGTAAGGTGTCCGGCTCTCCTGGGTGGCACTGCGCCCTCGCCCCTCCCCCAGGACAACACAGTGAATACAGCTCAGTAGATCTCAGTCACGTGGGCAGGGGGACGGGGCTGAGGGGCAGGGGATCAGGGCAGGGGGCTGGGTGGGGGCACAATCCAGTGCTTTGAAGCTGCAGGGCTGCCGACGGTGACATGTGTCCGGGCGGGCGCTCAGTGAAGCGGCAGCTAGGACAGGGGAGGCCGAGGGCCTGTGAGTTTCTAGGGTCAGTCTTGGGCCACGGAGGTGCTGGGCTTCAACAGGAAAGTCATGTGGGCTCAGCCTGTCCACTGATCCACACCCGGGGTCCCAGGCCAGCTGGAGGAACACGCACCCCTCGGTTCAAAACAGGGGATCTCTGGGTCCCACTCACAGAGGGTCTAGCTGGCCAAAGGATTGGCAGCTCCGTGCGTCCTACCCAGTCGTCCCAGGAATGAGAGCAGCAGTGGGGGATGGTGTCAGTCCGCTGGGGGCCGGGCTCTGAGGGAGCAGTGGAGGGGAGAGCTGGGAGCCTTCCTTTTGAGTTTCCATTTGGGGAGGTCAAAGGTCCAAAGGAGGAACACCGTTGGTGCTGGACGGAAGGACCCTGGCCCAGGGGAGCCCCAGGTTGATAGGTCTGGCCCTGGCCGCCACCCACGCACACAGGGGTCAGCCAGGCTGTCACCCTGTTGCAGCCGAGCTCCGAGACTGGGGTCTCAGAATTCTGGCCACTCAGCCTCCTGGCCCCCACGGTCCAGGCTGGCGCGGCAGCCCGGGGACAGAGAAGAGTAGGGAGGGCGGCTGTCGTCGGGGCAGGGAGAGGCACCAGGGTGGGGACGAAGTGGTCCCTTTGTCAGGGGTCCAAGGACAGATCTCCCCAAATCTGCCAAGTGCTGGGGCCTAAGAGGCTGAACGTTTAGGAGAAACGGGGCTGACGCTCATCGTTTCTGGGAGGACAAGATTAAGGGCTGGAGATGAGCAGGTGGGGCTCTGGGAAGGAGGGAGAGAGAAGATGTGGCCACGGCTGGCCACATGTGACAGATGGCCAGAGCCTGCGGAGCAGACCAGAGGGGGTGGCCACGGCCCTGTCTGGGATCTGGGACCGTGGAGAGCAGACACTCAGAGTTCCTATTTCAGGCAGAGACAGTCATATCGCAAAAAAAAGCACACGCCTTATTCTTTAGCAGAAGAAATATAATTTGGGTTTACAGAAATGGGCATTTGTATCTGAGGTTGACTCTGCAAAGGGGTCCCACCTGGAGGGAGGGGAAGTGGAAATCCCACACTGCGCCTGGCGAGCCTGGCAGAGGTGATGCGTGTGGGGGGGGGGCGGGCGTGTTTGCAAGCCGTGCCTACGGGGCTGCGCCCGCTCTTTCTTGCGCAGGGCACCCTGCCGGCCTGCGGGCGCGGTCTCGCCGCCTCCCGTGGGCCGGGAGCAGGTGGACCCCTTCGCTGGGGGCCCGTGGCCGTGCGGCGGCCTCCGGGGCTCCCCACGCAGGCCTCCCAGCACGGAAGCACACGATTGTCGCGGGCCTGGAGCGGCCGGGCCCCGGGCACACAGCGGCTCCCACCGGGCTGCTGCCCTGGGGCCGGCGCCCAGGGCTTGCGCGCCGTCCCCAGCCCCGGCGCCCGCGCCCCGATCGCTTGCATCTACGTTCTTTTTTAAGGGCAACTTGGATGATCTTTTTCTCTTCCTGTTGGGACACTCTTCTTTTCTCCTTCCAAACAATAAAAGAAATAAATAGAACACTTGTCTTAAATGTGAATGTAACTGAAACTCTAATTTAACAAAAACATGTGATTGTCTGGAAACGGGCAGCAGGATCCGTCGGGGGCGCGGGGGTATTTGGCACAGTAAAAACCTCCCCACTCCCTGGTTCTCGATCACACAACACACGACCTTATACACGGTTTTGGTCCCTCACTAGATACTTATATTAACATCATTTCTTCACAATAAGAATGTCTAATGCCAAAATACTGTTAAGGAAGAAATAAAATAAGAAAAGAAATGAATTAGAAAAAATTACAAGTTATATACAGATTAAGGTAAATTCCATCAGGGAAAAAAAAATTATGATTTGAAATTGGCCCCTATGGGAATAATTTAAAGCCCATCCGCGAGGAGAGGCAGACCCGGCCCGAGCAGGTGCCGTCTGGCCGGGCCCTGCAGTCCGGAGCTGGTCTGGCCCGCCAAGGAGTGGAGGTGGCCCTTGTGCCCCGGAGCCAGGGTCTCACGCAGGCAGAGCCCGGCAGCCTGGGGCAGGGGAGCCGCAGTGCACACCCCAGGGAGGCCACGGGTTGGAGGGGGAAGCCCGCTTCCTTCCCCTTGTCCGTCTGACGGGGGTGGTTGAGGGGGTGCCGGAGACCCAGAGCTGCTGTGGGGGGCTGCACGGGTGTGGCTGATGTGCGGACACTGCCGGGAGAAGCATCGGGAGTCCGGGCCACCTCTGCTCGGGGGACCTGAGCCAGTGCTCTCACACCTCCCCCATACAATTGGGGGGTCTTGGCGGGGGCCGCAAGCATGAATCCCATGCCGCACATGTGGGACACAGGAGACAGGCCTCTCTCAGCCGTGGGCCAGCCCAGGACACCATGTCTAAGATTTCCACTGGCCAGTTTGAAACTGCTCACAGGCGGGGGCCCCAGGGCCCACCGTTCTGCGCAGGGACGCCCAGGATCCCGTTGGCTTTACAAATATGGTTCAGGGATAGAAAACGTCTCCGTTATCTACAGTATAAAGAACATGCCCGGACACAGTACAGTTTCCGGGCAGGCTCGGGTTTGCAAAGAAGCGGAGATTTCAAAGCAATGCAAAATTACTTTTAAAAAACAATTTGCAAGTCATCTTTCGATTTTTTTTTTTAAAAATACTGTCTATTTTTAAAACCACATGCTTAAATAGACTCTGTCGTCAATAAGATTACCAAAAGGGTTACTCCTGTAATTTTCATTATAAAAAAATCATCTGGGCGATCTCCCTTTGAGGAGCACACCCGCGTCTGTCTGGTCCTTCCTGAGACACCGCGCGGGTGCCCCAGGGGCCGCTGCCTTCATTCAGTCTGGGGTTCGAACCCTGCGCTCACCCATGGGGTCGGTCCTGCGAGGCCGCTGCTGGGCTGGCCTTGCGCTGTGCCCTTCCAGAACGCTGTTCTTAAGACCAGTTCTTGGGCGGTGGGCCTCCGGGACGGCTCAGGGACTCCTGGGTTCTGAGTTTTCATTGGAAAAGTTAGAGCCGAGCCATGGTGTGTGTAGGGGGGACGGACGCTGAGGACTGGTCGACACAGGTGACGGGGAGGGGGTCTCTCTGGCCCAGGCCGCGCCGTTCCCCGAGGCGCCCTTCTCCATTTTCCACAGCTGGGATGTCTGTGGGGACGATGGGGCCCTGAGGTTGCCCTTCTTGGACTCTGACCCCGGCCCCTCCTGGGCCTGTCAGAGGTGGTTGATGGGGTTAAAGGCTCCAGACTCCGGCGTGGCTCCTGTGATGTTCAACCAAGCATCCAGAGGGCTCTGGGAGGAGGTGTGGAGAGGAGCGTCCTCGGAAAGGGACAGCATCATTGCATACGCCTGGCCGGGGAGAAGACACACACACACACACACACACACACACACACACACACACGCACACAGGACAGACAGGTGAGCTGGGGTTCTGAGATCCCAGGCTGGCCCTTCCTGGCCCCCCACTGCCTCAGGCTGGGCTCAGTCTTGCCCAGATCCAGACTGGGATGGGAAAGGCCAGAGTCTCCCCTAGGGCCCGGAAGAGGAAGATGTGGTAGGCGCTGGGGCTGGGGGCTGTGCGCAGGTCATCTGGGCTCCCGTGCAGAGGGACGAGATGCCGTGGTCCTGGTCTCCATGAACGGGGTCTCCCCTGCTGCTTCCCCTGCAGTCACCTCTCTGCCCCTCCCCCACTTTTGCGAGGGCCCCAGGAATCCCGGTCGTCTGTAAGAGGCCGTCCCTGTCTGGTGGACCTGGGGGCTGCCCGTCTGGACAGCTGTGGGGACAGTACCCAGCTACCCGGGGAAGCGGATGCATGGCCCGTCTGAGCTGAGCCCGGAGGAGGGAGCACGGCTACTCCGTGGAGCCACAGGGCGCAAGGCCGTGGGACCCGGGGCTCCACTTGGAGCAGAGCGGTGTGGGGGAAAGGCCAACCCTCCTCCCACCCGGGCTTACACCGGGACAGGATTAGTAAAAGACACAGACAGACACGCAGACGATTTTCGCTGAGACTTGGGGCGGGCTGACCTGAGACCCTGCCTCTCCAGATGGACGGAAGCCGGAAGCAGGGCCCTGTGGTCACTTGCACTGAGGAACGGGGTCGAGGCCCACCTGGGTGCTCTTGCTGACCCTGTCACCGCTCCAGGTGGGAATTAGTGACCGCGTGATGGACAGCTGCCTTTAAGAGAAGCTTGGGCCACCAGCCGGGAGGGAGGCCCACACAGCTTCCAGGCTGGACAGCTGTCCGTGGACACCTGCCACGGGGGACGAGAGCACAGTGACCCACGCCCCTGTGAGCACCCGGCTCATATTCGCCTGTCTCAGTCTCTCCCTGCCCCACCCCTGCTTGCGGGGAAGTAGCGGTCACTTGGGTGTCTCTCTAGCTGATGCGATGGGCCCAGGGACCGTGGTCCTGCTGTGCCCCAGGCACCAGCCACCAGCAAAGGAGGCACGGCCACAACCTGCCCTCCAGCCTGGGGGTGCCGGGGCGGGGGGCTCTGCTGGGTACCTACCTGGTTCTTAGCCTGCCTGTACAGTGTCTGCTTTAAAGCCTCAGAACCTAGGGTGGCATTAAGCACATCTTTAACTTCAAATGCTTCCTCAGCTGCTCTGCGGAGGTCCAGCCCCTTCCCAAAAGTCGGCATCGGCTCCAAAGCCAACAGACCGCCTGGCCGCTCCTGAGCACACCTGCGCCAATGACCGGGGAGAGGGGGCCTGGCGTCAGCCGGTCGGGCCTCTGACGCCCCACGGAGGGCTCCGTGCCGGCATGCACGCCCCAGCATCTCCACGAGCCACATGCACAAGGACACGGACACACAGACACACGGACACCTGGACGGAAGCCACATGGATGCAAGAGAGGGACGGACAAAGGGGCGTGGAGGGTGGTGAGTACGTGCACACACGTCGCAAGCAGCAGGCGGGGCGCCCGGGTCTCAGAGGACGGGTCTGGAGGCGGCTCTGGAGGGGCCGGGACTCCCAGGAACCCGGGGACAGGGGTGATTGGCCTCCCTGGAGCTCAGGCCTCCTGGATCTGCAGGGCTCTCCCCAGGAGGGTCTGGAACGCGGGGGCACCCCCGGTGCCGGATGTAGGCGGGGGGCAGTCAGGCCACGCGGGTAAGGGCCCCAGGCAGCTGCATCCAAGCTGTGCTCAGCCCCTGCTCTGCACAGCCCAGCTGGGGCCGGACGTCACTGCCGGGGCCACCACTAGAGACAGTGGGGCGGCAGGACCCACCCTCTCGCAGCTCCCGCCTCTCCCTCCCACACTCTGCCTCCAGGCCTCTGCTAGTGAGGGAGCCTCTGGGAGGTGGGCTGGGCCCTGACCCCCTTCCTCAGGCCGGGGCTCAGCTGGGCCTGCGTGTGGAGGGCCCCCCTCCCGCGGTGGAGATGCCTGCTGGGAGCGGGGGTGAGCCCGCTCGGGGGATGGTGGGGTCCTGGGTGGTTTGAGGGTGAGGCCGCCCTCACGACGCTCGGGCGCCAGCCCGTGAGGCTGCCCAGACCCCGCCCCCACGGAGGGCCGGTCCCCACCTTCGGGTGTGCTCGAAGCCCACGGCCAGGGAGGTGGGGGGCTCCTCGTCCTCCTCATCCTCGTAGGCGCCCTGGGGCTCGGGCGTGGGGGACACGGTGTCATCCTGGGACTTCCCAGCCAGACTGTCGTCGTCCTCCTCCTCCAACTCCTCCTCCTCCTCCTCCTCCTCGGCGTCCTCCGGCTTCCCGCTGGCAAGGCCTGGACACTGGGAGCCGCTGTCCAGGTCCTGGACCTCCGGCCTGAGGTGACAGGGGAGGGAGTTGGTCTTGGACCCCGAAAGGCCTGCGACTGGGCTCCAGCCGGCTCTCCCCTCACCCTCTGTGAGGAGAGTCTGCATTCCTGGTCATGGCTTTGGCCGCCGCCCCTGAGGAGTGGGCCAAGGAGAGAAGGGCGCCCGCTGAGGGCATGGCAGGGAGGGGCCTCAGCAGCAGGCCTCCTGCGATGCCAGAGGGGACACTGGCCACCAGGGATCCCGGGTGTGTGTGTTGGGGAGGAAGCCAATGCCAGTCAGGTGGGGAGGGGTTCTTAGGTGCTGGAGCTGGGGTTGGGCACTGCACAAGGGGTGTCCTTGGGGAGGTTTGTTGATTGACCCTTGTTTACTCCTCCTGGCCAGCCACGAAGACGTAGGGACGTTGGCCACCTGGAGTGACGGGTCCCCTCTCTATCTGGGAGGTCCGGCACCCCAGGGTGTCGCAGCACGAGGGCTGGGCCGCTGTCAGCCGGGGGGGGGGGGGCCTGCCCAGAAGGGTCTGCTTCAGAGACTGGCGGCTCCTGTCCTGTAGGCCCACCGCATTTCCCTCGGGGTCACTCCAGCTGGCCGGGACTTTTCCACTCTGGATCCTCATTTTTAAAAGGCAAGAGTCCAAGCAAGGGCGAGACTTCTTGTTTCTCCAGGAAACGCCGCTCGCCCGAGGGCCGCCTGGCGGGTGTGCAGCGTGCAGGAGGGGGGGACAGGGAGGGCGGGTGCACACCTCCTGAGCCCACATCTGGGCACCCGTTCCTCCTGACCTCGCAAGGCCCACAGACATCTGTCCACGGCTGTCGGAGGAGACAGGAGTCCTGCTCTCGGTGTCGAGGCAGAGCGGGGAGTCTTTCCGAGTGAGCCCCGGCCTCCAGACCTAGTGGCTTGTGCAGACGGGCGGGCCACGGACGCCCCTGGTGGCCAGGCTCTCAGCCATCCTCGTCTTCCCTCCTTGCCTTTTGCAGAGCAAATACAAGACGTTGACAGGTGACCTGCCATCCCAGACGGGCAGAGCCCTGCCCGACGCTTCCCTCCTCAGGGGTCACCTGTGCTGTCGCCGGAACATGTCTGTCCACCACCAAGGGCCCTGGAGCCCAGTGGCACAGGGCTGGGACCAGGGAGCTGCCCCTCTCTGGCTTTCCACTGGGTGACTTGCAGGCCAGAGCCCGTGCCCTTGTGGTGACATGGGAACACTCCTACGCCGCAGATGGGATGAACAGCACAGGTGGGTGACTTGGGGGCTGGGACATGGGTTACGTTCCCCAGGCAGCCCCCTGCAGGTTTAAGCAAACCCAAGAACACTGTGCGGGTCTACACACAAGCCCTTCTGAGAGCAAGGAGCGTGGCCCCCACGGCCGATCTGCCCACTGGCAGGAGGCCTGCATCAAGCAGGGGTGCCTGGGGAGGGGTGGCAGGGACCAAGGGTGGGGCCCGGTAGGCTGGCGGCAGCTTCAGGCAGAGAGAGCACTTGCACTGCTATCCTCCAAACAGCCCTCTGCAGTACGTGACGTCCCGGGGCCACCGGGACCCTGCACCGGGCCGGTGCGTGAACCCCAGGAACCCGTCTCTTCCTGAATCTGGATCTGGAGGCTGGAGTCCAAGACCGAGGCACCGGCGGGCCTGCTTCCTCCCGAGGCCGCAGCCGCTGACCGGGGCTGGTGGTCCCCGGCGCCCTGGGGACAGGCTTCTCCGCATCCCCCCAGCTCTGTGTCATCTTTCCGTGCTTCCCTGTGTGTGGTCGGTGTCCTGCTCTCCCCTTAGGACATTGTGTAGGGTTGAGGGCCACCACGATGACCTCGTCTTAACCAACTACATCTCTAAAGACCCTCTTTCCAAATAAGGCCTCGTTCTGATGTACTAGGGGTTAGGATTTGGTGGGGGACAAAATTCAGCCCAGGTGTTAAAGGGGTTATAGGACCAGGAAGCCTGCCTGTCCCTAAATCCTCCTTGATGATCGACAGAAGGAAACCGATTGAGATGGGAACTGGATAAGGTCGACATTGTCCCCAAACGTCTCATCACTTCACACAGACGGATGGATTTATGTCACCTGTGATCGTGGTTCTCGCTCCCGACCGCGACATGGGGCATCTCCTGGAGGCTCCCCAGCACCCAGGACAAAGGCCTCAGAGGGACAGGCCATCCGAGGGCCTGGGTTTGTGGCCGGCTTTGCCCTGGGGCTTCCCGAGGGATCTGGGGCCGGTCTCCTCTGTCTGAACCACCACCAGGGGCTGTCGGGAAAGCCCCAGTGAGATGCTCCGCGGCAAAGGTGGGGCCGTCTTCTCTTCCCTCTGTCCTAGCGGGTTTCCTGGAGAGGCCTCCTCTTCCTCATGGCCGAGAGCTGGGCCTGCCACCCAAGCATGAGCGTGAGGGCCTCACTGGTGCTCCGGGAGGACCGTGCTCCCCGTGGGGGACGCCGTTTGCAAATGCTTGTAGGTTCTTCACTGGCCTCTGTCCTGGACGCAGGGAGTCTCAGTTCAAAGGGTGGTGTTCAACAGCCTGGTTGTGTCTCGTTGCCTGTCTGCAGGCCTCGGATAAGGCCTAGCACCCGGGTCTTCACATCTGTGACTTTCTCTGAACGCAGGCTCCATGCCCCCCGCAAGGGGCAGGGATCTAGGTTCCCGTGACACCATCGCATGTATGCCGGCGGCTTCGGATGGACAGGGCGCTCTGTCCACAGCAGAGCAGGAAAAGTGGCACCCGGACTGGAATCCCCACTGCCGAGCGGGGCTCAGGCTCTGGGAAGTAGCCCGCAGCCAGCCTCTCCCACCATCCTCTCCTTGGAGCCCACCCCAGGCCCTACCTGGCCGGCAGGTAAGATCACCTTCTGGGGGGCGGCATGACTTAGGATGTGATGGCCCCAGACAAAGTCCAAGTGCCACGTTCATTTATAAATTCAATAAGCCTTCCCCGTGCCCCTGCCCTGTCCCCTAGGAGGACCGAAGACACGGCCTGTCCCGGAGGGAGCCGGGTTTGCTGAGACCCCTCCTTCCTCACTGGAGGTGGGTGGGCGGTGCACAGATCTGTCTAAGGGCCGAGCTCCGGCTGTTAGGTTCTGGGCCTGGCTCGATGGCTGGAGCAAGGCCCCACCTTTGCTGGGCTCAGTTTTCTGCTGCAGAATTAGGCGATCGCTCCCCAAGGCCCCTCGCTGTTTGGAGAGCCTCTGGTTTTCTGCCGGCTGGTCTGGCACCAGTGCTCACCCAGGAGAATGTCTTCCTGGGGGGTCTGAAGCGCCCTCCCCCGCGGGCCCCCAGAGGAAATGCCCCTCCCTGGCTGAGCCTTGGGATCCAGGGTTGTGCAGAATACCTTCTACATCTTGAGTGCGAATTCTGCCATTTTCATGTCACCATGTGCATGTGTCAGTGTGCATGTGCGTACCTGCGTGTGTGCATGCATTGTGAGTGCACGCTTCTATATGCATGCGTGGTTTCATACACACACGTGCGCACACTTGTGAATTTGCATGCATACATACATAAGCCAGTGCTTGTGCGTGCATGCCTATGTACACACGTGTGGTTTCGTGCATACATGTATGTGTGTGAGTGCGTGTGCGTGTGTGCACATGTGTGCATGTCTGTGTGGTCTCGTGTGTGTGTGTGTGTGTGTGTGACACTCCTGTTGGGACACCTTCAGTGCCTCGGGTTAAATGGAGATTGTCTGGACTCTCAGACCGCAGCAGGGTTCACGGCGGGAGCCCTCGCCTGGTCCGCACTTTGCCGCCCATCGTTGACACCCACGCCAAACCAGGCCAACACGTTGGTGCGGCACCCAGCGGCCCACACTTGTCATCGGTCAGGACACTTACTCTGCTCGCCCGTCCGGACCCAGACTCGGAGGCGGGGGAGGGGGGGGCGGGGTCAGTACTTGCTGAAGCAAGAATGGACGCCCATCAGTCTCCCCTGCCGTGGCCCCGGTCCCTGTCTGGGGGTACCCTGGGGGCCAGTGCCGGCGGAGGTGCTCCTCTGGGTGTGGCCACACAGGTGGGCTCTGGGTCTAGGCCTTCTCGGGGTCCGGAATCGATTTCTTACCGTCTGTCCGTTCGTGTTGATGCTTGGTTCATCTCACTGTCGGCAATAAAGTTTCTGATTTCAGAGAAATAGGAGACGTCCTTCTCGTCTAAAAGTGCGCGGTTGTCGGACTCGGAGGCAGGGGAGGAGGCGCTGGTCCCTAGGTGGTTTGTGAGGACCCCGGAGTGCTGGCTCACTGTGGGGGAGGGGAGCGTCAGAGCAGGGGCGCTCCTCGTCTCCCTCTTCCCCATCCCCCCCTCCTTTCCCCTTGCCTCCCCTGGCTTCCCCTACAATGCTCTGTCTCCCCATCCCTGCCTGTCTCCCCTCCCCCTCTCTGCTCCCCTCTCCTGTCTCCCCCCACGTCCACCTGACATCTCTTCCTGATGTAGCTCCTGGTCTCCGCACCCCCCCCCCCACCCATCGCAGCGTTCCGCCGGCCGCACCTGGGGCGTGCTCGTGCTCGTGCTTCTTGAGGTGCCGGTCGAGGTTGGTCTGCTGCCCGAAGCAGCGGTTGCACAGGTGGCACCGGAAGGGCTTCTCCTTGTTGTGAATGTTGCGCACGTGCCGCTGGAGGTTGGAGGAGATGCTGAAGGAGCGGTCACAGTACTTACACCTGGAGAACACACACGTCTCAGAGCAGCCCGGGCCCTGCCCTGAGGGCTGAGCCCCCACTCGCAGCCTGGCGGAGACCCCGGTGCCCCCCACCCCGTTTCCCAGGGCGCTGCTGCCCCAGGGAGGCAGGCTGAGCCCACCAAGCCCCGCGGCGGCAGGAGGAAGCGGTCCCCCGCCCACTGACGTGAAGGAGGCGGTGGACCGGCCGTGCCCCTTCAGGGGACCCTCGGGCCGCGCCCCTGGGCCTGCAGTCTCCCGCCTCTGCGTCTGGGTCCCCGCTCCGAGGTCCTGTCTGAAGACACATGCCCCCAGCGGCCTCAAGGGGGCGGCCGTGCACCATGGAAAGACCCTCGGGAGCGTCCCCTGCGCCGACCGCCCCCAAGGAGACCTGCTCCCGGTAATGTTCCTCCCTGACCGAGAGGCCCCCGCCCTGCTTGGGGACAGCTGCCTGGGACCTGGCCGCTTTTCAGTGGGTCCTCGAGCCACAGCTTGCCAATTCATGGGGTGGAGGGGGGGCTCGGGGGCTGCCCCAGGCCTTCTTCAGCGTCCGCACTCCCCGGAAGGCGGTGCAGGGGCTCCCCGGCTCGCCACCCATCAGGCCGCCGTTGTTCCAAGGACCACAAATGACCACAGCCTTTGGGCGAGGGCACCGCGCGCCTCCAGATCCTGTCACTCCTACGCTCCCGTTTGGAAGGTGACTGCCGGCCCGTGCACTCGGGAAAATTTGAAAAAGACGCTTCTTCCTCCAACGGCTTTAGTCGTGTCCACAGAACATTTGCGACAGGAGCAGAGTCCGCGGGGTGTGGGGCCTCGTGGGGGTGCGGCCTTCACGACCCGCTCGCAGCCCCGGCGGTGGGAGAGGGGGCGGTGGGAGAGGGAGGGTTAACCTCCCACTGCAGGGACCCAACTGCACCAACAAACCAGAGACGGAGAACGCGAGCCTGCGGCTGGAGGGGGCGCGGGGAGCCCCAGCACGGGTCTGCACACCCCGGCCTCGCCGGGCGCCAGCGCCTCCTGGTGGCGGAACTCGGAGCCGAGGCCCCACGGCTTCCTGGAGCGGCTCCCAGGGCTCTGAGCGCCCACCTCAGCTGTGTCCGGGTGCACGCACACGTGTGCTGATGTGCACGCATGCACACACGTGTTGTGTGTGTATCTGGGCTTCAGCCCTCGCCGGGGCGGCTTCACTGGCCGTCAGGGGCACATGGGCCCAAACACGCTCCTGCAACGGGACAGAAGGCAGGCGGGCAGCAGCAGGGCCCCGCAGGGCACACGTGTGGGGGGTGTGGCTTGGAAGGCGCCAGGGACCGGTCCTGACCCGGTGGTGGGGCGTTCCCACCGGAGGCCCCCCAACCCCGATCGCTGCAGTGCAGGACCCAGGGCGCGAGGCCCGGAGGTCCGGAGCCGTGCCCAAGGGCGGCGTCGGGCCGGGTCAGCAGGCCTGTGTGAGGCGGGCCTTCGTGGCGCTGCCCTGTGACCCCTGCGAGGGCAGTCTGGACAGTCACGGTGCACCCCGGGGGCCGCTGAGGCAGGAAGAGGTAGGCCCCCACCGGCACGGGGCCTCCAGGGCTGTAAGCGCTGGGCCAGGAGCCGAGCTTTCTCTGCCCCGAGGGGCAGCTTTGTGAAACTGTCCCCAGACGTCCTGCCTCATTCCCCCTGGGGGGCTGACGATGGACCCACAGAGAACAGGGAGGCCCCTGCTAGAGGGGCCCCGGGTCTCCCACTCTCTCATTCGGTTTCCGGAGCTCCTTGGCTGCGGCCTCGCTGACTCCAGCTTCCTCCACAGCCGGGGGCCAGAAGCCTCTGAGATCTTGTCAGGAGCAGCCTGGGCCAGCGCTCCCGGCCTCCTCCCGAGTGACCCTCTGCCTTCTGTGTGCTCGGCCCCGCTCTTTGTGGGTCTGGTTAAGCTGCTTCCAGCCCCTGGAGCCTGGGGCTTTGGTCACGGCCTCTCTTCCCACGTCTCCTGACGTTCTCAGACCCAGCAAGCACTGCCGTCCTGGGATCCTCCGTGCGGAGGGGTCAGCGGTGCCGGGCTAACCCGGTGGCCCGGCGCTCCCCCACACGAGGGGCCAGAACGGAGGGCCGTTAGGTCCCAGGACGCACCATCTTGCTCCGTCACGGACGGATCCTTGCCCCCCTTGGTGTCAGGCTCCCAGATGACCGTCCTGCCCCTCACGGCAATCGCTCAGGAAGGACCAAGCGCAAGGCCAAGCCGGTCTGGGTGCTCGCCCCCCTGCCCAGGCAATGGGCCTCCCCGGGGCCCGTCCACACGTGGGCTCAGCCCACCCTTGCACAGCAACCCCTGCCATGTTCCTTCGGGAAGCCAGCAGGGTTTTGACAGGTTCCACCTAACAGTGCTGCACGGTCTCCAAACGGTCGGAGGCCTGAGTAGAAGACGGGGTTGCACAGGGTTGTTTCCTGTGACCAGAAACGGGGTTCTTTTTCCAATCTCCGTGGGGCTGGAGGGGGGCAGGGGGAGCCACAGGTTCAATTTGCTCCCGCAGAGATGGGAGTGTGGCCCTCTCCTGGTTCTGATCTAAATCAATGGCCCAGACCAAGAAGCCCATTTGAGACTTAGGGGAGCAGTGAGCCCGGGCTTCCGGGAGCCGAGTTCTCAGAGCAGCTGGGATTTGCGTCGTAAATACGCTGACAGGCGGCTGGGGAAATGTATGGCCTCGCTGCGAGAAGCAGCACAGCACTGTGGTCTCTGCGCCGGCAGCTGAGGGCCTTGAGAGGACCTTGTAGTGACCGAGGCACCCCGCCCCCCTGGGAAGCCAGCGAAGGGGGGATGGCCAGCACAGGGCGGGGGAGGGTGCAACGTCCTCCCCGGGCCCCAGCCGGGCCCCACCCGCTGTCCCAGGGAGCGCAGGGCAAGGGAAGAAAAGACATTTTTGAAATCCTGAAACGCAGAGCCAGAAGAGCAGGGGACAGGTCTGGGCCACCAGAGGAAGGGGAATGTGGCCTCGCTCACGGGGAGGAAACGAGCTGCAGAGGGAGAGTTGTGCATCCCCAAAGTCAGAACCTCACGTCCTGCAGGAGCTCAGAGGCCAGCCCACAAAGGCACGTGTCCAGAGCGTGGCCACCGCCCTGCCAAGGAGCGTCCCGGAGGGACCCCGGGCGTGGCCTCCAGGAAGGAGGCGAGAAGCAACCCCCTCATTGCTGAGGCCGGTTTTCTGTCCGTCCAGCCCACGTCGTGACAAGCCCTCCCTGCCCCAGTGTTAGGGACTGAGTGTGTTCAGCTGCACCGTGTCTCCCAGCCTGAGGCCAGGATCTCTAAGCTGGAGAAGCCGTTAGCCGAGGCCTGGCAGGAGAGTCGACCTTCTCTCCAGGAAGCAAACTGTCGGTCACATGGAAGGGTTTTCTCACCCGAAATCAGGGCTTTGGAAGACATTCTGAGCGATTTCAGGTAATCTCAGGCAAGGACGGAAAGGGAAGGGTGTCCCGGGTTGTCTGGTCTGACTGTCACCCTACAGCCCGCTCGCGAGGGGCCTCAGGGGCGCACGTGGCGCGGCACAGGTGGGGCCGGCCTGGAGCCGAGCTCAGAGGCCGGCAGCAGGTGCGGCGAATTGGCCTCCCCGGGGGTGGGGGCTTTCCCCTTTGGCGGGGCCTGTCCCGGGGATGGCTGGTTTCTGCGGACGGACGGGTGGATGACGGGAGAACTTTCTTCTTCCGATTTAAATTCTTCCAATGACCCAAGTGAGCCGGATGGCAGAAGTCACAAGCACCACACTCCCCATCTCAGGGCTGCCCCGAGCCAGATAAAGTCAGGATTTGCAACGCAAACTTTCAAAGCAATTATTGTTGTGCAAGCCGAAACTCACAGATTGGAGAGAGCGAAAGAAATCAATGGTAATTAAATTCTTCTATAAACACAGCCCGACCCTCTGGGGGCTCCCACACGCAACACTGTCCAGAAGGCGGCTCTCATTTCAGGCAGGAGGCCAGACCAAGTCCGTCCTTCCTCTGCGAGACTTTGTGGAGTCGTAAGCCACTTTCGGGGGTGGGGGCGGGGGGCCCGTGTTTCGGGACTGGCGGGGGGTGCCCAGCTCTGTAGAGGACGTGGCCCTGTGGCGGTCGGGGCGCCTGTTACATCTCGGGGGACATGGGACCACAGCTGTGGCGGGCTCCCCACGTGGCCAGCCTCACCAGGGACGGGGACGCACACTGAGTGTGGGGCTAGCAGGGGACTCCGTATGGCCAGCAGTAGGAGTCTACTGCTGCCAACCTAAAACCATGCCAAGGTCCTTCTTCCCATTGACGGCCGCTCACTAGACCGGGCACACCCCGGAGTGAGGTCGTGGCATTTAAACCAGCGCCTTCCCCGATGTGTCCCCTGGTCACTGCCACCTGGGGCTCTCATTTAAAATGCCAACTCTCAGGCCCCTCCCTGGGTGGGGTCCCCGTCACCCCAGCCTTCTGCCTGACAAAGGCCCCCAGACCAAGGAGCAGGATCTGCTTCTTGCGGGGGCAGAAGGGGCTGTTGGAGCTGCCGTGAACACTGACTCTGGGCAAGTCATGGTCTGAGCCTCTGACTCCCCGCTTGGGAACAGGAAAGGCGGACAGCTCCCATGCGGACTTGCGGTCCGGCTGCATCTCTGCAGGCAGAAGCCCAGCATGGAGGGGACAGGAGGGGAGCAGACATGCGGCTTCTGTCCAGGGTTGGCAAGTGAACCTCTCAGGACACCCCACCCTGGGCTGGGGCACGGAGCTCCTTTTCCACTGCCTGCCCTTCCTGAGGCACCCGCCCTGGCCCACCGGCCACTGTTGGGGCATTGAGCAGGGACGGGGTGGAGCGAGGCTTCCCCAAAAGCCCACCTGGGGCCCTGGCTTTGGCCAGTGCTGCTCTGAACACCCTGCCCCAGGCGACAGTGGCAGGTGGGCGAGCCGCTCCCGGGCACCCCACTCTGGGAGCAGGCAAGAATCTTCAGGAAGCCCACTTGGGCACGTCTTGCCTAATCTCTAGGAGGCCCCAGGGCCCAGGATGGCTGTGGGGCCAGGAGGGGGGGGGCCCAAGAAGCCACGTGACACCGGCTCCCACCCCCACCCTCCCTGTCTCACCGGACACAAGGCTGCCGGCTCCTACCTGTATGGCTGCTCCCCGGTGTGTGTCCTCAGGTGTCTCGTGAGGTTTGCTGATCGGGGGAAGATCTTGCCACAGTACCTGCGTTGGAGGGGCAGGGGGGGTCGTGAGGCCGTTGTACTGCTAGACTCCGGCGCCTGTATGCTTTCCTGATGTGGTTCCTCTGACCTGGGGTCTAGGCCCGAGGCCCCGAACCGGGGGGGCAAGTGGGCTCTGCTGACTCTGGCCTGCTGGGGCTCTGCCCCTTTCCTGAGCGGCCAGAGGGCGGCTGAGCTGGCTTGTCCCCACTAGGACAGGCTCGTGCAGCCGGGGATGGACGCCGTGCATGCCTCTCCCCAATACCAGGCTTTCACCTGACTCCGGGGCCTTGGTTAAATGGGGACCAGGCCCGCTCGGCCTCAGGCCCTCCGGGTTCTGACCGGCTAGGCTAAGGCTGCGTGTCCTGGTGCTCGCGGGAACACAGCCCGCTGGGGCAGGGGACGTCGGGCCCACACACGCACACGTGGGCCGCGGATGACTGCCATCGGTGGACAGACTGGTGACTGCCACCACGCTGCGCTGTGGCTGTCATGTTCTTCCAGGAAGCGCGCGCTCACGGCCACAGCGCGACCCCTGCGACTACCTGGCCGGGGCCGCCCGCCAGCCCCCACCCCTGCCTCACCTGCAGGTGTAGCGTTCCTTGCCCTTCCTGAGGATGGGGTCCGAGAGCGTGGGGGGCGGGGACCGGAAGTTGACGGGGTGGTGGGGGAGGGGCTGCAGGGAGCTGCCCGAGTCCGCCTTCATGGCCGCGAAGCTCTCCAGCTTGTCTGTCATGGTCTCGATGGCGGACATCTGCCGGCAGGAGAGTGGGAGAGACGGAGGGTCCCCCTGAGGAGGCTGGCCTCACCCCCAGACCCCCCCCGGGTACCCTGGGGCCGGGCACGTCCCCTGCTGGGCCAGGGCCAGAAGCTCGTGCGGGCTCCGGGCTGGGGGTGCAACCAGCCCTCTCTGGGGCTTCTTGGCCTCCCGGCGGACACTCTTGCTTCCTGCATCCAGCCCTGCCCCGTCCTTTCCTGGAAGCCCCGCGTCAGCCCAGGGCCCAGGCCGGGGGAGCCGGAACCAGCCTTCGCCAGCTCGCCTCTCTGCCTGTCTGGGGACATGTGGGGCGGGGGGCAGACTGCAGCCTCGTGGTGGCAGTCCCCAGATTAGGAAACCCCCAGCACCATCCTGCTGGCCTGACACTCCCGGCCAGAATCACATTCCGCTCTTCTCTCCTCTCTGTCTGTCTGTCTCTCTTGGAATAAGGCAGCTCCCTGCGTCCCGGGTTAAAAGCATCCGCGGGTCTGGGCCATGATTGCCGGCAGAGTTCTCCAGGGGTCCCGCAGCCCAGGGCCAGATGCTGCCAGCTGAATTGCCAGAGCAGGAGGCCCACGGGACGCAGCACAGGGTGTGGTGACAAGGACCAGAGGAGCCACCTCTCCAGGCCTTGGAGACGCCGAGGGCTTGCTCGGGGAGGACTCGGGGGTGCGGCCCTGGCCATTTCCACCTGGCGGGCAGAGTTGTGATCAGAGCCCCAGACGGCACAGGGCAGGGGCTGCTGTTCTGCTCCGTCCCCCCCCGGGTGTGCCTGTGCCATCTTCAGACACGCACCACCCGCCTGTGCTGCCCACCCCGTCCCTGCTGACGGGCTGAGGGCAGCTGTCTCGCGCCTCGGCGGTGGGTCCTCCGTGGCCAGGATGATGGGGACCCCGGGTGTGTCAGTGCCACTGCCCACCTGGCTCTGTCTCAGTCTTAGCCACAGCCTTAGAAGGTTCTGGAACTCTCCACACAGAGACTGCCTGGAGCTCCAGAAGTGCCGAGGGGTCAGGCCCACCCTGTCCCCCGGGGGCTGCACACACGTGTCAGGCCTCCCAAACCGAAGGCCCCGGCAAAGTCCTGCCTGGCATCTGCTGGCCGCCGTGCACTGACATCACGAGGAGCGGCCCTGAGCTCGGTAGAGCCCATCGGTCATCGTGCCCAAGTGGCGGCCTGACCTCAGACCACTTAATTGGGTGACCTCCTAGACCTCTTCCCTTCCCCCTGCCCCATGCTCGGGCCCAGGGGCAGGCAGGAGGGACAATGGGCTGCCGGCCCCCTGCCAGGCCTCCCCTCCTTAGGCCTGGGTGGGTCTCCCTGAGGCCGCCCAGGTCTGGCCGCCCAGCCTGCTCTGCCCCAGCTGATATCCCCGGTACTCCCGGACCGGCTCCCGCACAAACACAAACACAGGATGCGCCTGGTGGCCTTGTCGGCTTTTTCCAGCCTGACCCGAGGAAAATCGGGGGAAGTTATTAAGCAAAGCCCGCTGCCCCAGCGAAACAATGGGAGGCGCTAAGTTTAGCTGTGAACCCAGGCAGGGGCAGGTTTCACAACCTGGGGATGTGTGTCTGAGGTGGGAAACACCGAGAACAATGGCCTGGTCCGGAGTCTGGCTCAGGGCATCCCACAGTTTAGCTCCCAGGATCCCCAAGTGGGGTGGGGGAGACTGTGGCTCTGGGGAGGAGGTGGGGTCCCGAGGAGGGGGCACAGCTGGGCCCTCAGGCAGGACCAGGGAGCCTCTGCCCGGCTCTGCTGCCCATCCCCGTGTGTGCGGCATCTCGGTGCCTACGCCCCGTGGGGACAAGGCCGGGGGCTGGACACGGGTGCCTATAGGTGGGGTGTGTGGCCACTGCCCAGACTTGGGGGTTCTCTTTCCCAGAGCCCCAACTTTAGTCTTAGTGGTCAGCCCTGCCTGCCCCACAGCCGTGGGGGAGGGGGGCCCTCCTGCCCACCACCTCCTGGGACCCTTTGTCCTTGGGGCCAACCATCTGCTTCTGTCCTGTTCCCCACCCTCTATGCCCCCTCCCGTCCCTGCTGTGCTCAGGTCCCTGCGCTCCTGGTCCTTTGCAAGCGTCTTGCTCATACCTATGCCTCTTGCGTCTGTCCCCCACGTTCCACGTTTTTGGACTCCCTGAATCTGAGCTTTTGTCCACTGCCTTGCCGACACCCACTGCCCCTCCGAGAGCCTGCGCTGTGGTCGGTGAACACCGCCACGGTCTGGGGTCATGGGCCACCTCCGAGGGGCCCATGGGGCTGCCCCACAGAGCACCACCCTCCGTCGTCACACGTCCTGGCCCTTCTCACCCTCTTCGGCCTCGCGGTGACCCGTAAGGGCTGTGGGAGAGAATCCCCGTGGGCCTCTGATGGTCAGGGAGGCTGAGGTCCGCCTGCATGGGTGCTCGGGGCCAGCCCTCTGCAGAGACCTGCCTGCCTGGACGGCCCGACTGGAAGGCCCCAGCACTGGGGTCCCAAGGCGCACCCTCCCAGCAGGCTTGGCGCCCCGGGGCCTTACCTGGGGGTGGAAGAGGAGCGGGGACGGCCGCAGGTACTTCTCCTTCAGGACTCCCACGGGGTCCGTCACCTTCCGCTTCTCCACCCTGCTGGACAACACCACCAAGGGTTACGTACCTCACCGAGCCGTCCGGGGCTGCGCAGGGGCGGTTCCCCCGGAGCCCCCCCAATCACGGGGAGGGGGCCCCTGCTTCCGTGGCCCCCGATGACTGTGTCTCACCTGACACGTCCCACCTGCCAGCTCCACAGCCTCTGAGCCTGTCCCTGCCTGATCGCTCGCTCTGCAACCTGCACGTGCTCCCATCACCATGCCCGGGCCTGGACCCCTGCAAGTCTCCCCAGACTCCCCCAACAACTCCAGCTGTCATCCCAGGGGGTCGCCGGGGCCTCCCTGTGGTGGCCAGGTAGGGTCTACCTAAACCCTCGCAAGGGCACCTGAGAGGATCATTCTAGAATGTTTTTCAAATGCTGGCGACAACTCTGCACATCACAGGGCAAGGGGAGAAAGTGGCTGGGGCGGGTCCTGAGATCTCTCCTTGCTCTGCCTCCCGGCAACGCCAGCCTGTCTCCTCGCGGAGGTAGAGAGTCACGAAGTGCCCTCTGGGGACACCAGCCACGTCCCCGCACGCAGACACGGCCCCTCTGAGCACACCCTACACCAGCCGCTCCCTTTGGTCCGCACGAGGGCCTTGCTCTAACACGGCCTCCCACCAGGGCCCGGCTGGGACAGTGGGAGAGCAGGACGGAGTTGGGGGGGGTGGATGGAGTGGAGCGGGGTGCCGGGAGAGGGTCGTGAGCCGCAAGAAGACGGCACAGCCCCCCGGGAGGAGCCCCGCAGGACCCCCAGCCTGGCCGGGAGGGAGAGGGGGAGGCTGGGAGGGGTCCTCTCCTAGGGAGGCAGTGTTGGTTGTGCGGGAGGCTGGCTTGGCAGGCATCTTGCTCTGAAACCTGGCGGTGTTAGGGTTCCCTAAACCCGGGGGATGGAGGATGGTGGGTTATGTGTGTGAAGGGGAACGGGATCTGGGGGCTGGCCTGTGGGCACGGTGCGGGGTTTCCCGGGAGTCCCCCGGGAGTAGGGGAGGGCCCCCACGCCTAGCCCCGGGGGCCAGCCTGCTTCCAGGCAGATGGGGTCACCCGAGCCTTGCCTGGGGAAAGCCCTTCAAACGCTGCCCATTGTTGTTTATCTTGATGGGCTTGGGGTGCAGGGAGACGATGTGGGGCGACCCTGCACTCGGACATCTTGCAGGTGTCTACGGGCAAAGCTGGGGCCCAGGCATCGCCTCCTCAGCCCAAGGCCCCTAGACCCACCGCTGAGTGCAGTGGGCGGGACCTGGCCTGGTCGCTCCTCCCCCACCCCCCCGCCCGGCGGCTGTCTTGCTGGTATTGTTCTGTCCCACGTGCACCTTTGTGGATCTGGGCTCCCCGCCTGCACGCCCACCACCAGGCTGCTGCTGGCCCCTTGGGAACACAGGCCTTGTGCTCCCGTGCTCCCTGAACACGGGGTGTACACGCACGTGTGTCTGCACACAGGTCCCTGTCCCAGCCGGGCACGGTTCCCGCCCCACCAGGCCTCCCTCCCAAGGCCCACCGCGGGCACAGCCCTCTCTCCTTAAGGCTCAGCCAGTGGCATAGCACCCGTAGGACCTGCGTGATGGGGAGGCGAGGCCCCTCCCACCTAATACACCCACCTGATCTAAGCCCGCCCAGAGATGGGGGAGGGGAGGGATTCAGCTGGCCCCTCCCTGGGAGGGCTACCAAAGGGCTGGGGCTGATTGTTGGCAAACCCTCCAGAGCCCCCACCTCCCCCTCCCTGTCCTCTCCCCTGGAGACTCTGTTCTCTGCTGGGCCACCGGAAACCCCCTCCATGGCTCTAGGGGCTGGTGGGGCCCCCCAGGGTGGCCTTGGGGGGAAGCGCAGGCACTGGGAACAGAGGAAAGTTTGGGAAGAGGCAGGGTTGGTCCGGAGAAGGCGGCTGCAGACAGAGGGGGACCAGGTGGGGTTGGAGGGGAGGCTGGGAGGCCCAGCAGCTGTCAGCGCTGCTGCCTGGCCGGCTTGAGGGCCCTTGGGAGAGCAGGTGAGGGCGGGGCGTGTTAATACCTATAGATCGGGTCCATGAAGAAGGGCGACGGCTTGGCGTAGTGCAGGGACGGCTGCTGGGGCAGCTGCGCCGGGCACGCCCTGGGCAGCCCCTCCCCGGCCCCCAGCTTGCGCTCCCCGTAGATGTGGTTCTTGCGCGGCTCTCGTCCCCCTCCGTTCTGGCTGGCTCGGACGCGGCTGCCGATGCTCAGGTCCAGCGGCTGCTCCTCCCCGGACGCTGGGGCCGGGGGCGCCTTGGGCACGGGCAGCACGGGCTTGACCTCTTTTGGTTTGGTGGTGAGGTCGAAGGGGGACTCGGCACTGGGGCCGCCCACCTTGAGGGCGTCCCGGGGTGACCTCGGCTCGGCCTTGACCAGCAAATTGTGGGCAAGGGAGCGGTCCGCGAAGGGGCAGAGGGCCGGGGGGAAGTTGGGCAGGAACTGGAAAGGGAAGACGGAGTGGTAGGGCAGCGAGCCCAGCTTCTTCTCCTGCATGCCCACGAAGCCGGGGCCGAAGTACTTCTCCGCGATGGAGGCGATGGCCTTGATGGAGTCGCCCGCGGCGCCGGGGGCCGCCAGCAGCTGCTCGTCGGGCGGCGGGAAGAAGGCCTGCTGGGAGTAGAAGACGGGCACCTCGCCCACGCTGTTCGGGGCCCCCGGGGGCGCCGCGCCGCCCCCGCGCTCGGGCTTGCCCTCTGCCGCCTTGGTCTTGTCCTTGGCCTTATCCCGGTCGCTGTCCACGTCGCTGTCCAGGTCCGAGCCCGTGCCTGTGGTTGTGTCCAGGTCGGTCCCTGTCGTGGTGTTGACGTCCTCAAAGTCACTGCCGTCCGACATGTCGCTGCCTCTCGCCTTGAGCTTCTCAGCATAGGAGTCCTCAAGGCGATGCTCGAGCTTGTCCTCGGGTCCCGTGGCGGCCGTGGCGCCCTGGCCGCTGTTGCCGACGGCGGAGACAAGGGGCAGCGCCGGGTTCCCCAGGGGGCTGGGGAGCTTGGCGTCCTGGGTGTGGTTCAGGGGGCTCTTGAGCAGTGGCGTGGGAGGTAGCAACGGTGGCCGGGGGTACAGGGACGGGGGGAAGATGCCCGGGAAGCCCGGAGCGAGGGCGGGGAAGGCGGGGGGCGCCGCCGAGAAGGGCAGGCTGCCCGGGTGCGGCCTGGACGGGAAGTACTCGCTGAAGCCCAGGCTGGCATGGTTGAGGCTGGGGGGGGGGCTTCGCCTTGTCCATCATGGGGCTGGGGTTCAAGGGCAGGCCCGGGGCAAAGACGCCGCCCGGTGTGTAGTGGTTCTTGCCCTCGCAGAAGCGCCGGTGTTTGTTGAGGGAGGAGGTGGTGCTGAACATCTGTCCACAGTCCTTGCACCTGATCTGCGTGCGGCAGTCAGCGTGCATCCGCTTGTGCCGGCACAGGTTGGAGAACTGGGTGTAGGATTTGTGGCAGACCTCACCTAAAGCATCAGCAGGAAGCAAACACAAACACGATATGAAATTACCAGGAAACCTTGCGGGGGGAGGGGGGCTGGGCACTGCGGGCCCCGCGATCCGGATCAGCCTACGCATGTGTATGTGTGCACATGCACGTATGTGTGTGCATGCATGGCACACGGTATTGTGTAAGCTGGTGCGTGCATGTGTGCATGTGGGGGTACGCGCATGTATGTCTGCATGCATGCTTGCATGTGTGTACATGTACGGTGGGCACACGTGTGCATATATGTGTGGATGTGCACACAAGTGTCTGCATGCATGTTTACATGCATGTGCTTGTACCTATGGGTACCTGTGTGCATACACGTGTGGGTGTGCATGCAAGTGTCTGTATGCATTTTACATGTGTGTCCATGCACCTATGGGTACGTGTGTGCATACGCATGCGGGTGTGCACACAAGTGTCTGCATGCATGCTTGCATGCGTATGCATGTACCTATGGACTCATGGGTGTAGGTGTGCACATATTTGCATCTGCACAATGCTTGGATGTGTGCACGTGCACCTATGGGCACACATGTGTGCACGCACGTGTAGGTGTTTTCACATTTGTGTCTGTGTGCATGCTCACATGCCTGTGTGTACGTGTACACAAGGCACATGTATGTACGCATGTCATGAATGTGCACACGTGTGCATTTCATGTGTACGCACACCTGCACATGTGCCTGCATGTGTGTGCACACACATACGTGTGTGTGTGCGCACCCTACCCTGGGGCTGGCCTCCAGGGGCCAGCAGACTAGTGAAGATCCCCCGTGCCTTCCCACCTGGACCGATCTCGGGCTCCTCAACCTTCCGCACCAGAAGCCGGGGGCATGCCTGCTCTTTGTGCCGTTTTCCCCAGGAGTGCTTGTAACGCGGGGACCCAGGTCTTCTGAAATCGCTCCCCAGGTGGACGGAGCCACGGCCTGCAGCCATGTGTGCACCTACTCCAGCTCCCCCAGAGCTCCCTGCCACTCCCTGACCCCCTCCATGGCTCTGTCCCAGTGGGGAGAGGAAACACCAACCACCAGAACTCTCCTGCTTTCTGTCCTGGGAGAGGGGCCTCAGGGGTGACCGGCTCGCTCGGGGATTCCTAGTCAGGGCGTCTGGGCTTGGGAGCACGGCCCTGCTGGTGTGCGCTGCTTACTGTTTGGGCCTGGCTAGAAACTGGGGGCGTGTTTAAGGGAAGTGCAGCCCCCCCAGGTCGGGATGCAGAAGTGAGCCAGGCTCAGGCTGATGGGCACCGGCCTCTGCCCTTGACGGGAGGGGGCGGGCAGTGCCAGCCAGAGCTGAACACCAGGCCCCAGGGGCCCCGCCTGGCTGTGTCCCCTGTGGCCGGCGAGTTCAAGGTTGTCAGTGAATCACCAGCTTTTCTTTCTTTCTCCTCTTGTTTTTCTAACCAGAAAGGGAGGAACACACACATGCACACTCACGCTCACACACTTGCATGCATCTCTCCGCAGGACAACTAGCTTCCTAAGTGCAGTCCGTGGGAACGGCGGCTCGCTCCCGTCTCTCGTCCGTCACCGGTCCCGACTGCCCGCTGTCCCACTCTTCGTGCCGGTGCTCCGGCCCCACATCACCCGCTTCTTTCGGCGCGGTATCTATGTATGTTAAGGGCCCTGTGTCCCCATCACCCATGTGGTGGGACGTTCTCAAGGCTGAGGGGGACAAGTGCGGCCTTCTCAGATCAAACCTACCCTCTTTGGGAGGCAGCTGACCCAGGGGAGCTGAGCCCCATGGCCGGTCTAGAAATAGACTCAGGTCGCCCACCGGGTCTCGGGGAAGCCAGGCCCTTCCTCGGCTCAGGCCTTGCTGGCCAAACACGTGACCCCTCACTGAACCCCTGACCCAGCTCACCAGGGCTTGGTTCATGGCTGTGGCCAACCTGAGCTTGGAAACTGTCCCCGGCCAGGGCCCCTGCCTGGGGCAGCTCCCAGAAGGGTGCCTGGGCTAGCACCGCGCCTTGTGGTGGGGAGCCTGGGACCCTCAGGGCCCAGCCCTTGGCTCACAGGATGGAGGGATCTGGCAGGAGTGCTGGGGCTACAGAGAGATCAGGCAGGTCCTGGACCCGGAACACCAGCAGCTTGCTCACAGATGGCAAAGAGAGGTTGCCTGCCCGCAGGGGCCTACAAACGCCTGGGCAGCCAGCTCACGGGCCCTGGACGCAAGGGCAGCACCTGGCAGAGGGGCCCTACCCACCGCCCCCCAGCACTTCCTGTCCTTGTGGGGTAAGCGGCTGGATGCACACGCACTCACTCTAGAGCATGTCCTTCTGTGGAGAGAGCCCACAAGAAGGCTGACCACCCATGTGCCTCCCGTGCGCCCCCGAGCACACCCGGCCCCCAGTGTGGGAGGCACATCTGGGAGGAAGCGCGGCCTCGGCTGTATGCTCAGTGAGGGGCGGGCTCAAGCTTCTAGCTGGTCGTAGTGCAGATCTGAGGGGGCTGCCGTCTGTGCACACTAGTGATGGTGTCGCCATGGGCCTGCGCCCTCCGAGCTACCCGTTTGTCCTGCAAGGGGCCACGTACTGGTGTGCAGAGCTGTTTTCCCGAGCCCAGCATGGCCCTTGACCGTGGCCCAAAGCACGCTCGGCCGTGGCCTGCAGGACGTGCCCATCACATCTCACATGCCCACTTTCTGAAATCTGTGTCACCCTATCCGAACGACATGTCCTGCAGGCCACCTGGCCACGCCTGGGGTTTTCTCTGTAGCTTCACCCGTTAGCCAAAAGCTGAGACACCCTGATGAGTGTGCGACACGGCCGGGGCGGGGCCGTGCCCCCCGTGCTCTGCTTGTCCGTGTGCAGCGTCTGTGCAGGCCGTGGAAACAGTGGGCTCGGGGCCTGGCAGAGCACTGTGGTTCCTGGAACTTCCGTTATTAAACACCCTCCAAGGAGACTTCACTCCAAGGAGACCACAGGACTTTGTGTCTAGGTGCCCAGTGAGGCAGTGACTGTTGAACCTGTTTGTACAATTCCTGCTCCTGAGCTCACTTCACACCCCAGGCTGTCATCTGGGGCCTCACAGTGGGACTTCCTGGGACTCTCAGATACGGAAAGCAGGACACACATCTCTGGTCCCCATCACAGCCCCCAGCTCCCACCTCTAGCCAGGTCGCTGCTTCCTGACCCCCTCCCCGAGGGACCAGGCCCTGTGGCACCACTGCTCACCCTCTCCCTCTAGAACCTGCCGCTGACCGGGGACGGGGCTGGTGACCCAGGAACACTGGTTTCTGGGTCATCTCCAGCAGGGCACTGGAAGCTTGGGCTGGGGACAGTGGGTAGGAGGAGGGCACGGCCCAGCCACGCAACAAAGGCCGGATCGGCCAATTGGCATGTGGTCTCTGCGGCACGTGTCCTACAGCTGAATGGCAGCGGGAGACCACCCCAAGCCCAGCCCCAAGGGCCCACTGATGCCATGGGGTCTGAGGGGTCCCAGCGTCTCATCCAGGCCCTGGGGCCAGGGCGGGGCTACAGGCCCTGCTCTGCAGCGTGGCATGAGCACCTGGTCACTTAGTGTCTATGACCTCAGTCTCCTTCTCCGTCAGGTGGAGACAGTGCGGCCCCTCCTTGGTCGGATTTCTGAAGTCTGCTGTGAGATGGTGTGTGTGACAACCCTCCATGACCCAGGTGGCCATCCCGCACAAGCTCCCGGGAGGTGATGACTCAGCAGAATTCGTGTGGTGGCCCTGCGCGACCTGGGGACGGTGACCCATGTGACCTCGTGTGGACGGTGACCCTGTGTGACCTCGTGGGGATGGCGACCCATGTGACCTTGTGGGGATGGTGACCCATGTGACCTTGTGGGGATGGTGACCCTGCGTGACCTTGTGGGGATGGCGACCCTGCGTGACCTCGTGGGGATGGCGACCCTGAATGACCTCGAGTGGACGGTGACCCCACGTGACCTCGTGGGGAGGATGACCCTGCAATTCATATGAAATTACGGCTCAGTGCGATCTCATATGACTGTCAGCTGCCGGGTAGAAAAGACTCTTCTGTGGCTTCCAGACCCACCGAGAATAAGGTTCACGCCTCTGCTCTGGCTCCCATGGCCCCCAAGCCCGGGCCCCTGTCACCTCTGTCCACTCTTCTACTGTCCCCCTCACGTGTTCCCCCAAACATGCCGGCCTCAAGCTCCCTCTATTCCCGTCCCCACCCGAGCACCCCCGTCCCGCAGGCGCCCCCTCGGCTCCCATCTGCCCTGCCTCCAGGTCTCCGCCGGAGCGCCGCTCATTTGACAAGGCGTCCTGGCTCCCGCCGTGCTCACGGGGCCAGGACCCCCAGGCCGACCCGGGCGCTCGGAGAACCTCTGAACCTTGCGGCACCGCCTCCGGGCTGACAGGCGGGGCCTGTGTGCCGTGACTGCTCTTGTGGCTTAGCCCGTCTCCTGCACTGTACGTAGGTGCTGTGGCCACAGCGCGTTTACAGCTGGCGCCTGCTGCCTGGACCGTGCAGGGTACACAGGCACCCTGAAGGCTGCCGTGGGGATGCGCAGGGCTCAGTGGTGTCACTGGGATTCCTATGCCTCCCAGAGCTCAGGCTGGGGTGTGAGTGCAGGGGAGAGTAGACGGAACAGGGCGGGGTGGGCTGCGGGCTCTTTCCACAGGACCCAGGAGGCTGAAATGGTCCTTCCCCACCTCTCGCCACCCCCTCTGGCCATCGTGGAGGTAAGCGATGGGGAGGAGCCAGGCAGACCAGGAGGAGAAAACAAGGCCCCAGCAAGAGAGAAATGGGTGACCGGGCGAGCAGGTGCGGCAGAGCAGGGTGGGGAAGAGGCGGTACCGGGGGGATGGGGTGGTCCGGACCCTGGGCCCTTCCTGGCAGAGGTTTCTGAGCAGGAGGGGTCCAGCAGAGGGGAGACCCGGGGGACTTCCCGCCTGCGCCCGGCCTCCGACAACTGTTGATGGAGGCCGATGGGGATGGGGAAGCCAGGTCGGGACAGGGAGGCAGTGGAGGGGAGGGGAGGCCGGTGGGGGTGGGGACCACTTACATATGAAAGGTTTGACCGTGCTGTGGATGTGTTTGTGCTGCTTGAGGCCCGAAGACGTGGCGAACGTCTTCCCACAGTCAGGGCAGGCGTGAGCGCGGGCTCCCACATGCTGGGAGCGGATGTGGCGCTGCAGGTTGCTGGGGTCGGTGAACACCTGCGGGGACAGACGTCAGGGCTCAGTCCCCTGTCGGCCTAGTTCTGGCCGCTGGGTGGGGCTCTCGCTGCTGCTGAGCCTGGCCAGGACGGGTCTCTGCTGTCAGGGTGACCCCCGCCCCACACCTCAGGGGAGCTGCCAAGCCTCCCACAGACTCTGTGTCTCCGACAATGACTCCTAGGGGAGCTGCGGCCGTCAAAGCGGGAGCCCAGAACGCGTGTTCAGGTGGACGAGCTTGGACACACAGGTGGGGGCAGGAGCACACGGCCGAGAAGACAGCGTCTGGTCTCCCTGACCTCCTCCCAAGCTGTGTGACCTGTGGTGCTTCCTCCTTCCTGGGCAAACCCGAGGACCCAAAGGGCTTCCAACCTCTTACAGCTCTGCCCACTTCACCTGCATGTCCGCGGGGGCGGGGCGCGGGCCGAGCCGCAGGTGCAGGGCAGGTTACCTTCACGCAGTTCTCACATTCGAAGCGCTTGCCGCTGTCATGGGACATCTGGTGGCGGATGAGGTTGGACTTCCAGTTGAAGGCCTTGGGGCACTGGTCACACTTGTACTCCCGCTCCTCTGTGTGCACAACCATGTGCTGCTCCAGGCTGCACGTGGATGGGGACAGGAGTCACTGGGCGCCCGCCTGCCTCACTGCCTAGCAGTCCCCCGGCCCCCTACCCGCTTGGAGAGGAGAGGGAGTCCCAGCAGCGGGTCTGGTCACCTCCTCTCCGGGCAGGCCAGCGGGACGGAGGGGCAGAGGCGGCCCTCCCACTGCACAGGGGGCAGAAGCCGGGCCCTCCTCCCAGACCACTCCTCCAGGCAGCCAGAGGCCAGGCAGGACCCCAGCTCATAATGCCTGGCTGCTCTTCAAGATGATCTTAACCTTGAGGCTGACCTTGGGCCTCGGAAAAGGGACGCCGAAGCTGCGGACATCGCCCCGAGCCCTGGAGTGGGTGCGAGGCTCAGGAAACCCAAGGCCAGCCCTGGCCCCCTCACTGCGTACACACCAGGGAGGTGGGCCGGGGGCGAGCATGTGGGTCTCCCACTGGGGCCCGATAAGGTGGGGAGAGCCCAGCTGCTGGGCAGGGGCGGCTGCACTTGGATGAAGGAGCAGCTCCCGACCCCCTCCTCTCGGGGGACGTCCTGTTCCCCCTCCTGTCCCAGGTGTGACCGTTAATCTCCGGGAGCAAAGCAGCCATACATCACGGCCCGTTAATTACGGGCCCAGCCATCCGTTCCCATCAGAAGTGCTCGGTTCTGGAGCTCTGCCGGACTGAATCTTTTTCCCTGTTGCTAATTGTGATTTATGTGTTTATGTAAAGAAAACACGGACCCTCTTGAGCTGCGCTTACCGCAGAGGGCCTCAGCAGGGATTCGCCCAAATGCTCATGTTCTCTGCCATCTGTTCGGGGTGCAGGGTTCCCCATCCCTGGGGAGGCCACGGTGGGATTGGCGTCCGATTCCCGGCGACACCAGAGCCACGTAGTGACCGGATGGGGTTTTACTCTGACCTCGCCAGGCCGTCCGAGAGACATTCTCAGAGGCCGGAGGAGGGGCCCACGCGGAAAAGCCTTCAGACTTGCTGGGGCTGGGACCTCAGTCCTGGCTCTCTCCCCACAAAGCCCAGAAGGTTCATCCTTCCTTTGGGTTCCCATGGGTCCTCGGGGTCCCCACTTCCCAGGGGAGGGCCAGCTCGTGCCTGTTCCAGGCTGACCGTGCGCAGCCAGCACGGCAGGCCTGGCTCACCGTGCCCGTGTCTGTGAAGCCTCCCAGGACAGCTGGGGTCCATCTGTGGGGGGCAGAGGCCGTGCCTGGGGTGGGGGATCAGAGACCATTGGGTGGCTCCTGCTAGCTCCCGCACACTGTGTGAGAAGGAGTCCTGTGTGTCCAGAGAGTCGGGTCACTCCACGGGTCCTGGGGCAGCAGGAGGCTGCCACCCCCCATGCTGGTCTCGGACCCTGCTTCGGAAGTCTTCCTGGGGCTTCACCTGCACACCCCGGGGTGGGGCCTGCATCTCCCCCTCCCCTCCTAGCCTGTCTCCACGGAGACATCCCTGCCTGCAGAATGGCTGGGCCAGCGAGGTCTCTGGCAGCCACTTGTGGATCTTCTAGCGGTGGGGGCTCGGACCAGGGGCCTGGCCTTCACAGCCAGAGGCGGGATCCCCTGTGCCCTGCCACCAGCAGCTCTGGGGCCTACTCGGTCCCTGATGCCGGATGAGGAATCTGGAGGTTCCTGGCCCTGAGGTGTGCCACACGGGAGGGGACCCTGTCCCTCCACTCCACCTGTCCCTGGAGTTCCCCGAGTGTCAGTGTGGACAGGGCTGAGGGACAAGGACAGACTTCTGTCTTTCCCAGCTTTCCCTCTGTGCCACCAGGGCTGAGTGAGTCTTTGCGGGCAGCTCCTGGGGGGACCGGAGGCTGGGGGGAGGGGGCATGGTGGGGGAGGGGAGGGGGTGGCACCTGTACTTGTTGGGGAACATCCGCTCGCAGTCCTTGCACTCGTGGGCCTGCTCGCCACCCCCGCCGCCGAGCCCCTCCGGCTTGAGCTCGTCGGCCAGGCCCTCATAGAGTGGGGCCCCCACGGAGCCGCACGCGTACTTCTTGTGGCGCCGCAGGTCTGTCTTGGACTGGAAGAGCTCGTCGCAGGCGTCACAGCGGAAAGTGGGCTCCTCTGCTAGGAAGAGAGGAGGGGAGGTGGGTGGGGAGCTCAAGATGGGACCCAGGACCCCAGGCCCGCGGGAGGGGGCAGGGGGACTGTGCTGCTCCACTCCTGCTCCCCTCCTATCCCCGCTTCCTGGACCTTGGCGTGGCTGCCCCGAGTCCCGTGTCTGGGCGGGGTCCCGTGTCTGCGCCATCAGAATGCGGAGAAGGCCTGAGCCCCACCCTGCATGGCAGGAGGCCACCCCGGGCTTGAGAAGGCCCTGCACCGGGGAGTGGAGAAGGAAGCTGGCGAGCGCTTTGTTTATGAATTAAGAGAAAACATGCGGCGGAGCCCTAACGTGCCTCATAAATTACTGTCGTCAAGGTCAAACAAATTAAAAGGGGGGGCAGCTATTATTAAGTTTACGAGGCAAGATCCTGACCACCGTGCCAAGCCAAACAGTCAACTCCAAGCCGTAAATTTCCCTGGGGAGACGACCTCTGGGCCCATCCCCAGGCCCCACCCCAGGCGACGGCCAGCAGCAGCTCCTCTGTGGAGCGGACGCCCCCCTCCCTGCCCCAGGCGGGGAGAGAACACGTGCATAGAAGGTCTTGCACAGATGCATGGAAAGGTGCGCATGTGTGTGCTGGTAGGGAGTGTAGGAATGCACGTGAGCTCGGGCGCAGGCGTGTAACTCTGGGGTATGAGTGTGCGTGTGAGCACGGGTGTGCAGCTGTGACACAGGGGGTGCATGAGTGTTTGCATTCGAACATATCTGCGTCCATGTCTGTGCATCTCTAAGAGAATGTGTAGGAATATTTGTGCCTCCACACTTGTTTGTGCGAGTGTGAATGTGCTTCTGTATGTGGCTAAACATGTGAAAATTTGTCTTGGCATGTGTTCACGTGTTCATGCATGTGCATGTGTGTGCGCGGACGGGTGTGCATGCTGTGTCAGTGCACACACTTACATTGCATATCTGAATGTACGCTTCAGTGCACACGTGTGGGCATTTGTGCGTCACATGTACTTGGGTGTGCATGCTATGCACACACATTTGTGTGAGGCTGATCATGCGTCATGTATGTCGAGTTTGAGCACATTGGTGCATATGTGTATATGTGCACATGTGTATGTGTGTGAATGTGCAGGCGTGTGCACCTGTGTGAATGTGTGTGCATATTTTACTGTGTGTTTTCATACGTATGTGTTTCTCTGTGAACATGTGAGTACATGTTTGAGAACGTGTCTGAGTGTGAATGTGTGTGTGTGTGAGCCTGTGCGCACGTGCAGAGCTGAGCCTTGGCGACCTTGGGCTGACTGTTCACCGAAATGTCCTAACCCTGAGGGATGTCAAAGTCAAGGAGGCAGGGAGATGGGGGGCGGGCAGAAGGGGGCTGTCCCCACCTCCTCCCCTGTCAGAGAGACTACCATAACCTTCTAAGTGCCGAGGAGAGGGTGGGGGATCTTTGCAGCCCAGGCAGGGGGTTAGGGGAGAGAGCTGGGGAGAGTGAAGGCCTCCTGCTCATGACTAGAAGCTTCCCTGAGACTAAGGCTGGAGGCATGGCTCCCGATGTCTGGTCACACCCGGCATCTCCACCAGATCCCTGCCCCCGCGCCTACCCCCCCCCGCCCCCGCATCATGAGGCAGACTCTGTGGGAGCTGGTTCTGGGCTGCCCCTGGCTGGGCCCCCAGGGCTTGGATGACACTGTCAGAGGCACAGTGTGACTTCTGTTCACATCTGTGCGAAAGAGTAGTTCTCTGGGTCCCAGGAAAGGGCCCCAGGGACGGGCCGGGTGGGCTCCAGTGCAGGTCCAGGCGTCCCGGCCTGCTCGTAAGGGAGGGCAGGACAGTCTGCTGTTGAGGAAGTGTTTGTCTGGAGGAATTCAATACAAATGCGGAACAGCAGCTCCCGCTGAGTCTGGCGGTCTGGGGCTGAGAGCAGGGGTTTGAGCCTCTGGGCTTGGAAATCTCTGCCCCAAACATCTCCCAGCAAGGCTGCCCCTGGCGCTTGCCCCAGACAGATGCTGAGCTGCAAAATGGACGGGAAGGAGGCAAGGCCTGGCAGTCCACGCAGACCCCAGACCCTGGGCCGGGGGACACAGGGAGGGTATGTCTGCCAAGACCAAGGCCTGTGGCACCCGGGCACAGCCAGGGCCAGAGGCACAGGAGCCGTGGGGCCAGGGGCTGCCTGGAGCGCAAGGACAGAGAAGGTTCTCGAACAAAATCCATCCAAGCAGCAGCCAGTCCCCAGGGAGCAGTGTGCAACGCTGGCCACTAAGCCTGCAGACGGCGTTCATCACGATATAGCCCCCCCCCCCGCCCGCCTAGTCTACACAGGGTTGCCTCCAAAGTCGAATTCACACGTGTGAACCCTTCCGGAGAAACGCCTCCTGGGAAAAGAATGTGTCCGGCAGTGGGGACGCCCGAGGCCTCGAGGCCGCCACACAGCAGGCCCCGGCTAGGAGCTTCCTGTTGTTGGTGCACGGATGCCATCCACGCGCCCAGGGGCAGACTATATGCCCGCCTGGCGACCGGTAAACGGAGGCCGGGACACCCAGAGAGCAGGCGGCAGGGCTGTGTAACCGGAGCCGAGCCGCCGGGCGGGGCCCGGGAAGTGCGGTGGCAGCGTCCCAGCTTCCCGCGAGGGGCCCAGTGCAGCGCCAGACGTGGCGTGTGCGCTCGGAACGGCCTGGCATTCCCCCGCGGGCCCTCGTCGTCTTTAGAAATGTGGATTTCCTCCCTATCTGAGGACCGAGAACACCATTTCAGAACGGAGCCGGATGCCTCGGCCCCACAGAGCTGCCCCTGTGGGTTTGTTCTGACTTCCTGGGGCCCTCCCACCGCCACCAGCGCCGGGAGTCAGTTCGAAATGCCCGTTGGTAGTTGACTCTTTCTGGACCCAACTGAGAACAGTCACAGAAGTTGAAATTTGAAAACAAAGACGAGAAGAAAGGCCAACCCCACCCATCCGTACCACCAACCAACTCCACGTCCTCAGCTACGATCTGGAATTTGGACTTAAAATGAAAACTGAGCCCGATTGCCGCGGTGACAGCATGTGAGGACGTCCTGAGGCCATTAAACAGATGGGGTGGGGGGGGGGGGGTTAAAAGACGCCCCCCTAGCCCTCATCCCTCCACGGACCCAAGTTTGCGAGGGTGAAGGACGGAGCTGGGGACTGGCTGTGGGTGAGCCTCGCCACCCCCCGTCACCCCGTGCTATGGTGTGGACAGGTGTCCCAGCATCCCTCACGCAGGTAAGGCGGGCACAGAGTGCCCACGCTCAGGGCTCGCTAGATGCCCCAGGAAGGATGGGCCCAGCCCATGTGGTCCAACTGCTCAGCACGATAATTCCATGTTAAAAAAAATACTAAGAGTGACCGTTCTCCTCTGGCTGTATTGTGTTACATTGTATCATATGCTACTGTAGCCGACCGTGTTGTCGCGTGTGTTAACGTTATATCGTTGTTATATCGTATCATAATCGTCTCGTGCGCTTTATACCCGATTCACTGTATCCTCTCGACTTTCTATACGGGGTTAACAAGTTTGAGCATTTCTCTAAAGAAAAGCATATTTGAATGGAAATGATTTTCTTTATTTTCTCCCAAGAGCAAGAAGCTTTCCCGAAAGAGAAATCTTTCCCCTCTCCACTGAGCGTAAAAACAAAATAGAAAGTCGCTGGAACTAATGAATCCGAAAGTGGCTTCCCTCTGCTCTGAGGCACTTGCCGGGGAACTGGAGGCTCCTTTACAAAGCTGTGGCTGGGGAAGAGCCTTCCCCGGCTCAGAGCCGCAGGCCCCGCGCGCTCTGCCCCCGCTCTGCGCCCCACGGGCCGGGGACCCGGGACGCTGTTTCTTCCGTGTGTACCTGAACCTTGCTCCCCAGCAAAGGCCCCTGCCCCCAACGGCGAAAATTGTAATCAAAACTGAACTCCTTTCATCTGAACCTGCTGGGAGTCCGTGAGGTCCGTGAGCTGGGGAAGCCCAGCTGGAGAAGCCCCATGTCCTCCCAACGCGGACAGGACCTGGGTGTGCCCGCCCGTCGTGGCATGTGTCAGGTGTGCGCCTGGCGGTCTCTCTGTTCTATCAGTGACTTTTCATGGCTGAGCAGGAATGTAACAGAAAAATAAGTCAGTGCCTAATGGCTTCAGAGAGCCGAGGGGGACACAATTATGTGGCATCTACATGCTAATCTGCCAGACTGAGCCTCAAAAGCGCTGGAGGACCCACTCCAAGTTCCTGCCGTGATAAGGGGCCTCCGCATTTAGCTGGGGCCGGGATAAAAGATTTTTTATGATAATTATCTTAGTGAGGAACATTTTTGCATTTTCTTTCTGTGCAATTCCGAGTTTAGCTAGGGAGGGGGCGGCTGTTGGGGGACAAGGGGGTGACCGCCACAGCAGAGAGTATGAAAAGTCAGACATTTGATTCTGGACTATTGTGTGTGGAAAGCAATTAGCCCGCAAATGTTTGATGAATTATTAGGGAAATGTGGACCCAGCTTATTTGAGATCGGGAGCCGGGGCGGGCGGAGAGGGGGCGGTTGGTGGTGGTGGATAGCAATCAAGGTTTTTTTTAAAACCTTTTGGAAGAAAGAAGTTTCATTACACAAACGAGATCGCGCCGGGCGCTCCCCTGAGGTAAGTGGGTTTATCTTTCCGCGCTCTCCTCTGCTACCTGAGCTCTACAGGTCTTTTCAACAATTATTTTAAGGAAAATGAGACCATCCCCTCATGACCCAGACCTCGGCCATTTAATTTTCTTTTCTCCACGGCTTAATTGGAACCAAACTTCAGAGGCGCATACAGATAGGACGCGGCTCTGTGGCCTCTGGAGCGGGAGCTCAGAGACACGGGCCGCGTGAAGCGAGGACCCTCATTGCTGGGCCACGCTTGGGGATCGAAAGGGTAAATTAAGGCAGAGATCTCTGCATCGGCTCCAGCCCCAGCCAACACCACTCCCTCACGTGATAGTATTAGAGGAACTTGTGGTCAGTGGCATTAGTCATTACGCCCCTGTGCCTCCGGAGGGGGGGAAAGAAAGGCAGGAAGGGGAAAACCGGCCTCCCCCTGCTCCGGCGTGAACGGAGTCACCAGCCCCCGCCAGGAGGGGAGGCTGCTTCTCTGTTCACTTGTGGGGTCTCATTCCAAGAAAAGACACCGTGTGCTGGCGGCGGCACGCAGGGAGCTGACGGGCAGTGCTCCGCTGCCAACACAGTGTTCCTCGAATGGACCGAGAAGCGGTTCCAGGACCCCAAGTGAATGGCACATTTCTCCACTATGTGGGTGAAGGGAAATGATTTCTGCATGTCAGAAATCCTAGCCTGTTTGCAGCAGGGATTTTTTGAACGTCCTCTGAGATGCAATCGGCCGTGGTTGAGGGAGAGGGCAAGGGAGTCCCCGGACGAGCACAGAGTGACGAGTCAGGAGTGACGGGCAGGGTCAGTAGAACTCAGCCGTCATCCCCGCCCCTGTGGGACCCCGGAGCCCCCTGGGTTGCCTCTCACAAAATCAGTTTTCCCTTAACGTTTCTCTTGGACTTTTTGCTGTTAACCGTAGGCAGGCACAGCTTTCAGACACACACACGCCGTCATTGCCCTCTCTTAAATGAGCCCTAAATGTCTCCCAGGGCTCTGGAGGGTGACGGTTTCCAAGTCACAAAACTTTGTATTTTTGTTTGTTTGTTCTTGTTTTTGTTTTTGTTTTTTTAAGTACTGGGGCTGATAATAATAATAGAGTTGAAAAAAATCCCCCTGGGAGTCTACCACCACAAAGATACGGTGCCACACGACACCCACTCACGCGTGTTGTCCGGAGTGCCATCTGGAATGCAGCATGTGGCTTGTGTAACCCAAAGACGGGCGAGAACGATGCTTTGGCTGCAAGATTGGGAGGGGGGCCTGGGGCAGGAGCCCAGGAGTGCGGCCCCGTCACGCGGTGCGATGCGACGGGAGGCCTTGAGCTCCTGCCGGGCGGGGGGGCTTACCATCCAGACTGGAGGGCACCGTCCCCAGGGAGTACGCGCCTTCCTTCACGTGCACGAGCAGCTCCTCCCCAGGCTCAATGTCCTTGATGACTTTATAATAAATCTAGGATGGAAAGGCAGAGAGAAGGGATGAGCGTGGCCGTCCTCGCTCGGGGAGCCGCGCCGGGCACAGGCAGGCCACGCCGCTCCTCGCAGGGCCCCGCCGGCTGGCCGCTTGACCTGCCTACTAACTCCCGCTCAGAGGATCCCCTCTGGAACGTTGCAGAACATACTCAGAAGGACCGCAGTCCCTTAGAATTTGTTTCGTGCGGTTGTCGGGTGTCGGTGAAGGGGTTGAAACCGGTGAGAAGCCGCCTGGAAGTTCCCAGACGGGGCACGTCCCAGCGGGGAACATCAGGGAGGGCGGCTCTTGCCAAGCAGGAGCAGGGCCCGGCGCGGTCTCAGCGTCCTCGTCCCAGTGTGCAGGCCAGACCTGCGTTGCTGCTGGGGGTGGGGGGGCTTGGGGGTAGAGAGTGAATCTGCGTGTTTTGAACATGGCCGCGTGCTCAGACAGAGGCCCCGCGGGCCAGGGCAGCAGGCCGGGAGTCTCCCGCGAGCGTGGACACCATTTCCAAGGGAAGGCAGAGGGGCGCGCGTGCCTGCAGCAAGCTCTGTGCCCAGCAGCCATCCCAGGCTAGACGGGCGCGCACTGAAAACAGGGAGGGTGCAGGGGGTCAGGGCAGATGCCGCGGCCTGGAGAAGCAGACTCAGGTCGAGGGGAGGTGAGTTTGGAACATCTAACCTCAACGCTCCAAGGAGCCCTGTGGCTTCCCTACACGTGTCTGGAAAAGGGGCCGTCTGCCCTGGAGGTGTGGCCAAGATCTGGAAAACCCTACGGCTCAGAAGGGCACCAGGGCAGGCCCATTTGGGATGGCACCCAGGGATCAGAATCTAATGGCCTGGGCGACTGTGGGAGAGGACCGGGGTCTTTCCTCCCTGGGACCCCCTACCCTCTCTGGAGAGCAGTGACACAGGTCCTGGGCGGGGGACAGGTCCCGACTCTTCTCATGAGTGGGGCTGACACCAGGGGTCTTGCACCTCAAGTCCAGAAATGTCAAACTGCCTTCCACCCGGGCCTCTATCCAGATAACAGGGGTCAAGGTGCTTCCAGGGGCCCGGAGGCTGGCCGCAGGACTGACCAGGAGGCCAGAGAAAGACCAAGATGATTGCACCCGCCTTGAGAAATGGAGGGGTCGCAGCTTCTCCAGACTGATCCCCCCGAGAGGCCCTCCGGCACTGCCCTCTTGCCGGAGGGCCAGGAGGTGAGGGATCAGGCCAGACCGTCCAGCAGCAGCGGGACGTGGCTCGGACACCCAGAGACTGAGTGGGGCCCGTGGCCCGCACACCACTCCTGCCCCTCCTCTCACCCCTAGGCCCCGGGAAGCATCTGGAGGGCTGAGCTTCCTCCTCCCTCACCGGACCCCTTTCCCTCTCCACAGGCCATGTCCGTGTGGGCTCCCGCACAAACCGCTGGTCCTGACTCACTGCGGGACAACAGCAGGGAGCTCCCGAGAGGACACACAGAGCCCCCCTGGGCACCCCCGCGCGCCTGGCCGTACTCCGAGAGCACCCAGACAGCGGTAGCGATACGGAGGGCAAACTTCCTCTCCCTGCACTGAGCTCCTAAGACCGCTGTTCTCGGCTGCAACGTGGAATCGGTGCCAAGACTGTGAGACAGAGACTGGACTCTGGGCCTTACTCACTTTCGTAATTAAGCCCATTGTTGCGACCCCAGTTCTGTGTCCTTTTATCTAAAGAATGACAGTGACCAAATAACTGTTTCACAAAAATCACACTCGAGCCACTGCATTTCAAAACGGGGTCCAACGTCTGTGGGACACGCACTCCAGCAACGCCCGGGAGGCCCCAACAAGGTGGGCCATTCCGCCGGCACAGGGCCCTCCTATCCACCCGCCATCGCACCAGCCGGGGCGCAAAGGCAGGGACTGGCTGGGGACATAGGAGGGTCTGCGGCCGGCTTCCCTTGGGGCCCGTTAGAGGGCAATGTGGGCCCGCCCGCCGCCAGGTCCCTCCCCGAGGCCCCGCTCTGACCTGGCGTCCCGCTCCCGCTCCGTGCGAACGGCTCCTGCGGCCGCGTCCTCCCTCCGTCCTCCCTCCGGCCGGCTGCTAGGCTCCTACTCGGGGCTAGCGGGGGCTAAGTGTGGCCCGCCTCCCCTCTCCGCCTCCCTGTCCGGCCCCCTCGGGGGGCCCCCCCGCCCCCCGGGGCCCCCCCCCCCCCCCCCCCCCCCTCCCCCGGGCCCGGGGGCTCCCCGGGGGGCCCCCCCCCCCACCTCGGAGCTGGACCTCCTGGAATCCCCTACGTCCTCCAGGGCTGCCGAGGTCCCCGCCCCCACACCCGCCCAGCTTCCAGGGCTGCCCCACCTTGCTGGGACCCCTCTGCAGCCCCCAGCCGCACTCCCAGGCTGCCCGGCCTCCCTGGGACCCACGCTCCCTCTGCCAGCACCGCCCCGGCAGGAATCTCAGAGCCAAGGGAGGGTCTAGAGCTCTTGGCCGTGGGGAGCAGTCCCAGGCACAGCCGGCACCCTGTCCCCAGCCCTGGACGGTCCTCTGGGCACCTGGCGGGGCTGGAGAGTAGGACACAAGGGCAGTGGCCCTCAGCCGTGGCCGCCTGGACTTTGAGCTGCAGATGGAATTAGTTGCTATTAGTGCTAATTGCAGGGCCGGGCCGGGTGGGGGGCAGGGGTGTCCCCAATCTGCCTCCACCTGGAATTGGGGCCGGAGGCGGACAGGAATCAGCACGAACTTTCCTCGAACTCCACGGGTGCTGCCTCCGCCGGGGCATGGAGGTATGAGGGTGACTGGGGTGTGCACAAAAGCGGGGGTTTTCACTGTTGCTTCCCGCAGGCACAAAGGCCTTATCAGCCAGACCTGCGGGGAAAGTCACAGTTCCAGGTCCGCGGGCTTTGCCGACTTCCTGGGACAAAGGCCGGCTGCGGTGGGACGGAGGCCTGGGTGGCTCCCGGCCTCTGGGGTGTTGCAAACAGCGTGTGGACAGAGCCGAGCCTATAACACGATTCCCGAGGCCCCTTCAAAGTTCTGGATGTGGGCTGGTAAGGTCCCTTCCACTGTACGCCCGGCAGCGGGTTGGGTTCAGACCCGAGGGCGGGTGGGCGTCGTGGAGGGGCCGAGGGCTCCCGTTTCCATGGGGTGGGGTTGAGGGGTCGGTTCCTCCAGGAAACAGAGCCCCTCCCCTCTGATGCCAGGCCAGAGGCCACGGGGATAGGAGCCAGGTCCCTGGAGGTGACAGCATTCAGGAGGACATGCCCCCCCCACCCCCCCCAGCAGCTGCAGCGCCCGGGCCCCCGAAACCCTGTCTCCAGGTTCCTGGCGTGCGGCGGGGCAGCACCCCCTGGAGCCTTCCTCCCGGGTTCATGATCTGAAGCTAGGGAAGCCGCAACAGCTGAGTTCACGGGAGCCCATGCACGTCGTCTGCCCTTACAGAGCTTTCAAAGGAACGAAACCAGGCAGACGAGGTCTGAGGTCAAGCCCTTGTTTCAAAGTCTTGGGCTCTCCACGAGGACTGCGGCTCCGCACCAAACCCTGGTCCTCTGAGCGGCAGCTGTGCTCTCTCCCCCTCTGTCCCTCTCCCGACGCAGGGATGCGCCTCCCTGCAGGTGGCCAGAGCTCAGGGACAAACGAACGGCCATGTTCTACGCTGGGTGGAGAAAGGGCCTGAGAAAGGTTGGATTTCACCCAAGCTGCGCTCGGGCACCGGCCCTTCCGTGGAAACCGTCACCGGCCCCTGAACAACATTCTTTGAGATCAAATATTTCAAATTTTTAGAAAATGGCTCTCCGTTTTGGCCGCTTTCTCGAGTTTGTTTTTTACATAAATATCAAATGAACTCACAGGGATAGGTGCTGTGAATATGAGGGTTTACGTTCCACGATTTTCATTCCTGCTCCGTCTTAGAATCTTACACGTTAAATTGTGAGGAACTCCACCCAAACCCCGGGTGCCACGAGGAGGTGGGGGCCCGGCCACACTTCCCCCCGCCGCCCTGGAGCAGACGCGTTTCGTAGGAACACGGAGGTGGCCAAGTGCTCCTGCTCTGACCCGTTTGAGAGACGTTCAGGGAGGGTTTTGGTCACATGCGCGAAATCTTTGTGTTTCTCCGTCTGCCCTGGATTTGGGAATTGGGCTGGAGTTCGCAGGGGCTTCTGGGGTGCTATGTGAGGGTCTCTTCGTGAGAGACGGGCACCCAGCGAGGGGAATCAGAGTGGCCCGGCCGCCTCGAGGGCGCTGGTCCTTGGGCATCTTTGTCTCTGGGAGACCCCTGGGGAGCCGGGGGGGGGGGAAGGTGGTGGCTCCTGTGCTGTTTCATTGCTTCCAGGACCTACAGATGCTACATGTGTCTTCACGACTTGCTGTCCCCAAACCGTGGGCCATCTGCGCCTGGGAAAGTCTTGGACACCGGGCCTGGGGGCTGCCTGAGGGCTTGAGCATTTGGAGTTTACAGAACCACGGAGACCCGAGCAGGGACGTGCAGACAGTTTCTTCCTCTGGGCGACAGAGGAGACGCTTGCCACGCTCCTGTCTGCCCCTGTGGGGCTGAAGCAATTGTGTCCACGTCCTCAGGGTCTCACTGCTCCACCCCGTCACTTTTCCAGCCGCACACACTTGGGGAAAAATCCGGCACATTTCTCTCTGCCTTCGCGGTGCTTTTGGACCTGGAGAGTGCATCCGTGTCTACATAGACGCTCCCAGCTGCTGTTAGAGAGACGGTCTTCAGCCTCTGGAGTGGCATCTCCTGATAACATAGTCCCTCCCATGAATGCGGACGCGAGGGCGCCGCCGGGAGCGCGAGGGCGCGCTTGAATCTGTGTCTCATTCTTTGCCGAAGAGAGAGGATCAGTTTGCTCTGAATTCGGCAGCTTTCGGACTCCAAGGCATTTGATATATACCTTAAGTCTTCTGTAAACCCGCCAAGAAACGCTACAATGAATCCCCTGCCCTTCTCATTTCAAAGGGGAAATTGTATCTAATTGTTTGCGAGCTACAATGTTTAATTTAGAAAATGGTGGGGGTTGAGGGCAGAGGGAGAAGGAATGGGGGCGCTGGATGCCATCCCGTGAGTTCCAGCCCCTGCGGATCGCTCACAGGCTGCGACGGGCGACAGGCAGAGGGGTCCGCGTGGAGGGAGGGAAGCGAAAGCGAAAGAGCAGCAGCCTGGGCCGCGCTGGGCCGGGGGCACCGGGTTTTCATTAGAGCGAGTGTGCGCGGGCTCTCACGCACACGGCTGTGTGCTTATCGGTTGGCTCATTGGCTAACGAAATGCCTTCCTTTAACACGCCCATCTGCTTTCGCTTTGGGGAGCCCTGGCCCCAGGCTGAGCAGTCTCTGCCTGGGGGGAACGTGCCGGTGGTGTTGGGGATCCCCCGCCACCCAGCTGGCCCTGGGGGTGCGGTGGGGGCCTCGCGGCCTCTCCTCAGTGCGCTGGGGGGTCTGGAACCCCTGAGTCGTGCCCCCTGACGTCTGTTTGTGACCCCAGCACCATAGCACACTGTCCTCAGCCCCGCGGGCCGTGTGAGGTCGGTCGCCGGCATCCTTGCCCTGGAGGAGTGAGGCGGACCCGGAGAGAGCCACGTGGTGATCAGGCCCGCACGCGTCTTACTCCCAAGCTCTTGTTTTCATTCTGAACATGGAGACCGATCCAGGGACAGACCCTGTCCGTCTCCTGAAACATTTCAAACGAACTTGTTTGCTCATAATTGTGGGAGAAAGAACCACCCAGGGGTGATCTGAGTGTCTCAGATTCTCCGAGAGGAAAAGCAGGAGCTGGTGGGCAGCAGGGGGGAAGGGAGGCGAAGTCACCGGGGCCAGAGGCGGGCTCATGCCACCCGGAGTGAACCGAGGTGCCCGTGGGCTTTCCTCTGCCTTCCGTTTATGCTGAGTGGGAAAGGCAAGTCAAAGCACCCCAGCATCTTCGGCTGTGATCTGACCACCCCCAAAAGTCCCGGAGAAAAGCTCCGTCCGTCCAGCTGTCTGCTGTGGACGCTCTGTTCCCAGTGGCCTGGCCACCTCTCTGTGGGTTCCACGTGGGTAGCAAGCCACAAGTCACTGTTGAGTTGATGCGGCCGAGTCCAGGAGGAAGTTCACGGCCCGGCGTGGCCTCTGCTCGTGGGGCTCCCCAACCCGGAGCCACAGAGAGGACAGAGCAGAGCTACTGGCGGGTCACCCGTCCTTGAGGCCCCTGGGGCTGGGACCTCTCAGAGCCCCGGGGCACCTGGTGGGGAGTCTCGGGGCATGAATGAGAAGCTGGAGGCAGGGTCAGGCTCACGGCCATGGGTGCCACAGTCCATGGAGGAGATGCATGGCTCCCTCCAGAGGACACGTGTCCAGTCCAGAGCTGCCTCCTCCTCAGCCACCAGATCATTCCTTCTGGGAGTCGCGACACCAGAGACCTTCTCTTCGGGACCCACTCCTGACCCGTCTCCTTCGTCCTTTCAAAACTGGGGCTGAGGTCATGTGACTTGAGCTTCTGAAGACCGTCTGGCAAACCCCACCCTGCGTCACGGATCTTCAATTTTCAGTCTGGATGCTGTCCCTTCCGTGTCTGTGCCGTTGGGAGCCGGTGTGTGTGTGCGAGATGGAGACAGAGAAAGGAGGATTGTTCGCTTCCGTGTGTTTGCCTGTGTGCATGGCAGGGGTTGTCCATAAGTGCAGGAAATCCTGGTAGAAACCCTTGGGATTACGGAAATCTGAGAAACCCCATTAATATCGCGTAATGTTTCCTTCTCAAAGAGAAGCCTGTCTCCAAAAATCTTTGTTTTATTATTAATATCTCAGGGACATTTTTAGTCCGCTTTGTAGCAACCCGTGTTTCCAACAGTCGGGATGGGAATGGAGACACTTTCCGCAGGGGCCACGTGGCCATCCCACCAAGAGAGAGCTAGTCAGCCTCGGGGAGACTGTTGAAACACTTGTTCTGTAATTAAAAGCAGTCCATTAGATCCCTTTCAAAGAGACATTTTTAGGAGCACCTGGGTGGCTCAGTCGGTGGAATGTCCGACTCTTGATTTCAGCTCCGGTCATGATCTCCCAGTCGGGGGCTCCAGCCCTGCGTTGCGCTCTGTGCTTGGCACGGAGCCCGCTTGGGATTCTCTCTCCCTGTCCCTCTGCCCTTTTCCCTGCTCTCGCGCGCGCTCTCTCTCAACATAAATAAATGATTTTTTTTTTTAAAAAAGGTATTTCTAAAATTTGCGTTATTCAAGCAATGATTACTGAGGCTTGTGCGGTTGGATTGAAGTGCGGTTCCTCACACTATTGGAGTCTGAAATCATTAGGATTATTTTACAAAGGAAAATATGCCCCACAATTTGCTCATTTTCCTCTGATAACTGAAATACAAAGGTAAGACTTTGAGACGAAAATCAGGGCAGCTGACAGCCTTCTGAGCACCTCCCGACCTGGTGCCCATCCAGGGTCCTGCCTCTCCCCTGCTCCTGCTTCCCTGCGTGACCTGAAGGCCCCTCCCCACGGCTGGTGAAGCGCGCAGGTGCGCCTCCTCGGGAGGGCGCCGGCGGGCATCCCGTTGCTCTGTAACACCGGGAGCAGCCGCCTGGTCCTCGGAGGTGCTCCAAGGGTGGGGGCTCCTCTCTCCCTCAGAGGCTGGGGATTGAAATGCCCCAGGTAGAGCAATGTCGATGCTCTGGGTCATGACAGTGTGGCATATGCTTAAATGGACTCCCAAGTTCCCTCGGAGCTTGCCAGCTGAAATGGGGGTAGTTAATCCCCCAAGGCCGTGTTGGAGAGAAACATCCAGCAGGTGGGGAGGGGCCTGAAGGAATTTCGATGTCATAGTGGGTTTGAGTAAAAGAGCCAGGAGTGTTTCTGACCCTAAGCTGGATCCTCGGGAAAGGTAAGCACTGGGGGACCAAAGTGGCTTTAAGGGAACCAGTAAGAGTTAAGGACCATCACTCCTGCCCAGCAGAAAGGGTTCTGTCCCCTGGTGGAAAGAGACGGAAAGACGTTGCTGCAAAGCCATTAATTCTGCCGCGTGGAATGGATACACGCACTCCCCCGAAATATCAGTACCAAGACAAAGAAAGAAGTTCGAAGACAGGCCCCTCGTTGAGAAGCTCCCACCTCTGCTGGCCTTTCCAGAACTTGGCCACAAAAAGGTACCTACTTTGCAACTTAGGTTTGGTTCAAACACTCGAACAAATGTCTCTTGTAAATAAAGAACACGGACCTCCATCACTCTGTTCTGCATGTCACAGAGATGCCCTCCTGGGCCTGGCCCTGTGGTGCTCCTTCCGCTGCCCCCCCCAGCTTCCAGACACATGGCCGAGGACACCGAGGTCCACAAAGGAAGGGGCGTTGGAAAGCCCATCTCTCCGCGTGCCCACCTCCGATTCTCCGCCACTTACATTTCACCTTCATTTGGAGGAAGGGAAAGTGTTGCTGTTTCTTTAAGGTCTGATTTTTGGTGGATCTTCTTTTGCTTTAATTTCCGCAATACGCTTTTGTGATTTTCCAAACGCTGGGTTCTATGTACAAACTGCAGACATCCCGGGTGCAGAGGCGCGTTCTAACTTCGCCCGCTTGTGAAGCAAGGACCTGCTCGTGCCCAGCGGGGAACGGCTCAATCCAGGCTGAGCCCCGGGGCCGAGAAGGAGCCTGAGCAGAAGAGGGAGAGCTGGGGGGCAGCCCACGGGGGTCCTAGGGACCTCCCTGGTGTATGCTCTCTGTGTTTCTTAATGCAAAACTGTTTCTCTGAAGTCAAGAGCCTCGAACGGCTTTTAATGGTTTGCACAGGCGATGGGAGAATGTGCCCTTTGTTATGTGGTCTCTGAAAACATCTTTGAAAGCAGCGGAATCCCTTTTGCAGATGAAATCTCATGTATAACCCCAAAATATTATAGGAAAAGCCAACGGCTCTGATGGGAGAGGCTGGGCCCCCCAGCATCCCGAGGAGCCCGGCGCTCTGGGAGCTCAGCGGAAATGTGCCTGAGGGGTCTGGCTCTGGAGCGTGGAGGCTCCAGGGGCCACTTGCAGACTTGTAATTAAAGACATAAACTGAGAGCTCCCAGCACTGGGGACGCGTGGCCTTCCTGGACAAAAGAAACTCTGCCTGGCATCTTCTGGCCTGTATTTCTCACGGGCCTGGAAGGCCACCACGAGCAGTTGTGTTTCTAGGGCGGCACGGACCATGGCTAACATGGACCCAGCACACTGAGCGGGGCCCTCGGCCTCCGGAGGGTTGGCGGCAGAACTCAGGCGTCCCTTGGTGCTGAAGGGGCCAGGGGCTGAAGTCAGGGCCACTGAGCTCAGGAAGGCTCAGGTGGCTGTGAGTGGGGCCAGGATTTTTTGTCCAAACAAGTCCAGTTCCCTCCGCAGCCTGGCCCAGACGCCATAGGGATGGCGGTCCGCTCCCGGAGGGCAGTGCTGACCCTTTTGGAGGGAGCCTGGCCAGACCGAGCCCCGGAGACGAGACGGCTCGTAAGTGGATGGGCCGGGCTCTGTGCTTCCCTCCTGGGGCAGCACAGCAGGGACGGGGACCCCCGTGGTTTCAGGACCTGCCGCTCCCGCGGCTTTCCGTCACGGAAACCACCATCTTTGGGTTCTCAAGCCCCGGCCAGCTGCCAGCTGAGCTCCTCGGCGGAGCAGCCGTGGGGCGTCGCTGAGCGCCCGGAAGCTCTACCCTGGCCGTCTGACAAGTCGCTACCCCGCCGCGGGACAGGCCGGGCAGGAGGCCCGGCAGAGGCGGCGCCAGCCCTTCAGCTCCCAGGCCCCTCTCGTCGGTCTGGGGGCCGAGCCCCCCCCACCCAGGGCCACTCCAAGGCCCACATGCGCGGCCCACACCCACCTGCTCGTTGATCTGGCACATGGTGAGGTTCTGGTCATCGCAGGAACACGCCACCCGGATGTACTTGAGCCAGCTGCCGGAGCCCGCCTGCCCCGAGTCCGCGCACAGCTTCTCCGTGCTCAGGTCTTCGGAGATCTGCCGGGGGGCAGAGAACCGGGGAGGGTCAGAGGTATCCTGTGCGCGAGAGCCTGCACGATCCGCGTTTGCCCAATGAGGGGCCAGCTGCTCGGGCCCTGGAGGAAGGCGGTCCAGCCTCTGGGTCTCGGCAGAACCCCCGGGTGATGGTGAGGTCCTCATCCCACCCAGCTGCCCGTCCCAGGAGCCTCTGAGAGCCCGGTAGAGGGGCGGGAGGCTGGCCCTTTTGCTCACCGAGCAGCCGGCTGCCCTGGCCTGGCCATGACGGGGGCCCCCGGGGTTGCAAGAAGCCCCAGCCGTCCCACATGTGAGAAAGCAAAGGCCACCACGTCTGAGAACAGAGCCCTCTGTTGAGGGGTGCTGGGGCGCCCGGCTGCAGGAAAACATTCTAGAAGGTAGAGGTGTTGCTGGGGTGTGTGGCTGCGTCCGAGCCGGTGCGAGTGTGCGTGTGCACGTGTGCATTTCCCCACCAGCACTCATGTCGCCCCGAACGTAAGAAAAGCATTCCGTTTTCTTAAAGGTGGGAACTTTCCATGTGACACCTGGGACCTGGCCTCTCGGCCCACCCTCCGAAGCCAGCGCACCCGCGACGGGCTCGGTGACTTCGTCGTTGCCACGGGGCTCTGAACGTGCATCTCGGGGTGCGCATCTCTGAGCGCGTCGTTTACCGTCCTGGCGGAGGGAGGGGCGCCCCTGGACCTCGGGGCCCTGAGGCGGAAGTGCAGCAGAGCCCCCCCCGTCCCCACCCGCGCTCCGTTCCGTCCCTGCTCCAGGATCTGAATCCAGAGCCTGGGGGCCCGCAGCCTCTTGGGCCAACTTCCTGGGAGGTCCAGCCCCAGCTCTTAGAGGGTCGGAGGGAGGGGCTGAAGCCTACAAGGAGGAAAGGGTGTCCAGGTGAGCAGGGCGCCAGAGTGACCCGATACACTCAGGGAGGGCAGGTAGTGACCTGTCCCAGCAAAGACCAAGGAGACCGATTCCAGGCACTGTGGCCTCTGGTCCCTGGAGTGTGTCCTGAGCGCCTGCTCTGAATGATAGGGACCTGGGAAGGGCAAGAAGCTGCCCCCCGAGGCCGGGAGAGGCTGCTTCTGACCAGCAACTCGGGATGCTTTGCAATAGTTTAGCGGCTCCCCAAATGTCCACAGACCCTTTCTGGATGGCTAAGGGCTGTGCCTGGCCTCCGAGGGACAAGAGAGTGCAGTTTTGGGGGCAGGAGTATTGCTGTGGGAGGCACAGAACCTGCCTCTGCCCCGTCTGCCCACGCACAGCGTGGGGCTCCTGGAAACCCCTCCTGGAGCCCACACAGCCCCTCCCGTGCACCTCTCCCTCTGACGAGTGTCAGAGCTGACAGGCTTGGGCCCAGCTTTGCTGGAGTCCCCGGAGGCTGACCCGGAAGGGCCTTCGAACCCGGGAGCCTCGGGTCTGTGATTCTCCTCTCTGGGGGGGCTTTTCCCAGATGGGCCTAATTCTGAGAGAGGGGAGAGGGGCCAGGAGTCCTAGCCAGCAGGGGAGATGAGAGATGGACAGGTGGGGCTGGAGGGACAGCGTGGCACAGAGACGCTCTCTGTCCAGCCCCTGCCCTCTGCCGCCTGTGTCCAGACCCTCGGGGCGCCTGGGGGCGTAGGGGGCATCAGGAGGCCACCGCGGGCTGGCCAGCAGGGGGGGAGCACAGGCCCACATGGGAGAGGCCCCTGTCCGGCACCCACACCTCTCCGGGGCCCTCCTCACGCCTCCCACCCCAACTGCAGGAAACCCACAGAGGACCCACAAAGCAAAACCTGGGGTTTGCGGCTGTCAGCTGACAGGTCGGCGCCGCTGCCTTCCTCTGCCACAGGGAGGACGGGTGGGGGGGCTGGGGGATCAGGACCCACGCATCCCTCCCCTCCCCCCGCTGGGGCCTGGCTCCGAGGGGGTGCCCACCCCACAACCTCTGTCTCTGTCCAGCCCCACCCTTGGCACAGGCTGGGGCTGGGGAAGGGGCGCTCGCTGCCGGGACCGTCACAGCCGCGTTCTGCCCCCGCACCCCTGCTGCCACAGGGCCCCCTTGTTGCCTCATGCTTGAGGCTTCACCCTGAGGGGCGTGGGCTCCACTCCCCACCTGGTCGCTGGCAGAAGAGTCATGCCTAACTGACCAGCCCACCCCCGCTCCGAGTGCTTGGGAGCCCCCGTCCCGTTTGCTCATGTGTGTGCACGCGTGTGTACATGTGTACATGTGAGCATGTGTGTGAATGTGCACGTGTGTGAGGGGCATTCACGTGGGGGTGGGGGCGGTCAGTTGTGTTTTTGGGAAAAGAGAGAGCAGTCCCAGCGAGGACATGGCCGAAGGCAGCCTGTGGGCCCCCCACCCTGACCAGAGACCCCGGGCTCCCCGCACCTCCTCCCTCCCTGGGGGGTCTGCCCCTCCGAGTCCTTCTGCGCCCTCTGCCACGCCCCGCTCTCCCTTCTGTCCTCCCCACACCGCCCCGTGTGGGAAGGTCATGGGATGGGGGTCTCAAACACACACTTGGGGGCCCCAGGCCAGGCCCCGACCCTGGGTGGGGACTCAGGGTCCCGCAGGCTCATTCCCCAAGAGGCTCGCCTACCCAGCCCTGTACGGACTGGACTCCTCTGCTGCCCCCCATCTCTGTCACGCTGGAGAGGGTGCGTGACCCTTCGGCTGCTCCAGGGACTTGTCCTGGGGGAGATGAGGCAGAGCAGAGGAGCCCCAGCTGCCCATGGTGCTCAGGCTCCTACGGGGTCCCGTCCCCCCCCCCCCCCCCCCAGCCCCCCGCAGCCTGGCCTGCCGTCTGTGAGCCAGTTCCCCGCTGCGTGCACCCCTGCGGGCCCAGGAGCCCACCATGCTGCCGTCTGGTTTTGTCTGGTCTGGTCTGTCCCTGCCCACCGCCCCCCCCAGCCGGCACCACGGGGAGCGCCTTCTGGATGGGCAAACCCGGCCTTCTGGTGAGCTTGCCGGTCCTCGTCTGACCAACCTCTCTCTCTTCTGTCCTGACCCTTCCCTGTGCCAGGGAAACCGCTCCAGGTCCCTCAAGCCTGTGTGAAGGCCTGGTCACTCAGCCACACGGGACACTGGTCTGTCCCTGTCCCCACCTGGGGGCATCTCCCCAGCCAGCAGCTTCCTTCCTGGTGACTCCCGGGAAACGCCCTTCCCCTCTGGCCCAGAAGACCTGGTCCCCCAGCCCCTGACCCTTTGGTTGGTCACAGGGTGGGAGTTACCTCCGGGTGGGTGCTGAGGGCTGGAGGGAACTTCCTTCTCCCTGGAACCCTACCTCTGAGAAGGCAGAAGGGGGCCCCTGAGCCAGTCGCGCACGTGGGGGGAGAGGGCCCAGGCCTGTGTCCGCCATCGCGGCTGGGCACCAGGGGCGTCACCTGGGCGCACCTGGGCGCACCTGAGTAATGGAGTGGGAGGGAGGGGGCAGGGCCCGCGCCTTTGGCTCTGCAGAAGGACACCACGGGCCCGTGCCCTCTTGGACCCCAGGAAGGCAGAAACGGGGCACAGATGTTCGTCTCCCCCTTGCTTGCCTTCCTCTCATCTCTCCGTGCTCCCCAGGGACTCCGCGGTGGCTGAGCTGGGCTGCCGGGAAGCGTGGTTCTCTCTTTGTGCCTGAGCCAGCCCTCCCTGGTCACCGCAGGCCCCTGAGGCCAGGACGGGTATTGTCCTGTTTCCTGTAAGAGGAGACGGAGGCCCCAGCCGTGGGGTTCGGGAGCTGTGTCAGGGGCCAGAGGGAGGGTCTCTGCACCTGCTCCAAGACCTGTGGGGTCCTGGAGTTGGGAACGCAGGCCTGGACACCACAGGTCCCTCTCTTGGCCTCTTCCACAGTGAGACATTCCAGTGCCCGTGGGGCAGGTGAAGGCCACCCTTCCCCGTCCCCCCAGCTTGGCGGCACGGCCGAGACCTGCTCTGGCCCCAGGAAGCCACGACAGTCACGAGTGGATGGGAAGGATGGGTGCCGAGCCCCAAGGCAGCAGGGTGCCCGAGGAGGAAGGAGGGCATGGACCAGCCCCCTGGGCACCCGCTCTGGGCCCCTGGCCCCTGCAGCCAGCAGCGGCCTCCAGGGCCTTGGGGCTGAGTCTCTTCCCAGATTTGAAATCTGGCTCCCTGGCCCGACCCCATTCCAAAGCCTTGCTCCGGGTTATTTGGGGCTGAGCCTCAGGAATCCCAGAGCCTCCAAAGGAAGCTGCCCTCCTGCCCGTTCTCCCCACTTGGCCTCACAGGCCTCCCCAGCCCTGGTCCCCCTGCCAGGTCCCCCAACTCATAAATCACCCCCATCAGCGGTGCTGAGTTATGAAGCAAAAGGATGGAAAAAGTCTTGTGACCTTGACAATGTTCTTGCACATCCTTTGAGGTTTCCTGCGCTTCTAGTCTGTGGGCTCTGTGCTAGGCTGGTGCTCTCACATTTACTACGCCCAGCCGGCGGCCAGCCCTGTCCAGGGTGTGTGTACGGGCCGGGATGCCAGGCGCCCATCGTCTGCTCTCCTAACGGATTCTGAGCACATAGGGAGGCGCGGGCCTGGGAGTGTGGCCTCCCGCCAGCCCCGCCTGGGGCGGTCCGGCAGCTTGGTAGAAGGCATGGCGTCTGCCCGTGGCAGCGGCCTCCTTCTCCTACCCCAGCCCCTTCTCGAAGGCCCACAAAGCCGCGTGGCTCTCGTTTCCGTGCACAGGCGCACACACGCGTCTCCACACCGTGCTTGGGACCGATGGGTCCACGAGCAGCTACAACGGAAGGTCCGTTCTTGTGATGGGAGGAGGCGGGGCCGGGCCTTCCGGGAACAGCCCTGCCTGGGTGCAGACCCGGAGCCTGGATGAGCTCACACATCCCGTCCTGACTCTCACCATGGGGCTTGGTGGGAACATGGCCCGGCACGAAGCGGCGATGCGGCGGGTGGCGCGGGGTCACACTGTGGCTGGGCAGGCAGCAGGAGTCCTGGCAGGCAGGTCACTGGCCTGGCCCCACACCTGCTCTGGCTGTGAACGAGGCGGGGGGGGGGGGGGGGGGCGCGCCGGCGGGCCGGGGGGCGGGGCAGAAGGGGACGGCTTCCAGGAAACACAGGTGGCTCCTGGAGGCCCTTTCTCGAAGACGAGGCCAGCCTGGCTGCTGAGCTCACGGAGAGAGAGGGGCTAGAAAGCCCGTGTTTTCTGGGGCTTTGCCTCGAAGAAGCCGGGTGGGGCTCCCAGACACAGCGGCTGTTGTGTCTCCAGGAGGCAGGCGACAAGGGCCAAGGTCTTTGGTCTTGGAGACCCGAGAGCAGGGCCCAGACGAGGCTGGTGCAGGAGGCAGCCGGGGTTCCGCACGGGGCTCTGACGGTCCGGGGGCCGCGCTGTCGTGCCCGCGTGGCACGCGGCCTCTCAGCGTAGAGCCGGAGCCCGGAGCGTTGTGGAGCCCTGATGCCTGCAAAGATCCGAGAGAACCCGCAGCCCAGCGGCTCCTCAGGCCGCCAGGCGCCACGCAGGGCTCCCACACCGCCTCCCGCTACGTGTGCAGACACGCAGGGCCCGCGGCTCTCCCGGGGTGTGGGCTGTGTGGCCGGTGGCCGAGCCTGCTCCCGCCGCCCCGGTTTCCTCTCTGCTCTCTCCGCCTCCTGCCGCACCCCTGCCCTCCTCCCTCCTCCCAGCAAACTCAGCCCTTCACGCCCCTTCTGCCCAGGCGGGGGCTGCAGCGACGGGGAGACCCCACAGCAGCGGCGGGGTTTGCAGAAAGCTGGAGGTGAAGCCGAGTTTCGGCCCCGCGTGGCGGAGGCCCAAGCCCTCCCCGGTGTCACGGAGCCGGACTCACACTCCCCGAGCATCGAGCATCGGTAGCACGGGGACAAGGAGAGGGGCCGGGCAGGGCTCCGTGGAGTCACCTGGGGCAGAACCCCGCTCTCCGGCCCTTGGTGTGAGCTGACCATGACCCTGCTCCGAGGGGTCCCCCACGCGCTGCGGGCCGAGGGCATGCCTGGGGGCTGGGCTTCCTCCCAAACGCGTGTCTCGTCCGTTAGCCGTGGGCTGTGGCCCTGACCCAAGACAGACACACGGGCAAAACGGTGATCAGACAAGCACGTTCAAGCGTTCAAGGAAATAAAGGAACGAAGAACGCCTCAGGAGGGTCAGCGACAGTCGTGGCCATGGCGGGGTCTGTGCAGACCTCAGGCCACAGACAGCCTGCGAGGTGGGCAGGGAGCCTTGCGAAGGGACAAGCACCCGTCACCGGGGAAATTCAAGGCCTTGGTGGCTCTCCCTCCAGGGTGCTCAGAAGGGAGGCTGGACTTTCTGAACTCCACGTGCTTTCCCAGCCCCGAAATTGCATAATTCTTCATTCGACAACCCCAGGGAGCTGTCGGGGGTCCTGCCTCCGTTTCTCCTTTGGCACTAGAGAGCCCCTCTCCTGATTCCTGGCCTCAGGGAGGCCTGTGTCTCCACGCAGGGCCACACTACTATGAGGAATCAGTTTCTCACTGGGAGCTTGCGGGAGACCCCCAGAACGGAGCCCCGGGCCCACACTGTGCCTGGCACCCAGAGAGTTCTAGGGTGCATGTGCCGTGGGGCCATATTTCCGGCCCCTGGTGGCTGCAGGGACAGCCGCTGCCCTGGCTGGCGGCACCTGCTTGTGGGCTCTTCAGAGACTGGCCGGTGGGCTCTGCCTACCACGGGGTGATGAGGGCAGTGGCCAGAAGCAGGGTCCTTCCCTGGGTTTTCTGGGTGGTCAGGAAGTAGTCAGGGGGCCAGCCAGGAATCCTGAGGGGGTCTCCAAAGGGGACAAACCAGCTCTGGCTGAGAGTAGGAGAGGGGCACCCAGCGAAGAGACTCTGTCCTCTGTGTCTCCCCTCAAGAGCCCTGCCGGCCACCTGTGTGTGGGACTCTCGGCAGTTTTCGGCTGTGTTTCCAAAGAGGAAGCCCCTGGTCACTGAGGGGAGCCCTGGGCCCAGCCTCGGCCCCCAGCAGGGGAGGGCCCTTGTCACAGCCCGGGGCCAGTGTCCCAGTGGCCTCCTGAGCGGGAGGGCAAACGGTAGGAGTCCCAAGGACCCCCTCCCCTCGCCCCGCCCCAGGGGGTGGCAGGCTGCTCTAGCCACTCCCAGGGGGCCACTGTGACCATAGGCTGCGTTCTCAGCCGTCGCTGATGGGAGCACATGATGACATGAGCCTCTCACCTATGATGTTGTCTATAAACTGAATTTTGGCAGCGGGGGCCCTGTGTACAGGGGCGTCCTCCTTAAAGGTGTCCTGTACTGTGGTCAGATGGAGAGTTCTTCGAGAAGGTGAGCGCCCCGTGTGTGACAGCCTGGTTTCCATTGGGAGCAGGGTGGAGAGGAGGCCGAGGGGACATTGAGGCAGGTGCAGGGATGAGGAACTGGCCCAGCCCCTTCCCAGGACCCAGCTGAGACCCGATGGGTGAGCCCGATGCTTACATTCTCCACGTCCCTGCAGGGAGGCTCCTGTGTCCCCCGGGGGCCCGCCCTCATCCACGGTGCCGTCACTTCCTCCCAGCCAACCCCGGAAGGACATTGGAGCAGGTCACAGTCTACCGACACTTCCCAGGAAAAGCAACCAGGTTGACTTGTTGATACCAGCACCTGGGGTGCTCAGGCCAGGGTCCCACTCTGTCCTCTGCTTGTGGACGGTCCCAAGCACAGCCCCGTAGAACTGGCCTCATGTCCCCGTGGGGACACACACCTGGCAGTTGGCGCTAAAGCCTCTACCACCCCATCACTGCTGGATGGAGGGTGATCTCCAGCCGCCTCTAACCCCCGGGTGCCTGCTCCCGCCGCTGAGGGGGGACTGGGGCCCCCGTCATGTGGCCTGAACCCACCCAGGAAAGCAGGCAAACTCGGACCCTGGGCCTCCCTTCCTTCTGACACCCTGAGGGGACAGCTGGTGTCACAAGGGTGGTACTTGGCCGAGCGGGTCTTGCAGAGGTTTCTGACCTCAGATAATCCAGGAATAATCTGGGTACAAATGCTCTCTGCCTGTGTGCACCCTCACCCTGAGCTGGGACAGTGTGGGGGTGCCAAGAGCTGTCTTGTGGGTGCACATGTGCAGAGGCATGGTCCCGCTGGGACCCCCAGCAAGCCCCAGTGCGGAGGATCCCAGCCCTACTCTGGCCCGGCTCACGGGGTTCCTGCTCCTGGCGGGACAGAAATGTCACCTAGGCTGCTGGTGGCTGGGCCTGGAGGCTGACCGGGGGTTTGAGGCCCAGGGCAGGGCAGAACCGTGAAGAGCCACCGACTTGCCAACACAGGGCACGTTTGGGCAGGTGAGGGCTACCAGCACCGAGAAGCCCCCCCAAATCCTGGCCTGGCTCGCGAAGTCCCCCAGCGGGCAGGTTCCATGCAGGCGCCCCTCCGGGCCCCTGCCGGCCTGCCCCGCCCCTCGGGCCCCTGTGGTTAACAGCTAACAGCCCAGACGTTTTTTCCAACCCTAATTTCATTTGAAGCTGGGTCAGGAACAGAAGCCTCTGAGCCTAGGGCCGCGTATTACCGCAGACTCAGCTGTGACATTCTGAAGTGAGACACTGTTGTTTTGTTCTTCATCATAAAAAAGACTGGAAAAAAAACCCCAAGCAACCAAACCCAAACGCTTGTGGCGGTGCCTCTGCCCGGGGGCAGGTGGGAGCCCAGGCTCTGCCCGCAGGAGGCGGCCCCGCCGTCAAGCTGATGTGAGGCCCTAAAAGGTGTCACACTTGTGGCCCTTCTCTGGCCACAGAGATGGTGGTGAACTGCAGAACCTGTGAACGGCCCCGCTCACGCCAGCAGGTGCAGGAGGATGCTCACAGCGGCTGAGCTGCCCCAGCGGGGGCTGGAGATTTCCCAGCACGGCCGCACGTGTCCCGGGACCTTCCTCCTGCTGGACGAAAGCCCTAAGTGTGGAAGCCAGGCCGAGAAGTCGCAAGATCCCCTTTGCCCAGCTCTGTCGCCTCGGCTGGGACTTCTGCGTCCTCCAGCCCATGAGCTCGGGGGCAGTGCTTGCAAGTCCAGGGCCCTGTCCTCACACACTCTCGGTCCTCCCTGTCTCTGGGGAACCACGACTGTGCAGGCTGCACCCAGGACTGGCTTCCAGATGGGCCGCTCAGAGAACCAGACGTGGCTGGGTGGAGAGAGGTTCAGTGTCCACACCCCTTCCTCCCCAGAACTTCTCCACAGGGGCAGCCTACTGGGCTCTTCCCCACACTTGGTCATGAGGAGGCAACATGTTCCTCTGGCCACCGTCACGTGCAGACGGCAGACACTGTCGTCATCACTGCTCTAGCCGCCAGCCACTGCTGAACCTGCCCACCAAGTCACGAGAGTCACACCGAGTCACATATCACCCCACTCTCCCAAGGGGCAGCCACTGTTGCAGCCACCTTTGTAGATGATGAAAGTTTACCCAGAGGAGCTCAGTAACCAGCCCAACATTGCACAGCAAGAAAGGGGCAGACAGGCTGGGTGAAGGGAACTGGTGGCCGGGCTCACCCCTCCTGTGATCCATGCAGACGAGTGCTTCACATCCAGCTGGTCTCATCCTTCTCGCCCCTCTTCTACCTGAGGCTACTGGCCAAGAACAGCTTCCCCAGAGCCTTGCCAAGGACTAGGGTTCAGCTGGGGCTCACGGAATGTCTCCACGGATGGATGGACGGATGGCTGGTGCGTGGGTAGGTGGATGGATGGATAGGTTGTTGGATGGATGCACGGATAGATGGTTGGATGGACGGATGATTGGATTATTGGAGGGATGGATGGATGGATGGATGGGTGGATGGATGGATGGATAGACAGATGGATAGATAGTGGATGGGTGGATGGATGGATGAGTGGGTGGATGGATGGATGGATGGATGGACAGACAGTTGGATGAATGGATGCTTGGTTGGATGGATGGATAGACCAATGGATAGATGGTGGACAGATGGATGGATGGATGGAAGGATGAGGCACAGTTGTCCAGACCTGCCCTGACACTTTTGGCTTCCTACACTTCCCAAATGAGATATAAGGGAACATCCTTCCAGGAGTTGTAAAGGCAGCAGCACACAAGGACACCTCTCCCACGTCAGGGTGGGCCCCTCTGCAGGGCTCTCACAGTCCCTGCCCCATCACTACAGACTGCAGTGGGCCATGACTGTCTTGTCCCCATCATTCCTTTCTCTTCCCATGGATGACAATGGTGTTCACGGTTTCATCTGGCTGCTTCCCAGATCCCGGCAGACAACGCATGCTCGGTGAATAACAGAGACAAAGGGGCTTGGTGCTTCGGACACCTGAGACCCCCCCCTCGTCCTGTTCCACAGGCTTTGTGCTCTGCCCAGTGGCTCCTTCCTTCCTCGTCTCCCCTTGTCGCGCTCTGGACCCCTTCCTTCTTGTTCCCCCGTGGACTCTGCTCGAGGAAGCACACAGCCTCCTTCCAGCTGCCCCACCTAGCTTCAGACAAGAGTTGCAATTCTCCAGGGTCCAGCGCGACAGTACGACTCCCCCCAGGGCCAGGTGACAGCATCTCATTTCCCAGGACAGAGGCCATGCTGGCTTGTCCGTCTCAGCATCCCGTGGTGCTCGGCACACAGTAGGTGCTCGGCGAGGCTCTGGCGGTGGCCAGGATGGGGCCGGCCGGGTATATTTAGTGCCTCTCCTGCCATCGGCCCAGTCTCTCTGAGCCCATCCTTCTTCCTCCTTGGGGACACGTCGGTCTAGAGAAGCTCTGTGACTCATTGCCTTCCATATCGGGCCTCGTGTTTTGAGATCAGCTCCTGCAAATAGCTCAGAGCCGAAGTTGAGCAAACCCCTGCCCATCCCCAGAAGGAGGGCCCGCCGCTCCCTGACATACAAAAATGGTCATTGGCAGAGGGCTTCTGGGGCCGACGCTGTTGTCTTTGGATGCCCTGCAAATGGGCAGTGCCGGTTCCTTCTCCAGGGGGCCCAGGTCCGCGTACATTAACATGTGGGCCTGGGGCTGCCTGCGTCTGCCCCTTTGTTCTGGTTCTAGAGAGATCGGAGGTGCGCTTTTCCTCCAAACGGCTTGTAATAACCCTGCTTCCTAGGGTTTTCCTCCCCAGGACGCGCAGAGCTTCCTGCTATCTAGTTGGTTAAGTGAGGTGAGGCCCAGGTCCTGTAACTAGGATCCAACGGGCCCTTCCTTCCTCTCATACCCCACCGTCCCCAAGGCCCAGATGTGGAAGGCCGATGGGGAGGGGCGGGGCCCTCTTTCTGGAAGTCATGGCTTCTCGAGAGCTGTCATCCCAGCCAGACGCCATCTGGGTTCTCAGGCATGGACCTTGGGACGCTCCCCAGGCCTGCACTTGGATGTGAGCTCAGCATGAGGCGTCTCCCCGGGAGCCCGGAGCCGGCTTCCTTCCCAAGCTGGGGGCGCACTCGGTCCGACCAGGAAGTTCGAAAACGATTCATAGACAGAAGTGGGCAAAGTCAGTCTTGAATGACAAATGGGACCAATTAAACTCAGTAGCCCTCCCTCTTCCCCCACGTTCCAGTCCTGCTCCGACAGCCAGTCGCCTCTGACGAGATATGTCACGGGAATTAGAAGTGTGTCCCCCACGATGATATTACCTGGATCCCTTTCAGGTCCACACCAGCCAATTCCAAACATCTATTCAAACCCGGGAAACAGAATCGAAACGGTTTATTAAAAACCTAATCACGAGCATTTATACGACACAAATGGTTCTGAACGGCACCCACCACCCCACGGCCCCTCCTGGGGGCAGCACAATACAGCCGATTACCCAGAATTTAAATGGGGGTGTTTAAGAGCCTGGGAACATTTTAATGGGGATCTTTCTTTGTGGATTCTGCTATTGTATTTTTTTTTTTTTTTCACTTGAAAAAAGGCAAAGGATGGGAGGGCGCATTCACTTTCCTCCCTTGAGTGATGGGAGAATATATGACTTACTCTGGCGGCTCTGCTTCTCTTGATGCTGTCAGGATGCGAATACCAGCCCACGGGAAGAGGCAACACCCTCCTGCTTGGTGGGAGTGGCACAGCGTGGCTTAGGGTGACTCCCTCTCAGCTGTCTGGAGCCAGGCCGCCGGCAGGTGGGGGAATGGGAGGTCTCTTGGGAGGAGAAGCCGTGAGGGCGGACGGTTCCATCCCTCCTCGGGGCCCCGGCTCTGGGGGCAGGGCTGGGTGGTGGCCATCATTCCGTCTTGGCTTCCTGGATCGTGGGCTCCCCCCGTGGACAGTGAGAACAGCTCTGGGCAGAAGCATTTCCCTTGAGGTCTTCCCAGCCGGTGGTGGCCACCAGGGCTTGCTCATGGGGCCCCACTCTCGTGGCCGGGACCCCCCAAGACGTCCTCCAGATGGAGGTGCTGGAGACCTGGTCTCTGGGGTAGCTCCTGGGTTCCCAGCCCCATGCCAGGCAAGCAGGTCCCCAGCGATCCCTTGAAGGTCGGGAGCGGGTGGTTCCCCCTCCCTTCTCCGGGTGCATAGGCTCTTTTCTAGAAGGTTCTCTGTCTCTTGAAACAATGTAGCGCTTTACTTGTATTTTCAATTATTTTTGTTCAGTCCTCATCTCGAGATGATCATTTTGGAATTATTTTTTCAGTGAAAATAGTCTCCAGGTTGATTCTTTCCCGAGCGTTGAAGACACTTGTGTTGAAGACAAGGCGTCCTCGTTTTACCACCCAATCTAGTGTTTTAACAACATAATGACAAATACAGCAGAATCGAAATATTTAAAATTAAATACATGCCCCGTCCCACTGACTCATTTGTGTATCAACTACAGACATGAAAGCCGGCTTCGGAAGTGTAATTACTTGAAAATACACGACTACCTCACTCCGGTCAATATTTCCCATTTATGTGTATATTCTACAGTGACACAGAAAGGCTCTCCGAAAACATCATCTCCCTAAAATCCTGGGGCGCGCGTCACAACCACGGGCGCTCAGAGTCTGGCACTCTGCCGGGATAAAGCCCCAACCCCACGTTGGACGGTGAGTCCCCGGCTGCGTGCGCGGCCTCCCTCAGTGCTGTCCGGCCGCTCCTTTAGATGAAAACTGGACGACTGGCGCAGTTGGGGGCCGTCCTAGACAGGGCCTGCCATGGCTCCCTGCGGTCAAGAGTATTTCTGCCGTGGGGCGCCTGGGTGGCTCAGTGGGTTAAAGCCTCTGCCTCCGGCTCAGGTCATGGTCTCAGGGTCCTGGGATCGAGCCCCACATCAGGCTCTCTGCTCGGCAGGGAGCCTGCTTCCTCCTCTCTCTGCCTGCCTCTCTGCCTGCTTGTGATCTCTCTCTGTCAAATAAATAAATAAAAATCTTTAAAAAAAAAAAAAGAGTATTTCTGCCGAGTCTCAGAGCCTGGGGGTGATGGAGGGCTCCCGGCTGGGTCGTGCCAGGGCCCCGCGGAAGGCTGCTGTCTGGGGTCTCGGTCAAGGCCCCTAGGGACGCCGCACATCGGCATGTAGCATTATCCCTGGGGAAGGAGACTCGTCCTAGGTCCTGGCCTCAGGCTCTTCCTGCCCTGGGGAGGGGCGGAGCAGGGACCGTGGCAGGGGGAGATGACCCAGAGGATGATGGCCGGCTGGCCAGGCCCAGGCCATGGGTGTCACGGTGTGGGCCGTGACCGCACAGCGGCAGATGCCCGAGACCGCGTGCTTCACAGACATACCGGGGTCCTTACGCCGTAACTACCCATGAGAAGATCGTCCGCCCTCGGCCTCTCTGCTGCGGTTGGTGGAGACATGGCTGGACTGGGACGGACTTCAGCTCCTGGGATGTTCCCGTGACAAGCTCACAGGCAGACGGCGGTTAGAGTCATTTGCGGGGAGAGGGGAGTGGAACATGAGTGAAAACCCCCTCCAGCTTGGCCAAGACTCCTCCTTCCCGATGTGGGCTCGGTGTCCCCTCCAGCGACCCGCCTCGGAGGGGCTCTTTTTCTTCTCACGTTTGGGTGGAAGAGGATTCAAATTAGGTTTGAGATTTTCGTCGTGTTGTGCCTTCTGGAGGGATGTCCTTTCACGGGGACCTTCGAGGAGCTGGTAAGTCCAGGCACAGCCACGAAACTGGAGAACCGCAGGGCTGCACGCACATTTTGGACACCAGAAAGACTCTTGGGCATAGTGTTTCCGCAGAGATCCGGGCCCTACTGTGTCCTAGTGACTCCCAGAAAGCCATCTGGCTGTCTGTGTGCTGGACGTGAGGGTCACCTGAAAGGTGGCTCCTCTCCTGTCCCGCCTCACCAGCAAAGCTTGCCTTCGACCTTCCTCTCTGCTGGAGGAGACCCCCAAGCCTCAGGCCACACCTGCTGTGCCGTCCACACACACAACCTCCTGTCAGTGGACACGGGGGAGGGAGTGGCCCCTGTCCTGGGGCAGCCTGATCCCTGCTCCCCCAACCCCCCCCCGCCACAAACACACCTTTTGCTTGTCGGAGCATTAACGCTGCGAGCCGCGTGGTTGACATCTTGAACGCAAAGCAGAGCAAAAGAAAATGGCGGAGCAGCCCCCCACAGCCCCCCACGACCCCCCATGGCCCCCCAGGGTCACAGAGTTCCCTCTGTGCGCCACCAACCGGGGTGGACCAGGCTCAGGGTGCGAGAACACGGTGACGGCCCCGTGTGATGCGATAGGATGTTAACCGCACATTCTAATAATAAAATAAAATAAATACTAATAAACATTCGACCTCGAGTAAAGATCCTCCACGAGACACCCTCGTCGTTTCCCTGCCCCCGCTTCAGTTTTTTCTGGAAGGGCTCCAGCGAGCCCAGGGTGGTGCAGCGGCCTTTTTCTCGGAGGGAACAAAAGGTCTTTCTTAGTTGTAAGGGCTGTCAAGTTTATCCAAATATTCTCAGCTTACTACTAGCCCCTTTCTGAATTGATATTTCCAATAAAAGGACACTTTGTATCTTTAAGCCACACGGGCTCCCCCCTCACCCCCCCAGCGAGGATGCGGAGGGCAGGGAAGCCCGCTGGGCGGCGCGGTTGCCTCTTCCTCGGGGACGGGAGGGGGCAGCCGCGGGCTGAGCACCGTGGTCAAGGCTGAACGCAGAGGGAAGAGGACGGAACCCACGGGGGGTGCCCGCCCCGCACCACACCACCCATCACGTAGCATCGGCTCTCATTTTGTGCAAAGCCCGTCCAGGCCGCCAGGCCCGTGAGGTCCTGAGTGCGCTCCGAGGCAGAGAATTCCTTCCAGCCGGGCTGTGAGGCCTGTGTTCTCGCCCGCGAGCCGCCCGGAGGAAGCCGCCTCTCCTCTCCCGACGCGGCATGGGCTCCTCGCCCTCTGCCCAGACCCCCTCCCGCCAGCCCGCCCTCGCGCCCAGACCCATGTGCGCACGTGTGTGTGCCCCACGCCCGGCAGAGCGGTCCCCACAGCCCCACAAAGGGCATTTCCTTCCCCCCGGCCCTCCTCCAAACGGCTCTGATTAGCGTTAATGATAATTCTCATTAATCACCGTCAGCGGCTACAGAATGGAAGTCAGGCGTCAGCGAGGTGACAGGAGCCACTTAGACGGTATTTATGACTTGTGCGCGCCGTGGTGGCTCTGGGCCCTGACCCCTCTGGCCTGTGGCTGACATCGCGGCCAACATCTGGCCTGTGGCTGACATCGCGGCCAACATCTGGGCTGTGGGTGCCCAGCACAGAGCCCTTGGTGTTTCTCCTCCTCGCCTGACCTCAGGGATGCCACCAGCCCCGGGGACCCTCCTCGTGCTGGGCTGAGCAGAGCGAGGGGAGGGGGCCTCGGGCTGTGGGACGAGGAAGACGCGGGATGGGCTCTTGTGTTGCCAGCAAATCTCCCACCTTCCTTCCCAGAAGCCCCCAACCCCCTTTCCTCTCTCTGATCTCCGGGGAGATCCCCGTGGAGCCCAGCACAGACCGACCCAGCTCAGGGGGAACCGTGTTCGATCTACCCACGACCCAGGGCCACGCGCACAGTAGGGGCTCAGGGGGGGCCCGTGGCTCAGCACGGGCTGTGCGTGGTGCCCAGGAGGAGCTGCAGGCCAGTGGAGTCTGTGGGAATCCAGCGGGAGCCCCCAGCGGCCAGACAAGTTCTTGGGGTCATTGCTGACTCTGCAGCCCGACTCACACGTCCACGTGGCACAGACCGCACGGGACCCACAGCCGCCCGCTCTGGGCTGCTTTGGGGGCCTTCCTCCCGCACGGCCTGGCCTGCTGGCCCAGCGGCTCCCTGGCCAGTCGATCCTGTTTATTCTGGGGATCCCTGCTCATCTCCTCCCTTTGGCCCCCACGTGCAGCCACCCGCCGGGGCCGGCCCACGCTGTCCAGAGCAGTGTGCTCGGCTGTGGGAAGGACTGAGTCACCCGAAAACATGGCATCTCGACAAGCAATCACAGGAGCCTCGGGCCGGGGTGGGCCCCTACATCGGGCTTCCGTCCACCCGGCTGGACCATGATACTAAAGGCCGTGCTCTGGCCCTGGTCTCCAGAAGGCCCCTGTCCCCCTTGGGCAGCGGGGTTGGGGAGGCGGTTGCTGCTCTGGCGGCGAGGAACCGTGTGGCCGTCAGCCTGGTTTAATTTTGCCCTTGCTCCGGGGGCCGCGTGCAGGGGTGCAAGGTCATTACGAGGCTGTTGCCGGGGGGAGGGGGTCGGCGGGGGTGGCTTGGGCAGCGGCTGGTCTGGATGTAGAGGCTCCAGTTACCTGGGCTGAACTGGAAAGGCCCTCGGGACGTGGGCTGCCGGCCTCACCCAGAAGCGCCCTGGCCTGGGAGCAGCGTCCCTGTGTGATCACCGCCTGGGCATCACCCGGCCCCTCTGCGCCCCCCGAGTGGCAGCGTTGGGGTGAGCGCTCTGAAGGCCGCTCTCGGGGGCCCATGTGACGGCAAACCAGGATCCCCAAAGAACCCCATGAAACCACCTGCACTACAGACCTGCGCCCCAGACCTCACTCCGGGAGGAGAAACATCTTAAGCAGAGGAAGCCCCGTGCCACGGCAGGAGCAGGGTGGGCTTGGCCTGGACTGAGCACGGCGCCCTTCCGGAAGCCCCCTGCGGCCCTGGCGGCAGGAGCCCCTTCGGCCACTACGAGGGAGCAGCCCTTGGACTCCATCTGCGAGTTCCCGTGCTCAAGCCCCCAGAGCCTCAATCACGGCCCGGCCCCGGGAGAGACGCAGCTGCCCAGGCTTCCCAGGAGCCCCCGGCTGCTCAAGGGGGGCTGCTGGCATGGATGCCTCTGGTCTGGGGTCTGGAGGCATGTGCTCCGCATGGTTCTCACAGGAGTGGGGCCTGCGAGGGTCTGGGTTTGGCTTGTCCGGGTTCTCCTCCTCCTGCCCTCCTTCTTTGAAAGGACTTTCGTCCTGACAGGCAGCTTCTGGCACATTCCCGTGGGGCAGCAGTCATTCCTCTGGACATGACCATGAGGTGGCAGCGGGGCCGGCGTTGGGCCTTTTTGTGGGGTCAGGGGGAGCTTACGTAGGATGCTCTGCCTCTGTGAGTGTAGACGCTGCCCCATGCTCCCCCAAACGAAGACTTCTGTGAGTGACGCGCAGGGGCAGCTGGACGTCTCGGCTCTCCCGTGCTCACCTGGACTTCTCCCCAAGACCCCCGGGCCCATCCACCGGCGACTCCCTCCACAGGGGTTGGAATTCCCCAGAAATGACTGTCTTCCTGTGGAATGTTGCATTAGGGACGGTGGTGTCCATTTGCCCCCGAAGGTTAGACTAGTTATCAAAGGACAATGACAGCAGCGGATAGCAATCACGGGGCATGTGGGGCATGTGGGGCCTCCAACACGGCCTTTGTCGGGGGAGGATGGCGGCCGCCGGCACCTGGCCCGCTGAGAAACAGGTGTCCCCTGGGGCCCTCTCTGCGCACGCCTGGATCTGCACCCAGCCTCCCAGGTCCTGGTCTCGTCCTCTCCTCCCGGGGGAGACGTCCCGGGGGGCCTTCACCACCTTCTACGTGGTGAGGCTGTGCGTGGCGGTGCCTTCAGACCCCTGCCCTTTGGAGAGTTCTGGAGAGACACACTCCTGTCCTTCAGAAGGAGACGGAGCCCTTAAATCAAGCCCCCAGTGCCCTTGGCCAGCCAGGCCACCTCTGAGCTGGTCATCTCATGCCCGTCCAGCCTCCGCCCTGCTGGCCCCACCTGCCCTCACTGTCCCCAGCTCCTCCCCTCCCCGGAACCTCCTGCTCGATCCCTCCTTCTTGCAGGAACCGCGGTGTGCGCCTGCACACCTGGGCTTCTCGACATCCCCCTGGTTCTCAGCAGAGACCTCCTGGACGTCCTGTGCACAGAGCGGCCAAGCCCCATGTCAGCACGTCCCCTCTGTCATAGAGTTTTCAGTGGGATTCGAGATTCGGACTATAAATGCCGAGAGGGGAATGAGGCATCTGCGGGTGGAGGGTCGCGGTCCCCAGATGTGTGTCCGCCCTGCGCTCCTGGCAGAGGAGTCTTGCTGGGAGCTGGGACCGAGCCAGGAGGGGGTGCTTTCCCTCACCTTCCGCATGGACATCCCGGGGCCGGCTGGCCACCAGCAGACGCCCGCACAGGCCTGTGGTCTTTCGGGCTGCGTCATTTCCCGCCTGCCCAAACTCCTTCCAATTCATTCTTCTCTCCGGCCTGTTTGGGGCCTTTCCGCAAAATCTGGGACACGTTCCGCCCTATTCTGCAAGTGCTCCTTCCCCCGAGGAAGTCGGCGTTTGTCGGTTGTTGCGCCCTAAATGGACCTTAGGGTTACAGCTGGGCAACGTTTCACTACACCACAGACAGATCCCGTGGCTGCGTCGGACAAACCTCTGTCTGTTAGCTTTTCTCCCCCTTAACCAAACAGTGATCATCCTGGACTCCACACGGGCTTGAGGGGGGGTTCTCAAACCTCGGGAGCATTGGAGAAGGTTCTAGATAACGCCTGCTGCCATGTTGGCTCTGGGTCCTGCGTGGCTTCCTGTCCGCTGGGACCGTATCTCCATCTGGGCTGCGCGGGGCCATGGCGAAGTGGTCCCAGGAAGGCCCCCCCACAGGCCCTGGCTGTGCAGACGTGGCTGTGGCCGTTGGGCTGGTGTCTTCACTCAGTCTTGCCGAGGCAGGTCTGCTACGGAAAAGGAGACGTGCGGAACCGCGGGCCATGGCCCACTCCCTGCCTCCTGCAGCGGGACAGTGCCTGCCATCGGTTGTTCCACGTGCGGCGGGGGGCAAGACAGCCCGGTGGCTCCTGCCGTCCCTACCGTTAGCCAGGACAGGCTCTGCTACCACTGTGGCCCTGGTGGCCCTCCTGGGCACAGCGCTCGGCTTGCCAAGGTCCCCCCTCTTCCCAAGGACCGTGGCATCCAGCTCCGGAAACCAGCCATCCTCCTCAGAGACAAGGCCAGCAACCGTGCAGCCACACAGGCCGGGTGTCCTCCCGGCCAGAGCCCAACACGTGCTCCACTGCCACTGCCAGGGGCTCATCCGCAGGAGATAAACTAGGCCACCCAGGGCACACTCGGCCAGTCCCCGACGGGAGGGGGCATGCCCCTCGCACAGCATCTCGACCTCCCGCCCAGCAGACAGGACCTTCTGTCTGAAAACAGCAGCGCAGTTCTGGAAGAATCTGGCTGCGCACAGCGGGAGACCGGCCCCTGGCCGGAAGTCTCTGGCCTACCACGCGGGTTCTGCACATACGGTCAGCATTAACGCACCATGTCCCTGGTGACGGGATGAAAGAAACCTTGGATTCATTTCCAGAGCTTCCAAGTAGGTGACAATTGGGGACAAGGGACTGCGGCCGGCTGAGGGGACACGTGGAGTGCATTACGTTTGCCTGGTGCTTCTAGCCGGAGCTGAGCTGCTGCAGGCGGCCCTCTGACCACGGTGTCTATGTTTGGGGGTGTCTGTCTGCACGTGGGGGCTAGTGGCACCTGGACGAAAGCCTGTGTCTCAGCATCCGTTTTCCCAGAGTCCTTACGCCCTGCCCACATGGAGCGCTTGTCCACATGGAGCGACGCCCGTACGAAGCTGACTTCCCAGCAAGGCCGCTGCTGCCCCCGCCTCCCTCTCCGGGTGAGCTTGGCGGCCGCTGCCCTGCTGTCCTACAGACGACACACAGCTTTGTTTCTTCCATGGGGAAGGAAGGTGCGATGGCCCATGGTCTTCTAGAGACTCTTTAAAGGCCCGAAGGACGGGGTGTGGAGGGCTGCGAGGATAAACCGGGGTGACGGGGGCGGGAAGGGAAACCTGAGCCCCAGTCCCCGGAGAGAGACACCCTGCAGATGGTGGGGCAGCTGTCGGTCCTGCTCTGGGCCGTGTTCCCAGAACCCTGGCCTCGAGCCCCGGACAGTGGGCACATCCTCGCGGCCTCAAGTGCAAGGCTCAGGAAGGGCTGCTGTAATGTCCTTTCATGCCCGGTGGGGGGTTCCATCGAGACCCCGGCAAGATTCACCCAGGACACCGTTTTGCCCCGGTGTGGACACAGGTCAGCCGTCCGGCTCTACTGAGACGGCTGCCTCGGCCTGGGTTCCTCCGTCTTCCTGCTGCGGACCGTGCTCCACCGCTGGGGGCCGTCCTGGGCGCCGCTGGATGGCGCGCGGTGTCGCCGGGCTCCAGTCCTCGGTGCCTGCCACACGTGTCTGCGGGCCTTGCCCGTGAGTCCTGGAAGGCGGTGTGGCCCGTGGTTGAGAACCACCGGTCTCTGCTCCTGAGTCACCGGCAGCCCCTGGGAGCACGGGAGCCGCTCTGCAGAGACGTGGGGTAGCGGTCGGAGCGGCATCCGGACGACGGCCTCTGCCTCTCTCCCAGGGGTGCTCGTCTGGGGCCTGTGGGGAAAACTGTGCTTTCTGGGTCCAGGGAAGGGAGGAGGAGAACTGGGCAGGGGCCGAGGCTCTAGGAAACGCTGACGTAGGCCACGTGGAGGGCGTCCGCCCAGGCGCCTCGATGGGGCTTCTCAGCTCCGGGACTGGATGGCACCGCGGCTCCCCCGGCCGACACTGCACGGCCAGGGACAGGCAGAGGCTGCGGGAGCCTCTCCAGCCCGGTCAGGGTGGGCTTCTCTGGGCGAGACGAGCCTCCGCCGGACGCCGCGCGGGCACTGAGAGGAAGGTGTCCTGCTCGCTCAGAAAGGGCATCGTGAACGGAGCAGCGTTCCAGGGTGGAGAGAACGCAGCCCCCAGGGAGGCGGGCATCCTCTCTCTCCAGGGTGGCTCCCGGCCGGGCTTGACCGCGAGCCCCCCCTTCACAGCCTCCGCGGGGACACGAGGGCTTTAGGGAGAGGGCGCGGGGACACGAGGGCTTTAGGGAGGGGATGGGATCCGCGTCCCGGGCATCGGGTCCTCCTTCCGGGGGTGGGGCCGTTTGCCGCGCAGAAGCTGTGTGTCTGCACCCGGCTGTGGACCACGGCGGCTCCCGCCGGGCCGGGGTGAGGACCTGGGGACCCCACTCTGCGTCTGTGTGGGCCCGGCATCCGGGCAGGGCACTGGCCGGCATGTTTACTCCGAGCAAAGCCGCCCCGTCTGTTTGCAGACCTGGTATTCCAGCCACCGGACGGCAGGTGGTTCGGTTCCCTGAACATTTATGTAGTTTGGGATGTTCGCGCGGTGGGGGAGGGGTGGCCAGCTTCCAGGACCCGCCTCTGACTTTGCCCACCCCCAGCACCCGCCTAACAGCTGCCCAGCTCCGGCTGCGGGACCTCGACCTGCCCCCGACGTCACTTCCCTGGACTGGCCCTTGCTCGTCTGTGAAATGGGGGCAGGGCCTGCGTGGTGGGGCTGCCCTGAGGCCTAAGCAGGACCAGGGACGTCTGCAGCCAAGGGGCTCCGCGGCCAGCTCCCCACGGCATGGGTTCCATTCCCCAGTGCTCTGCAAACAGGTGAGGGCTCCGAGGACGGCAGTGACGCTGTTCGTCTGGAGGACGAGGCTCTTGGCCACCGGCCTCCCCTGCCACGGGATCAGGCGGGCACACTCACGCTGACCATGGCTCTGCAGGTGAGGCTGGGGTCGGCTTGGGGCTGCCGTGGTCATCCGTCCGCCCTCCGGGCGCAGGCGGAGGTGGGGGTTATTTGCTTCAGATTCAGGAAGTTCTGCTCACACCGGTGAGAGAGTCACGGGAAGGCAAGCGGCACCGTCTAGGCAAGAACTCAGAGGACCTTGGAGCCTTCAAACTGCACCCGCTTCAAGGCGTGGGTGGCAGCTGTCACCTCGTCACCGATGGGCCAATTATTCTTGTCGGGTGTGTGCTGGGGGCTGGTGCTGAGCGTCTTTGCCTACGGTCATCCCTGATCTCATGACTGGGGGGTTGGGGAGGAGAGCCCGGGATCAGAGGGCACCCCTATTTCCAGCTGGTGGCACGAGTGGTCAGCAGCCACGCCTGGCACCCCCGCCCGGCTGTTTCCCTGGGGCCGCAGCTCGGCTTCCTCCCGCTCTACCCTCTCATCCATGTGACCCCAGAATGCTGAGTGTCCCCCGAGTGGCGGGTCGCGAGGGTCGTAGGAGCAAACGTGTAGGCCGCACTCAGCGCCGCGCGCTCACAGGGAGCGGTTATGTCCTTGTTCTCACTGTCACGGATGCACAAACCAGGGCCTCTCCAAGCCGTACCCCTCACAGCAAGAGTCAGGAAGGCCTCTGACACCACCTCCTGGGGACATCGGTGAGCGACGGGGCCACAGCCTCTCCCCCAGGACCCTGCCTCATCCTGGCCGCGGAGACACGGCCCGTGTGTTCTCGGGCACAGGGCCCAGCACGCAGACCTCGCGCATGCTGTCAGAGAGCTCAGCTAACTGTTAGCCTCAACCCTTGTTGGCTCACAGGGAAACTGAGGCCACGCTGCTCCCCCAGCACTGACAAAATGGACAGAAAAGTGCGGGTGGGTGGTCCCGGCTACGGGGACCCAACCGGAAGGCAAGGGGGTGAGACAAGGGGCAGAAGCGACTGAGGAGAGGAAGGGACTCAGCCCCGTGGCTTTGGGACCGGCTCCCGGTGGCCTCCCCCTCGACCCTCCAGCCTCGGCCCCTCCTCTGCCACGGCACCGGGGCCCACGGCACCGGCGCGCACTTGCAACACCCAGAGATCCGTGCTCCCCTCGCACACCCGCAGTCGGGGCTTCCGGGCCCCTCACTCCCACCACCCCCCAGCTGGCCTCCAAGGCTGCCCCTACTGTCATGGTTTGCTCCCTGTGACAGTCCCAGCAAACTGCCTCCCTTCCAGCCCGCTCACAGTGATGCCGGGCCTGCGAGTCCTGGCCCCCGCCTGCCCTCGGTGCCCTTCTGCCACCAGTCCTGCCTCCGCTCTGGAATGCCTGGCCAGGCACACGCGGCACTCCCCTCCCTGAACCCTGCCCACACTCCGCATGCACGACCTTCAGCATCCGGACACCCCCGTCCTGTCCCCACATGGTTGCATATCAGACACACGGCCTCTTGGCTTCTCTGACCTGCTGGGACTCGCTGGAAGCTAAGCTAGGATTTCACGTGTCTGCGTCCCAGGTCGCTCGGCCCGGGCTGTGGCGCTGCCCTCTCCGGGAGGAGGCCGCTCTGCTGCCCAGTGCAAATGGGCTTCTGCAAACAGCCCAAGCTCACCCAGCCAGACCCTTCCTCCAGGGGCCTCTGGGCTCCTCTATACCCCTTAGTCCCCCGAGGCCCCCTGCCCTCCTGTCTATTGCTGTGGTCAGCACCTCCGAACTGTCTGTCCTTGAGGGCACCCCCAGACAAGGAGCGACGTGGACAATCACGTGCCAAGGCCAGGCCACATCTCCCACCCGTCCTGTATTGCCCTGCCAATGCCCGGATTTCAGGATCCCTGGCCACCTGACCTGGACTGCCATTTCCCTCGCTAACGGTGATCCGCTCAGGCTCTCCCTGGACCAGCGTGTCGAGCGAGGACAGGCGTGTCCTTCTACAAGCGTGGAGAACCACCAAGAGCCTGGAAGTCCATGGCTTCCCCTTCTCTTGGGGCCTGTGGCTGGGCCTGTGTGCTCCAAGCAGCCCAGGGCTCAGCTGTGTGCGGGTCCCTAGGCCTGGGCTGGCCTCTGGAGAGACCCTTGTGGGTTTGCAGAGCAGCTCCTGGCCTAGCTGGGAACCAGTACGATCTCTGGGGAGGGGGGCTCTGCAGCTCCCGGCAGCCCAGGAGGACAGGGGCCGGCCCGAGCCTCCTTGGGGTCTATTTGCTGATTTCACGGGAGGCAGATGGTGCGTGTCACCAGCCTGTGGCCAACGTGGCACAAATGTGGGTTACAGGCGACCGACAGTGGGGACCAGCCTCCAGAATGGCATCCCGGGATGACCTGGGACAGCACGGGGGGCCGCTGGATGGAGCCAGGTCTGCCTTTACCAGGCGAGCAGAGGTGCCCTGGGCCTCCCCCTACCCCAGCGAGCTGTGGGGACCTGGGAAGCCGCCCCAGGTGAGCGGCCGAGCCCCTGCTCCATGCAGGTTGGGGGCGGATTATCCTCCGTCATAAACTTTTACCACATTTCACACCCGGTTAACTTTTATGACAGCCTCCAGGAGGAAGCAGCGGCAGCTGGGGAGCCTGGGGAAGCAGGCCGGTCCCGGCCACGGGGTCGACCCCCAGGGGCACAGGGGCCTGGCCAGGGGCCAGCGTGTGAGCTCCCCCGCCTCACCCCTGTAGCAGGGACCCGGGGGGCTCAGTACCACACCGGGAGCCAGCTCAGGCTGCTGCCCAGGAATGGCCTCCGTCTGGCCCCTCGCCCACTCCGCACGGAGGCCCCAGCCCCTCTTGGGGACAAGCCCACAGGGCAAGCGCCCCCAAGCACCCCCAAGCACCCCTCGCTCTGGCACCGAGCCCCCCGCCCCCGACGAAGCCGCCGCTCCCGCTCCCGTGTCACTTCTGCACACGACACGGAACTTTGATGAGGACCACATGTGGCCTGGCCCACGCCCCGAGCCCCCTCTTGTTCATGAGACAGGCCGAGGCTGGTGGGGGCCCTGAGACCGGGGGGCGAGGCCGGGGCGGGGGCTAATGTCTGTTTTCAATATGTGGCCAATCGCGGCCTTTTTTCCCTGTTTCGTATAATTTTATACCGGGTGGATGTATTTAGGGCCTGAATGGCCTGACAGTCATGATTGATACCGTGCATTAGGAGGCCTCCAGCGCCGGCCCTGGGACGAGCTGCGCCAGTCCGCCCTCATCAGATGGCCGGGCCGCAGGCCTATTAAAAGCAGCGGGAGACCTTGAGGCTTAATCACAGAGGCTGGGCTTCGCGGAGGGAGAAGAGAGGCAGGGGACGGAGAACAAACGCAGTGACGGAGGGCAGAGGCGGAGACGCTCCCGGGACCCCCCCGACGCGCAGTCAGCCCCGGGGGCGGCGCGGCCGAGGGGACCGAGGGGACGGAGGGGACGGGAGGGCCTTCAGGGAGGAAAACAATCAGGAATCGCAGCCCCGGCCGGAGGCCACAGCGCCACTGGGCGGGACTGCGAAGGGCAGGGGTGCGGGGCTGGGGGCCGAGCTCGGCGAGCCCCCCGACGATGCACTGTGTGGTGAGGCAGGGCCCCCCGCCCTGACTCGCCGGGCGCCCCCAGAGGACGGCCGCTGGCGCCCTGTCTCCCAAGAGTGTCCCCTTCGGACGTCCAGGGTGTGGCCGTCCTGCTCTCTCGGGGTCTGGGGGTGGGGCCCGGGGTGAGGCCAACAGAGACAGAAAGAGAGACAGAGACAGAGACAGAGACAGAGAGAGAGACAGAGAGAGAGACAGAGACAGAGACAGAGACAGAGAGAGACAGAGAGAGAGACAGAGACAGAGAGAGAGACAGAGAGACAGAGACAGAGAGAGAGACAGAGACAGAGACAGAGAGACAGAGACAGAGACAGAGAGAGAGAGTCACAGGGGTGAGACAGAGAGACAGACAGAAAGATGCAGAGACAGAGACAGAGAGACAGAGAGAGGCAGAGACAGAGGGAGAGAAAGCCTTCAAACCTGTGGCTACAGTGCCAAGTGAGACGCTCTGTGGCCCGGACACGGTCCCTGTGGCCCTCCCCACCCCAGGCGACTGGGCGCTGCTGAGGCCCTGACGTGGTTTGGACCTGCATGCGTCCTCTGGGAGGAAGGCGTTCCTGATGGTAAAAGGTGGGGTTGGGGGGAGGGAGGCTTGTTTTTTCCTGAAAACGAGGCTGAAGCTTGCTGAAAATTTTCAGAGCCCCTCTGTTTCCGGGGGAAGGGGAAAAAACAGGTTTGGAGCGGAGCTCTGGCTGCAGGGACCTCGCCGTGCACCCCCGGCCTCCTTCTCCTACAGGCGGGCTCAGACCTCCCAGGGCCGGTGTGGCTATCATTACGGGGGAAGGGCGGAAATGAATAAAAGGCAAAACTCCCTCTGAACTTTTACATAGAAAATGTAAAAACCACCCAGTCTATGTGACCAGAGGTCAAGGTGCTCCTGGTCCCTGCGGGGACCCAGCTGTCACCATCGCAGGGGAGGGCCAGGCAGTGGCTCTGGACCTGGCTGAGTCCTTTGGGCCTGTAGGGTCGAGGGCACCCAGGTGCAGGACCGGGCAGGGTGGGCAGCCTCGCGGGGAGAAGAGCCCCTGCTCCGAGAGCTCTGGCACCTGTCGCTTGGCGTCACCTCCCCCTCCCGTCCTGGTGGAAACGGCTCTGTGGGGCTCCTGGGTCTGAGCACGGAGTTTTCTTCTAAACACATCCAGGGGAGCGTGGGTTCCCATGTCCGACATCTCTCGGCGGCTTCAGAACTCCTGCGCTGAGCACGGTCTTTTTCACCTGAAAGGTTGGGTGGGGGGACCCCACCTTGTGCAAAGTCCCGTGGGGCTCCCACTGTCTGCCCCAGTGCCCAGTGGGCGAGGGTGTGGCCGGGATGCAGGCAGGCACTGGCAGGGCCTGGGTGCACTCTGGGGGGCTCAGCTCTGCTCAGACAACCCCAAGCCAATGGCCACACCATCTGCAACGCCGCGCCTGCCCTGGCCAACCGACAGCCACTCCTGGGAGGCAGGGCCCGCTGGGGGCTGCCCGGGGAGCCTGGTCTTTGTGGGTCTGGGAGACTGCTCGTGCCAGCTCCGTCGTCCCCAGCAGGCCAGCAGGCAGTGGGCAAAGACCCAGACGGTCCCCTTTCTCTGCTGGCTATTTTTGGAAATGGTTTGCTGATTTGTTTTTTTTTTTCCCCGCAAGGTCCAGAATAAAAAGATCCGAAGTGTAGATGGGACACCTCCTTCAGAGCGGGCTCAGGAAGGGCAGGGCCATGCGGCCCAGGACAGCTAGGACTGGCCAGGTGCCACCACCCTGTGCACAAAAATGAAGCCTGGAAAGAGGAAAGCACTGGCCTTTGCATCGGGCTGGGGGGGTGGGTGGCGGGCGGACTTACAGACCCAGAGCTCCGGCCTGGGGAGGGAGCTGCTTTTTGGGACACATGGCTCTGCTTTTGAGCTGAAAGAGGCCCCTGGGACCCCTAATCTGGGTGCTGCCTGGGAAGCCGCCTGTGCCGTGGGTCCTGCTTGCCAGGCACTCCCAGGCCGAGCCGCGCCGAGACCTTCGGTGAGGCTAAGCTGCACCCCAGACCCACCAGGGAGGAGCTGGCCTCTGCCTCCTCCGCCTTCCCTCTGCCTGGCAGACACTCCGTCCACAGCCCTGGCGCAAGGGGCCCCAAACAGCAGGGGCTGCTGGCATCGTGCAGGCCACGCCGTCCCCCATCTTTGCGCCGCCACACATCTCAGGTGGGCTGGAGCTTCACGTCTGCACGCTTACATACCCGGCCCCCGAGCGCAGCCCCAGGCCACCCAGGCGAGGAAACGGGGATGGGGGGCCTCTCCAAGGGCTCTCAGCTCTTACGGGAACAGGCTTCCCAGGGACGGGCGCGCCTCTGACTTCCACTCCCCCCGCTTGTGCTTGGCGCTCGGGCTGGGGTTGGAGGGGACGGAACTGAGCGATCGAGGTGGAGGGGCCCTGAGCGATCCTCAGCCGGGCCAGCCAGGTCCCTGATTCCCCATGCCCGGCACGGGGTCGGGCCAGGCCTTGGCGCCATGTGCATCCTGCCCCAGCGATCCCGCAGGACCTCCAGCCATGCAGACGTCCAGGCCCCCAGAGCTGACCCTCGACCTGGCCGGCAGGAGAAGGCGTGGTGTGAGATGGCTTTGATGGACACCCCGAGCCCCTGGCCGGCCGCCGCCCTGGGCTTGTCGCTCTTTGCCCCAACGCCCCAGCCGGGGTTCCCTGGGCCGTCCTGGGACAGGGATGCCCACTGTGTTTAGGATGACCGCTTGAAACAAGTGGACGCTGGGCTTTGACGGCGACGGCTCTTCCCACCCTGCCACTTGGTGGGCGCCTGACCCCTGGGTTATCGGGGCGGCCGCTTGCACGGTGACCTCATTAAATGCGGTGGCCACGTCAGCACCTTTCTGAAGCCCCTTTTATCACTCACAGCGTGCCGGTGCGCCCCGTCGGCACCTCCTCCCCGACACGGCTCTATCTTATCTCCCTTGGGGTGGGGACCCTCACTGGGAGCCAGAGACCAGGTCTGGGAATGCCTCCTCCAGACAGCCCTGCCGTCAGCTGCTGACACGGCCGGGGGTGGGGGCAGGGCGAGCGGACTGCGGATTCTTGCCGACAAAACCGTGCAGACACGCGTCGCCTTCTGGCTCCTGAATTTAATAATGCTCGGCGACTGCGCGGGAAGCCGATCCGGCCACCGCTGCGCGCACGTCCCCGGCCCCGCCAGCCTGAGCTCACCCGGCCCCAGCCCCTGTGGCGGGAGGACGCCTGTCCTCTGCAGAACCCAGCGGCTGGTGTCGGGAGCCCCGCGTGTGGCTGGGGGGGCACCTGGAGTTCAAGGTCACCAAGCAAGAGGAGCTGGAAGAGGGGCCCGGAGAGGCCTCCTGCACCCCTGCATTCCGGCTGCCGGCTCAGTCCCCTTCGTGAATGGCAGGCTGTGCCTGCCGCTCCGATGAAGACGGCTCTTTGTCCCTTGCCCTTGGGCCACGATTTTGGGGACGGTGCTGAACAGCTGCCCTCCTGCTCTGCTTCTCCGAGGCCTGCACACGAATACTAACAAGGGCGCTGCCCGAACAGGCACCGAATGTCTGCTCCAGAGAGCTCGGGGCCCAGGCCCAGGGTTGGGGGGCAGTGGGGTGCGACAGTTCCCGGAGCTCCTGCAGAGCCGTGGGCCTCGGGCTCACAGTCACACCTGCAGAGAAACACCCAGGGCCCGGGGCTGAGGCCAGGACAAGGCCAGTGGGCCGGTGCCTGGGGCTGGCCACTCCTGCCCTCTCTGAGTGCCATCATGAGCTCTCCGTGCTCCTCTCCTCTCCCCTCTGCGGTCCTCTCCTGGGCCTTCGCTGCTCCTCTCCCGTCCTCTCCCTGTTGCGAGCAAAGCCCCGCTTCCTGCCACCAAACGTGTTCTCCGTGTCCAGCGCCCTGACCGGCAGCAGGCTTCTGGCCGAGGCGGGATGAGCCCCTGAGACACACAGGCTGGGGTCCAAGTCCTCAGGAGGGCCCAGGGCCAGTCATGGGGATGTCCGGAGGGGCCTGTGGCCACATGGGAAAGGCCAGGAGGGACACAGGTGGTGCCCCGCCTCCCCCGGGGCCCCCATGGCCCGGGCTTGTCTAGGGAAAGTGCCAGGGGACTCGAGGTGGGGACCGGGGCCGGGTCAGCACCGGAGCGGTCTGCAGCTCTCACTGCGGCCCCAAGCTCCGGGCTCCTCCTCGCTCAGGGCCTGCCTGTCCACGGTGCCGGCGCCACACCTCCAAAGTCAGAGAGGTGCCCATGTCGTGTGCCGGATTGATCGGCCGCCCTTCCCTATGACTCCGGTTCGGCTGCCACGAACAGGAGTTCACCCGGCGCTGCTGGGGCCAGGACGCTCTGCCTCTCCCTGCCACTCTGCCCTCCGCTGGCCCCTGGGGCCTCTTGCATTCATTCCACAGCCCTGCTTGAGCACCCACTGGGTGCAGAGCTCTGCCTTGAGTGCAGAAAGGATGGGGACGGACCTGGCAGAGGCAGACAGACGGCATTTACCATGGACTTAAGTCACCCCCGTGAGAGGTCGAAGTGACCCCAGACCCCTTCTGGGGTGGAACGTAGGGACCAGAGGACTCGCCTCCCTCGGCTGGAGCCCCACCCGGAACCGAGCCGCAGTCCTGCTCAGCGCCACGGCAGTCTCGGCTCGTCCGCCTCGCAGGCAACCTCACGTGAGATCGAGCCCGGCCATCCCAGCCCCCTCCTGCGCTCCCAGGGCCACGCGCCATTCAGGACTCCTCCTACCCCCCTGGGGCAAGACTCTGCAGCCGGTTCTTCTGAGGTCCTCCAGGAGCTTGCAGGGAGGCTGGGAGACGTCTTCTGGGCTTCCCTGAGCCGGGCTGGGCCCCCATGCCAGCGCTGAGTGCTCCTGGGCGGGGGGCAAGGTTGCAGTACGAGCCCCCTGAGACAGAGGAGGTCATGGGCTGTCTCAGAGGAGAACACGGACACTGGCATAGAGGGAGGGCCGAGCCTCGTGGACACGGTCGGCAAGCCCTGCTCCGAGCCAGTTCAAGGGACTGGTCAGATGTCCAGTCTGTTCAGCCCCTCCGTAGACACCGGCCACGCACTGGTCAGACTCCAGGGATAGGTGCGCAGCTGCGGCAGGCCCTTCCCCCATGCAGCTCCCGGCCCGCTCAAAGTGGAGTGTGTGAATCAAAAGGTAAGTGGACACTGATTTAAGGGCGCTCGGAGCCCAAAGGCAGGGGGCCTGGCTCACCATCAGGACACTTCTCGGGGGGAGGTGGTTTTTGTGCGGCCGCTGGGAGACTGGGGCAGGTGGAGCCGAGGGAAAGGGGACCCTGGGACAGAATGGAGGGAATCAGGATGAAGCTTTGGCTGTCCTGGGGGGACCACAGGGCACCCAAAGAGGAATGATGGGGACTCAAGCTGGGGGCATGATAGGGACAGGCGGGTCAGACTCAGCCATTCAGATGAACGCTACCTCCGGTCAGGCACCCCCCCCCCCCCGCCAAGCCACAACAGCCACATCAGCAGCTGGAGACTTGGCTTCTGGGAAACCAACGACCGCTTTGTACGGACCGCACGGCACAGACACGTCTGCCGACCTGCCGGGGGAGGGCACAGCCGCTCGCCACCATGGGGCAAAGCCAACGGGAGAAACAAAAAAGGAAACCTGATAAACAGTTTCCATATCCAACATTTTCCACATTCAATTATTTTTAAATTAAATAATCTCTCCCTAGAAGAAAAAGGAAAGTCCTCGCTCAGCTCAGCCCGGCCTCACAAAGCCCACATTGTGGGGCCCTGGTGGAGAATGAGTCTCCTGGGAGCCCGCCCCTCAATGCCCCCTTTTATGCTCGTGCTCCCAGGCAGCTCCTCAACCGCTCCCGTGTGGTGGAGACCCTGGCCCACGGCCACACGGCCTCTGTGGGGCTCTGTCGGCCCCCGGGAACCCAGGCGGGGGCATCAGGCAGCCCGGGCAGAGCGAGAATGCCGCCAAGAAAAACTGAGCTTCGGAAGGCAGCATGGAGGGTGTGAGGGGTGACCGGGATGGCGGTCCGTGGAGACCGGGTGACACATTCAGAACCAACAGCTGGGAGGGTGTGAGGCTCGTATCCGCCCCCCGGGGTCCGAGACCCAAGTCCTCGTCCTACCAGTTCGGTGTTCTTCAGCGAGGGGCTTAGCCAGTTTGAACCCCGCCATCACTCGCGGCGTGGCGACAACAGTGCCCATGCCAGCCACCTCCCTCCTGCAGCAGGGGTGATGCAGTGAGCACACAGACGTGCCCACAGATCCCTAAAGGCCGGGAGCTCCGGGCCTCGGATCCCAGAGTCAGCCGGCAGAGTGGTTGATGCCGGACTCCTCCTTCCACAGAGGACAACTCTACACTCTGGACAAAGTACGTATATGAAACATGGAAGGCCTTAGGGAGTGACTAAAAGCAGGTGGAAACATCAGGGAACCAACCTGTGAAAGAAAGAGCTGTACTGGTGAGGATCCCCCATTGTCTGGCTTTCTGGCAGAGGCCACCGCCCTCTCTACCTGCAGTGGGGCCGCTGGAACTCTGGGAGAAAGCCCCAGTCTTAGCAGACAGAGGGGCCAGACGGTGGGGTTGGAGGCTGCCAGGGTAGCTGTAAGTGGAAGGAGGAAATCCTGGAGAGGAGGGGGCCGCACACAGTGGATCCCCAGTCTGCACTGAACCCCTCCGACCCCGGCTGACCCCTGCACTGACCATGCCTGCGGGAGAGCACGAGGGGCCCAGCCACAGGCAACTCACATGTTCCGAGAGCGGAGAGCTCTTCCAGCTGTTGTCCATCACAGCTGGTGGGAGAACATTTGGAATTGGAGTCCCGTCAACTCGGAGGGGCTTGGGGAACGCCTTTGATGTTCCATTAAAGCCTAGAGAGGCCAAGTCTTAAGAGTGAGCCTGATTCCTGAGAGTGAGAGCAAGGTCGAGATGGGCACACGCTGGCTGAGTGTCAGCTCAGCTTCTGCAGGGTGAGCTCCTGGGGAGCAGCTGGGGACCGGAAGATCTGCTTTAGGACAAAAACCAACACTCTCCAGAGGAAAGCACAGACTCCAGGGTTTCTAAAATGTGTTGTGTCCGAAGCAAAAAAATAACAAGCAAGTGCCAAGTGTATAAGGAAATAGGAAAATGTGACCCATAGTCAGAGGAAAACTCAGTCAAGACACGCCAACTTCTGATACGACCCCGATGTTGGGATTAGCGACAAAAACGTTAAAGCAGCTACTGCAAATGCGTCCAAAGACATAAATAAAAAGGTCATCACGGGGAGTGAACAGATAGGAAATGCCACCAGAGAAATGGAAAACGTAGTGATGAACCAGACAGGATTTCTAGGACTGAAGAGGACCTGCTGTGAAATGGACGTGTCCTCGGATGGGCCTGGAGACAAGCTGAAGGTCGTGCGAGGGAGCGCAAACGAACCTGGGGGTAGAGTCGTGGAAATTGTCCAGTGAAAATAATAAAAAAATATTGAACCAAAAATGAACAGAGCCATAGTGACCCGGGGGGCACTATTTGGTGCATGTGTAACCGAAGTCCCAGAAGAAAAGAGGAGATGGAAAATGGAACAGAAGAAGTTTTGAAGGAAAAAAAAGGCTAAAAAAAAGCACTTAACACAAAGCATTCAAAAGTACCCTCTAGTCAAAAGACCAGTTAAGGACGTGAAAAGGCAAGCCGTGCCCTGGGAGGAGATATTTGGCGGACATACAGATGACGGAGGACGGCGTCTTCAGAAGATCTCCTAAAAATCAACCGACAGAGTGACAGACAATCCACTAAAGAAAAGTGGACAAAAGAGCTGAACACAAGTTTCACGAAAGCAGTTACACCCAAGACTCATAAGCACATGACGCGAAAGTGGGCTCCCGTCACTAGTCATCGGGGAAACGCAGCCTGAAAGCGCGTGGAGATGCCGATCCGCGCCCGCCGGAGTGGCTAGAACGTGAGGACAGACGACAATAATTTTCACGAGGGAAGGAGCAGCTGGGACAGTCGTCCACGACCGGCAAGGCTGGGGAATGACTCCTTCTTTTGGAAAGCAACGGGGTGATGTCTTAGCGGCCCGGACAGACACTCGCCGGAGGACCCGGTGACTTTACTCCTAGAGGACTTACTCAAGAGAAGTGAAAACTTCGGTCCACAAAGGCCTGTCCATGACTGTTGGTCGTGACTGTATTCACATCCGCCCCGATCCTGAAATAACCCCACACACTGCGCCCACAGGACAACAGACCAACAACCCATGGTCTGCTGACGCCCTGGGTGCTGCTCGGTGACAACAGAGAGGGTGCTGCCAGCGAATGTGGCAGTGTGGCTGCCTTACAAACGTCACTAGGTTGGGCAGAAGCAGGTGCGCAGGGGTGCGGACCGCATGGGTCTCCTGGTATGAATCTCAGAGGCGAGGTCCGGCAGACTAACTGGCAAAGAGGCAGGAATTGGAGCGGGGCTGCCCGTCTGCCCTGGGGAGCGCTGGTTGGCCAGCCTGGGGGCCACACAAAGGCTCTGAGGTCGGTTCGGGTGGTGTTAACGTCCATCCCGAGCCATCTGGGCACACGCTTGCGGGCTGCCCCGTGTACCGTCTCTGTGACGTATCGTGCGTGGGGGGCTCCGAGGCTACGTGCTCCAGGCTCGATCTCGGCTGCATACCCTGGCTGCACACCCCTGGCTGGATGGGAGGCTGCGTGAATCTCCCACGGTTTCGGGGCCTCAGGTCTCTGATCCCCGTGGATCACGGTGTCGGCTGAGTGAGATGACGCCCGTAAGCCCGCAGACCAGAGCTGGAGCAGAACCAAAGCCTCGGCCCTTGTAAGCTCTTGCTGCGTTTCCTGGAAGTGGGCTGGAGCCCCGCTGGGCACAGTCCCATGCTGCGGCCACTTTGTCCAGCAAGCCACCTTCCCAGCAGGCAGAGGGCACGTGAGCTGGCGCCTGCCGCTGAGTCCCAGGTGGCCCCGTGGCGGCCCCGGACACGTCGTTCATTTCTCTCTCCTGGAACATCTCACACGCCCCTGGAGGTCCTGCAGGAGGGGGAGGGGTTTCTCTCCGGAAACAGCCCTGAACTTCCGCAAGGACCCCGTGTGCACTGCGGGCTTGGTGGTTCCTTCTAGGGCTCGGAGAGAAGAGCTGCCCTCAGAAGCCCTTGCGCAGGCCCCTCCGGCGGCCCCTTCGGAACTAAGAAGGTGCCTGCGAGCCCCGGCTTCCCGGCTCCCCCGTTTCTGTCTGCTCCTCACGGAGGGCCACGCCGGCCAGCCCGACACACAGATGGAGGCCGGGGGATGTCCCTGGTTCCTCATTTCAGGAGATGGTTACAAGGCACGCCGCTCTGTTTGCACCGGATGCTTCCCTCCACAGACTGGAAGCTTCCAGAGGGAATGGTGGTCTGCACACGCTCCACCTCCCAGCCCCTGGCACGTGGCCCGGTCCCTGCTGGGCGTGAAGGAGGCTGGCGGAGCTCGGGCCACGGCCTCTATGACCTCCCCGTGAGAGCTGGGGCGGGAGCCTGGCTGGGGGCGGGGCGGGTGTCCCCGTGCACCCCGCCAGTGTCGGTCCCTGTCTGAGCGCTTTGCACTGGGAGCTCGGGCCGTCCTCCCCGTTTCCTCCTGGCCCATGGGGCCCTCTTCCCACCACAGCCAGCCACTCGGCCAACTGGAGCGTGCGGTTTGACGCGTCCTCCTCCCCGGCCCGGACCTCTGGCCCCGCACTGCCTGGCATGAGGGTGCCCTGGGCTGAGTCTTGAGGGACCCGTGCTCTGCCTCCTCCAGGAGGCTCCCAGCTGCTCTGTCGTCCGGAAGCAGCCCCCTCACCAAGCGCCCCTCTCTGCGCCTCTCTCCTCCCTGTGCAGAGGGGTCTGGGGGCACCTTCCTTCGGTCACTCTGCGACTTCTGCTCCCCGTCATCACCGATCCCTTTGGCTGCTAATTTCATAAAGAGGCCATTGTTCATCTAGATGGTCTTTACAGAAGCCCGTCCCCAGCGAGTGGAAACATTTAGTTAATAATTTAACACTGTGCTGTCTGCTGAGTTTTCAGGCCCCCAAATAAGATCGATGGGGCTAACAATTGGCTTATTGAGTTTCCAGGCTCCGTTTCCTGAAGACACAGACGAGCAGAGAACGGACGGCCGTGGGCTGGGGGAGGGGAGCGCCGCGCAGGGAAGAAAAATGTAGATGGTATTGATGCAAGTTGTCAAAAATAATTGTTTTATTTTCGCTGGGAATGTTCCAGACACCCCCGGACGCACTGATCCGTGACACCGGTTCTCCAGAAGCAGGAGTTTGGCATTTATGGCAATTCCGCGGCCTCTCCCGAGACGTCCCTCAGGTAAACGCTTCTGCTCGTGGCGCTCGTGGCGTGAGAGCCTAACTCCAGGAGGGAGGGGACGGAGGGAGGGGCAGGGACCTGCGCCTCCTCCCCGCCACCCTTCTGAGGGGCAGGCGGGAGCCGGGAGGACTCGCCCTGCGGGGTCGGAGAGGTCTGCGTCTGCGCGGACTGTCGGGGATGTGCCGGGGTACGGGTCTTTCGCAGCCCGGAGAAGCAAGGGAGGGTGGAGCCCAGGAAGCCAGAGCAAGACCCTGGCGCGGCCTTGGCCGGTGCTGCCGAGGACCCAGGGAGAACCCCAGACCTGGAGCCCCCACGCACGGACCCTTTACGGGAAGCGAACGGCGATCCAGCTCCGTCGTGAGGACCCCGATGGCCGATCCCAGGTGGGGGTGGTGCATGACTGTCCATCCTGGGGCTCGTGTCAGAAATTCTGCTGCAGCTCCGCAGAGCGACAGGGGTCGGGTGGGGCACACGATCCCCAGGCCCACGCTGGCCTGTCTGAGGGTTTTCCCAGACTCGCCTGCTGCCAGGAAGAGGAGCAGGAGGCCGCCTGCTCGAGGTCCGTGGCCCCTGGCGGGCGGGTTCGCTCTTCCCCGTGAGTAGGTGACTGTCTGTTGAGCAGCCAGTTGGGGAATGTACGGGACAGGGGAGGGGGCCACCTCCAGTGTCGCTGCTGGCGTTGGGGTCTTGTGAGACCAAGGTGCACGTCTGTCCAAAGCCCCTCCACGCCTGGCCAGCCTCCCTGCCTGTGTCCCTCTGCGGGAGGAAGCCTTGAGGCCGCCGAGTTCCGGACCAGCGGCGCCGTCTCCAGGGAGGTAGGTGCCCTTCCCACTGTGCTCTGAGCACCTGCCAGGGCTGCCTGCTCAGGACTGTCATCACTTGTCCGTCCGTCCGTGCGTCCACAATTCCAGGCACTGGTGCACCGAGGCCTGCTTGTGCCTCACTCCGGCAGCCACCAGGGCCGTAGAGATGCCTTCTAACCCTGGAGGGCTGTTTCCACTGGGGCTGTGTCCCACATGACACAGTCCAGCTACTGGGGTTTGGAGGACAGTGTGTCCCAGAAACTGCTTCAGGAGGTGAGTGATCAGGGGACGCCTGAGGACCAGGAAGGCGGGGCTGGGGGGGGACAGAGCTGAGTGAAGGTTTCCAAAGTTCCCAATTCATGGCCTGAAGAAGAAACTCTGCCGCGAGAGGGTCCCAGGGCTGCTGGCCACCCTGAGAACTGGGTCCTTCCTGCCGGCTGGGCCTTGGGGAGCTCAGCACAGTCCCCCCAGAGGGCTGCTCATGGTCTGGTGGCTGCTGTCACACAGGGCTCCCTCAGCAGCCATCCACAAGTGTTCTGTCTGCATCAACTCCAAACACACCCCTGCTCCCAGCTTGACACCAGGAAGATGGGGCCGGTATGCTGCCCACAGAGGCCCCCGCCTCGTCCACACAGAGAGACCTTCTGTCCCGCTCACATCTGGAGCCCCCGGAGGGCACGGTGTCCAGGACCCTCCGGGTTCCAGGCGTCTCCCTAGCGAGCCGAGGGCCTGGCCTGGCATCAGACCTGGCGGGTCAGCTCTGGAGCCAAGCCCTGGAGATACTCATCACCCGCCCCCCTGTTGGCACACGGGGCAGGACAAGCAGCACCCCCATTTTGGAAGGAGCCTCTGAAGTCAGCGAGTTGCATTCTCATTTCTTGTTTGGTTGCTCAGTTAACGGGGAGTAGATGGTCCATCCTGGTCCAACAGTATGTTTGTGGAAAGCCCATGACCAAACGTTCGGAGGGCCTCTCCCACCCTGCCCAGAGGAGGGAGGGCGGTCCCTGGCCCCTGAGGGCACATTGTATCTGAGGATGGTGGAGGGTTTCTAGAGGCGCGTGGAAGCCTTTGCACCACCGTGGGGGGCGTGTTCCGTTTTCCTTCCTTACTGTCAGATCCCACTTTCTCCCTGGCGGAGTCTCCCTCGGAAATGCTAAGGAAGCTTGCCCGTAGCCCCAAAAGTGATTTGCTTTGTTTCCCTAGAACTAGACAAATGACTACTTGTGTGTGTGCGTGTGCGTGCATGTGTGGTGCCTGTGCATACGTGAGTGTGCGTGCATGGTGCCTGTGCACATGTGTGTGTGTAGCCTGTGGACACGTGTGTGCATACATGCATGCCTGGTGTCTGTGGACCCATGTGTGCGTGTGTGTGCATGTATGGTGCCTGTGCACATATGCGCGCGTGCATGTGCGATGCCTGTGGACACGTATGTGCATGTGTGCATGGTGCTTGTGCACACATGAGTGTGTGTGCATGGTGCTGTGCACATGTGTGTGTGTGCATGGAGCCTGTGGACACATGTGTGCACATGTGTGCATGCATGGTGCCTGTGGACCATGTGTGAGTGTGCGTGCATGCATGGTGCTTGTGCAGATATGTGTGCATGCATGTGCGATGCCTATGGACACGTGTGTGTGCACACGTGGTGCCTGTGGACACGTTTGTGCATGCATGCGTGGTGCCTTGCACACGTGTTTGCATGTGTGCATGCATGGTGCCTGTGTGCATGTGTGTGCGTGTATGTCTGTGTGTCTGTGTGTGGGCCTGGTGTGTGTGTTTTTCTCTCCCCGCACCGTCTCTCTTTCCAGCACCAAAGCTCGGGGGGTTTGGCTCCGCATCACCAGGTGAGGAGAAAGCAAATCAGGAAGAAATCTTTCCTCCTGTGCCTCCAGGTGCCCCGAGGAGAGAGAACAAATCGAAAACTGTCCCAAATCCTGCAGGGGGAAGGCTGCCAGCTCGGAGCTGTGACGGCTGTGTGGCGGGCACCCCAGCGGCCCCTCGCTGGCCCAGCAGTGCCCAGGCCACAGTCCAGGAGCACAGCCAGGGTGTAGCCGGCGTGGGCTGCCCTCAGGGCACAGCCCTCCTCCCGCAGTTCCGCGGGGTGGGTCTTGAGCAGAGAGGTCCCTGCAGGCAGCAACCACGACTTGGCCGGTGATGCCCCGGGAACCCAGCCGGGTCCTGGGTGCTGCCCCCCATCCCGGCTGCAGCTTATCCCAACTCACACAAGGGCTGTTCTCTCCAACAGGGAGGAGGTGCCGGCTCGGAGAGGGGCTGGACGCTTCTAGTGCAGGAAACGTCCTGGAGGCTCAGCATCAGGAGAAAAACAGCCTCACGCCACTCCTCCCTCCCTCCCTCCCTCCCTCCCGGTTTACCTATCCACGGCGGCGAGCGAGCACGCAGACACGCACCGACATGCATGTGCACACACACGCACGCTCACACACCCAAGTGTCTATCTCCATGCACGCATGCACACACCCCATGATCTGGGGGGTCTGAAAGGCACACACATTGCTTCGGCCCAGCAGGCCCTACGCTCTCCCTTCAGCTCCACAGTCCTCCAGGGACAGCTTCTGGGATGGGGGTGGCACATCCTGGTGGCGGCGTCTGTCCAGGGACGTGTCATGGCTTCCTCTCTCTGCGGCTCGCTGGGCCCGAGTCTGGAATTCCACCAGGGAGATTGGCAGGAATGCCAGGTTCCGACACCCAGAGAGTGAGAGGCCCTGGGCCCAGGTCAGGGGGACCGGCCCCCGTGGCCCCTGTGGCCCTGGCCGGGGCTGCCGGGGTGCGCCCGAGGGAGCGGGCAGGCAGGGGCTCAGACCCGTCCGACCGCGGCTGCCTCCTCCGGGGCCAGGTGGCGCTTTCTCCCAGGACTTGGGACGAGTCGCGGAATAAGGGCGGGTTCTGAAAGAAGTAGATGTTTTCCTTTGGAAAGTTTATTTGCAGATTTATGTCCGAGGCTGTGTTTTTTTGAAGCCTCAGCCTCTGGGGTTAGATCTCAGATGTCCTCCTCCCCACTCTGCTTCTTTGATGTCCCATGTACTTGTTTGGGCCGGTCAAGAGTCAAAACACACCAACTCGGCTCCGCTAGCCGCACTCGCAGACACACGCCATGTGGTCGGGTCGGACGAAGAGCGAGCTCTCTGTGGGCGCCCGCGGGAGGGGCCTCCCGGTGTCCTCCCAGGTTTTCACGCCGTCCCTCGCTCAAAGTCAATAACATTCTTTCATTCACTTTCCAGAGCGGAAAGGCTGAGGAAGGGCTGCCTGCGACTCCAGCTTCCTCGTGCCGGGGCCTGGCCGGGGCAGCTGCCCGACCTCGACCCGCCTTCACGCAGGAGGCCTGGATCCCAGAACACAGACTCTGCGAAGCCTTCTGTCCAGAGCACCGGGGACAGTGCGCATGGTGACAGCTTCTGGGTCTGGCCAGAGCCTTGCCGTGAGTCCGCGGTCCTCTCTGGGAGACCAGGTGTGTCCCATTTCCCCCGTGTCTGTGTCGAGGCGGGGCCAGGGCCTCTGGCTCTGAGCACAAAGGGGGCTGTTTTATGGGCGGGGTGGAGGATGGCAGTCAGTCCGGGGCAGGTCCCCGATGCGCTTGGAAGCCGCCTTCCTTCGTAACCCGGATTTGGTTGTTGGAGCTAAATCTGCTGAGAGAGGCACCGTCCGGCCCCTTCCCCATGGGCTCCAGATGGCTGCTGAGGGCAGTGTGCAGACCAAACCAGGACTCCGGTGTGGCTGGCAGTGACCAGGGTGGCAGTGGAGACATCCGGGGAACTGTGCCCAGGTGGTTTCTGGGTGGGTGCCCCAGGGCCAGCTCCCACCGTCTCTTCCGTGGCCTCGGCACCGTGGGGATCCTGGATTCCGTGTCCTGCTTTCTTGTCCAGTGACAGGACTTGCTGGGCAGCTCCAGCAAGCAGGAAGAGTGAGGCTGGTAGGCTTGCGTCCGGCCGTGAACCCGGGAAACTCTGAGACACCACAGTGGCCGCCAGTGGAGGATCAACTTCGGGAATGACCTGAGTGACACGGAAGACGCCCGTCAGGGATTGGGGGGGTGCTTGGGGCTCCCGCGTGACCACCGCATCTCTCTCAGACTTCGTGGCCTGGCTGATGGCAACTTCTGGACCCTGGACTGGGGTTCGGGGCTCTGGCTCTTCCCGTGGAAGCTTCCAGGCTGCACCATGGTCCATGTCTGCCCTATCCTCGCTGTTTTCTGAAGATGATGTTGTGCCGGGCGTGGGGTCACGCAGATTCTCGTCCCCAGGTGCAGGGCAGCTCCGCGAACCCGTCTTTGTTTGACAAGGACCATGGAGTAGCCACGATCACACAGCTTCTGAGTAAGACAGACACCAGGCGAGACGGACCCCACATCCACAGCTGGACCAGGACGGCTTCCGACAGAGGTGATTCAGGAAGAGTTTGGAGGAAGGCACCTTAGCCTAAGAGGAGAGGCCTCCCTGGCACATTCTGGGGACGCCTGTCTCTGCTCTGATCCTATGCTCTGGTTTGGGGAATCATGGAGGGTTTCTGGAGGCTCGCAGAAACCCGTGACTCTGAAGCAAGATGCAGAAGTGAGGAGGTGCTCTGGCACAGGCGCTCTGGGACCCGCAGGCTCAGGCGCAGCCCGGGACCTCGCGTTGCTCATCCGGACCATTGGCCCTGTGGGCCCTCCTCCTGCAGCCACCGGCCCCCCGCCGCTGCACCCACCGAGCACAGAGGGGCTTGCATTTCCCTGGCCAGACCCCTTCCCTGGCACCCCGGCCACACCTGCTCCAGCCCCACTGTCCGGGGGTCTCCCAGTGTCCCCAGAAGGACGGATACCCACCTCCTCAGGGTACCTTAGTCCCTCTTCCCCTCACCTCTGCTGCCCAAATGCAGATACTCTGTCCCTATCGGATTGGCAGGTAGACCAGACGACCCAGCAGTGCCACTCCCAGACCCCTCTGCCCCAAGTCCCCAAAATCCAAGCAGACCCTGGGACACAAGCGCTCACAATAACCAGCTTCTGGAAAGGCCCAGATGTCCATCAGCAGAGGACTGGTCCTCTCCCTACAACGGACTGCTACTCAGCCCTGAAAAAGGAATCCGGGGCTGAGCCTGGCTGCTTCGTGGTGAACCTCCGGAACGGTCCGGGGAGGGAGGCCCGACGCAGGGCTGCTCGCGGTGGGATCCGTCCCATGATGAGTCAGAACAGGCCGAAACAGAGCGGCAGAGAGCAGACTGGAGGTTCCCGGGCGCGATCACGGGGACGATGGTGCTCTGGGACAGCAGGGACACGAGGGCCATGACGGTCGCACCAACCGCACATGTCCCAGAGGCTGCGGAACTGCACTTTAAAAAGGCTAAAACGGTAAATTTATGTATTTTACCAAAATAAAATAAAATTAATCCTTGATACTCCAGACGGATTTGGGGAAAGAAACCCCAGAAAGTCAAAATAAAGCAAACTGGGCCTCACGACCACTTCGGGACCTGACCCACCCCACCCGGCGATTCCTGGTTCCCTGAGGACATTTCCCACAGCGGCACCGCAAGTGGGGCCTGTTTTCCTGGGCAGTGAAGCCGCCGTCCCCAGAGGACGGAAGGCGCGTGAGGCCCCGGGCTGCTCACCTTGCGCGCGGTGCAGGCCTCAAAGCCCCTGCGAGACAAGACAGGGCTCCGCGCTCTGCAGGGCCGCAGGAGCCCAGGGCCGGCCTTGGCCGTGTGCAAGGCCGTTGCCCCTCGGCAGAGCTCCTCCCGCAGCCCCTGCCATCAGAGGCGTGACGGCTGCTTGTCTAACCGGAGCTCCCGCCGGGAACAAGGGGGACGCCTAATTGAAATGCATGAGAAACAATTAAGAGTAATTGGAATCAATTAATAGATGATTTTCTTGGGAACTAGTACACAACGTGAGGCAGGATCTAATTACAATTTCCAAGCGCACACACGTCCCCACTCAGGAGCGAGCGTGAGCCGTCGGCGTGGCTTCCTGAGCACCGGGATGGGCTGCGGCGGCGGGGGCAGGCCGAGCGGCGGTGGCACAGGGGCATCACGGGCTGGCACTCCCTGGCGGGCGGGTCTGCCTGGGACACGGCCCTAGGGCTCCCCCAGTCCTTGGCCCTGACCCACCGGCTACCCTTCCGGCTCCAGGACCAGGCTTTCTTTAGTTTTTAAAAGATCTTATCTGCTTGTTTATGAGAGAGAGACTGAGAGAGCACAGAGCAGGGGGGGCAGAGGGAGAGGCCAGGAGGGCGGGGGTCTCACGCAGGCTCCCTGCTGGCCACCGAGCTGCACGTGGGACTCCATCCCACGACCCCGAGAGCGTGGCCTGAGCTGCAGTGAAATCGACGTCTAATGGACCGAGGCCCCCAGGTGCACCGGGCTTGGCTCTTCAGGGACGTGGTTGAGCCACGGCCTGGACGCGGACACGAAGGTCACCCCTCCCTCATCCTTAGAGACTTGGGGACATCTGTGTCCAGTGGAAAAAGACCCCATGCTGGAGCCCCCGAGCCCCTCCAGGGCTGTGCACAGAGCGGGCGGAACGGGCAGCCGGGCGACCGCGCGCGGCCATTCTCCCCGAGGAGAGGAGCCTGCTAATGAGGCCGATTAGCCCAGATCCCAGGACAGGGGACCCAGGGGTGACGGCGGCGCAGCCTCTTGCCAAAGCCTCGGCCCAGGGTGCCGAGCAACAGAGAGAAAGGCCACCTCTGCCTGTTCCCACCAGAGGGGCCGGCGGTGTCCCGGGCACCAGGATCCTGCTCAGCTGCTAATTAGAGGTTTTGGACAAACATGTTTTTCCTCCAGGATTTGGCTTAATTTTTAAAGAACAGGCCGAGAGAGGCCCCTCCCTGCGCTGCCCCCACCCCCACGCCCGCCAAGTTTCTGCCACTGTTTCAGCTGCTGCTTCTCCTGGAAATAGAGCCCGGGACATCTGCTCCTTGGTCCGTCTGTCCCTCCCCTTCCTTCGCTCCTTCGGCAAGGGTGTTCTGAGCACCCTCAGTGGGTGGGGTCTCCGTGAGTCCTAATCAAGGGACCCTGGGATAAAGAGGGGCCCTGCAAAGCCTGGGGGGGTGGGGGGTGAGGTGGGAAGCAGACCCCAGACTCAGAAGCCTGGTCGTTCTCCAAGGAACGTGCCCGTCAGGTGTGCAAGGGGGAAGGGACCAGGAGAAGCTGCCATCGGCCAGGGCCAAGCCCACCAAGGTAAGAGGGCTGGCGGCCAAGGACCCCCGCCCCCCACGGAAGGCTCTGCAGGCGGCCGTTCCGGGCTGGCGGGCAGGAGCCCCCTGGGGCGGCGAGGGGCTGCGGTGGGCAGGGCCCTGTCAGTGTGGCTTTAGTGTCCTTCCTTATCAGATGGAATCCGGCTGCTGTGTGACTGTCCCCCCGAGCCCGGCTCTCCGGCATTCAGGCCCACTTCCTGTGCACTGAAAGCCAAGCTCTCGGCACAAAGGGCCGGCTCTTATCTCCTCCCCCTCTGACCCCGGCCTGCCCAGGAGGCCGGCTCTGATTTCTGCCCCTGAGCAGCAGGTGAGAAGGTCTCCAGCTGGGGAGCATGGGGCAGGGAGAGCAGCGGGCCCCCCTGGGGCTGGGGTCTCCCCGGAGGAGGGGGCTGCAGGCTCAGCCGCTCCCTCTTCAGCTGGAGTAAGCCAAGGAGCCTTCCTAAACACCCAGCCCCGCCCCCTCCCAGGGCTTGTTTTCTCCCCTCCGACCACCAACGACCGACCAACCGTAGGGTGGGTGCACACAGAAAGGGCTGCGCATCTTGACGGTGAAAGGAGCCGGGGCTGGGTGGGCCGGTGGGGCAGGAGGGAGGGGACTGGAGGGGCCGGCAGCGGGCAGGGAGAACAAGGAGTACAGGGGTTCTCTGCAGCTCTGCCGGCGGGAGCCTGTGCCCTGGGCTCAAGGTCAGCGTCAGGCAGCGGCGGGCAGCTCCAGCCAGGCAAGGGTTAAACGTGCCGTGTGCGACTTGACAAGTCCAAGGTGAAGTGGGTGGCCAGAAGTCTCAAAGGCGCCCTTAACCCCTCTTGGCTGGGAATTCCAGCTGTTGCTCTCCAGATAGCCCCATCATCACTTGTCACGGAATCCGAGATGCGGCGAGAGGGGCTTGAGCTCTTAAAGGGGCCGCGGCGAGTCCGAAACCTCCGTCCCCTGGGGACAGGCCGCTTTCCCCAGCTGGCACCTGGGTGCGTCTCTTCCCAGCTGGAAGAGCTCACCTCAGCCCCACACAAACCGGCTCTGCAGGCCGGCAAGGACTCAGGGTCAAGGCAATGACAAGGCCTGCATTACCAGTGGGAGTCTGGGGCCCTCCTTAAGGACGTGCCCTCTGGAACCTTCAGACTAGAAGCGCCCCTCTTCCCACGACTCACTCCTGACCTGCTGGGCTTGGCGGCTGGAAGGGGAGGGCTCAGCCACAGGGAGTCCCGCTCTGCCCCCTGTGCCGGTCAGAGTAGCACGTGGGGCTCCTAGAAGGGCCACTTCCTGCTGGGCCCAAGGCTCTTTCCTCACTCTGGGTTGCTTTTACGCTGCAGTCAGAATGGTTCTAAACCCTGTGTCCAGCGCCTCGGCCGCGCGAAGTTCTCCAGCATCAGTGGTCACCCCGCTCTGCTCTCTGCCAGGCCCCGCGGGGAGGTGTGGCCCCAATGAGCCGGCCGAGGTCCCAGCTCTGGGCTCCCCGAACTCTGTTCTTGCAAAACTGGAAGCCCAGATCCAGACCGTGGGGTGCTGGGGGGCCCGGGGGATGGTGAGTGCGAGGGGCCCCACGCCAATGCTTAACCTTTTAGATAAAGAAACCAGAGGAGAGCACTCCCTGCCCAGACTCACAGCACAACCCTTGCCCACCCTAGAGTTCTGAGCCCAGGATGGTCTCCCCTCCCTGCACCTTCCCCTGCACAGCGCAGCTAGAGCCCCACCCTACCGCTGGCTACAGCACAGACCCTGGGATGCCACATCGTCCAGAACAGGGCCCCTGGGTGGGAGGAACAGAGGTGCACTGTCCTAAGCTGTGTAGTACAAGCTTCACAGAGCCGAGGTCAAGGCCTTGTTCCGGGGGTGTGTCCCGTCCCCTCCAGGGCACAGTTCCCGCGTCCAGTCTGGGCTCCCCCACCGTGTTGGCTCCCCACAAGTTTGCACCCATGCCCGGCTTTAACAGAACACGTCGGATGGCTTTGGGGACAGCCTGGGGACATGCCGAGCTCCACTGCCTCACATGCACCAGAGGAGAAGCTGACGGGCCAGCTCTGTGCTTCTTGCCTGTTTATAGCAGGGAAACTGAGGCATTCAGGACCCCAGCCAGCTGCACAAATGCAGCACCAGCTCTTGGTGGCCCTGAGTCCTCGCCACTCAAGACACCCGAGCCCGGTTCTGTAGGAGGGAGGAGGGTTGTCCCAGGGTCTCAAAGAACTCACTCCCAGGACAAAAACGTGTCTGTGCGGGACCCCGTTTGTCCTGGAGGAGAGGGGCAGTGTCCTGGTGACATGGGTGTCCACTGAGTTCTGTTGGCCCCAAGCAGGATGCACAGCCACCGCCCTTGGACGAGGAGGGTCTCTGCACGTTTCCTACTGCCTTTGCGAGAACCCCAGTGGTCCTCGAGTGCGAAACCCGCCCCCAACCAGGACGCTGGGCTGACACAGCAGGCAGCCATCTTGGCCAGGAGGTGCCCCCCTCCACCAGCCACGACACCTGGCAGTGGTCCCCGTCATCGTCAGTGGGGGCCGGATGCTGCAAATAGCCCACCGTGCCCAGGACAGCCCCCACAGCAGGCCGATCTGAGCCCAAATAGCAGCAGTTCGGAGGTCAGGAAACCCTGATGACAGAACACTCAGGACGCCGTGGCCACAGCAGCTGGGAGTCGGAACCCCTCCTGGCCCTGCCGGCACACCACACGACCCAGCAGAGGCTTTGCCCGCTGGGATTCTGTGCCCAGATGTCCAGTGCTCAGAGGCCGGAGATGTGGACCCGAAGACGCGTCTGACAGCTTGTGCACCAAGAGAGCCCTCCAGGGTCATCGTGCAGTCCCCAGAGGCCCTGCTCCTGAAACCTGGGTGCCCGGGGCCCCCCACGCTCCATCAGAGCGCTGGCTGTCAGGGCGCTGTCCGGGCCCGATGTTGGGAGTGGCCACCCAGGAAGGAAGCGAGCTTCACCCCTGAAGCTCTGAGACTCCCCCCGACACGGGGCTTCCCTGACCTTCCTGCTGTCCCTCCCTCCTGGACAAGTCAACCGGGATGTCCGGGGAGGGTACGTTGGGGGACTGTGGAGCCACCCCCAGCCCCTCGCATGTCCTCCCTGCCACCGTGACACAAGCCTCCCAAGCCATGTCACGAGGCCCAGCTCGTCGCCCCAGCTGCCTGCGAGAAGCGGCTGCGAGCGGCGGCAAGCCCCAGGCCTGTGGAGAGCCCATCGCTACCAGTAACCGGATCAGCGTCGGGTCAAGCAGAATTCCAGCCCGGTCCCCGCCGTGTTTGCTGGTCCCGACCGTGCGGACGGGGGTATCGAGAGAGCCTCCGGGTGTGTCATCAGGGAGGGTAGGGTGACGGGACCGAGGGGCCCTTGTCTGTGGAGACGGAGAGACCGACAGGTGGCAGAGGGGGCCCAGCCAGAGGCCGTGGGCTGAGCTGTGGTCTCGCAGGTGGACCCAGCGTCTCAGAACCCACCCCTGCGGTGGCCCGAGGTGCTGCTTCCCCCTGAAGCAGGGATCTCAAGTGCGGAGTCCGGTGGGGAGGAGGACGCCGGAGTTCGGACCGAGTCTCACGAGGGCGCGGCTGGGGGCTCTGAGGGGACTCGATGCTGAGTGACAATTTAGGAAAAGAAGGGGGATGTTGAAACAAAAGATCTGAACCGCCGAATATTTAAAGGGTCGGCACCTGCCTGTCTGCCTTCAGGATGGGGTCTTCCTGCTGGCCCCAGAGACTTTGGGGTCCCTGGCCCACCCATGGTGTGCGTGGCCCTTTTGTCCCAGGAGGGTGGTCTGTGGTGGTCCGTGGTGGCCTGGAGGCTCTGAGACCTCTCGTCTCTCTCAGATGGAGAGACTCGGTGCCAGTGAGGGAGCGGGAGACCCTCTCCTGTGCCCCAGCCCCCAGACACAGTGGCCTCCTCTCCTGCCAGGGCTGGGGGCTGCCTGTGGGGGCACAGAGCCAGAGGGCCAGGAGCCTGAGAGCTTCTGCGGGTCGGCGCCGGTGGGGACAGGTGGCCGCATTCTGGCCCTGTCCTCCGCCCTGGGCTCTGGCTCCCATGCAGGGCAGGGCCCCTTCCTTCTGCTCTTAGGATTAGCCCTTGGCGGGAGCTGCGAACCCATACAAGGGTGGGGCTCAGCGTGTGAGGGCTGCACGAGGAGGAGGGGAGTCGTCACCTGGGCCATGGCCCTTGCCCAACTGGCCTCCAAAGCCTTCCAGACCTCTCCATGGTCCCTATAGTGGGTTCAGCAGGGCTCCCCTAAGGTTTACGTCTGCCCAGAACCTCGGAATCCTCCTTCTTTGGAAGTAGGGTCTTTGTAGACACACAGGGAGAAGCCGTGTGACCCCAGAGGCAGAGGTCGGAGTGTGGGGTCCACACCAGGACAGAGTCCCCTCACGGACCCCAGAAGGAACCGGCCCGTGACACCTTGATTTCAGCTTCCCGACTGCAGCCCCGAGAGAAGACGAGAGCTCTGGTCTAAGCCTCCCCATGCGTCGTTACAGCGGCCCTCGGACGCCAAGCCCGTCCCCCGAGTGCCGTCCCCAGGCCCAGGTGGTCCTGCGGGAAAGCCCCTGAGGCCAGTGGTCAGGGCCACAGAAGGGACTGCCCCGCTGTGTGTCCTACATGCACCTCAGCCAAGGGGAATCCCCACTCCAGGGGGACATCCACTGCTTTGGGCTCCCAAAGGAGTCCTGACCCACCAGTACGGCGCCCGCCCTGACACTATGTCTCCCCGGGGTGGGGGGCCTGACGTTGTGCTGAGAGCCCCCTCGCTCTGCTCTGTGGGACCGGTCACCCCACGGGGGGCTTTGGGCTTTGCACCTTGCAGGCAGGGAGAGCGCTCCTGGGAGCTACTCTCTGTGTCCCTCAGAGAGGGTCTAGGGGTTTGGGGAAACCACCTTAAGGAAGTGTTTTCCTGAAGTCAGAACGCAGAGAGCAGGGCCCCAGAGGGGGTGGGCTGGTGGGGCGCCCGTCCGAGGAGCTGTGGCCCCCCTCTGTGTGTGGCCCCCCAGAGTGAGAAGTGGGCCCCTCGCCGGTAGCTGGGGACTGTGCCGAGACCCCGGGGGCATCCTTCCACAGAGCGGGTGGCACTCCCCTGGTGCGGGCCCCGGGCCCAGGCTGTCCGGCTTCCAGCTCAGGGGATGAGGACCTTGGAGCCATTCCTCAGGGAAGGAAGGAATGAAGGGGTCTGTCGCGTTTGTGTCTTAGGATGGCCTCCCAGCCCGGCAGCAACGTGGGGCCTGCCCGGGGAGGCCGCCGGGAGCTTCTGACAGAACAGGGGAGGGGCACCCAGGACAGCCGGGACGAGCTCCGGAGAGGCGTGTGGGCGGGACCGGGACCGGAGGGGTCCGCCCCGCAAGGCCCCTTCCTTGGAGCAGCCAGTGCCCCCGCCCGGCTGGGAGAATCCTGCCCTGGACCACCCCCCCACCCCCGCCGCAACCATGGCGTGGCTGGGGAGGAGGGACAAGTCACCGGAGACACGGTGCTCTGTCCAGGCTGTACCAGGTCTGCTCCAGGCTGTTTCTCTGGCCGGAAGGTGAGTGTGCAGGAGCGGCCAGCCCCCTGCCTGCGAGGCCTGTCCCCCGGGGCTCCCAGGCCAGAGCCCTTCTTCAGCCCAGGCCTCTCTTCCATCCTGAGACAGGCAGCGTGTGAGCCCCTCCTTGCCCCCTTTCCAGCCAGGACACTGTCCCGGCTTCCCGGCCTGCCTGCGGCCCCAGAGCCAAAGCTGGAAAGGCCTCTTGACATCATTACCTAAGCTGTCCCGTTGTACCTGCTTTGCCAGAAGCTGCAAATACTCAGGGAAAACGTGCTCTTTGTTGACGAGGTTCAGGATGTTGCCTTCCGGCTTTACTGCTCTGGACGAAGGGCCGTCAGACCTCCTGGGAAGCCCGGGGCCCCGGGGCCCCTACACGCCCTCCAAGGGGCTCTCTCTGGTTCTGCACCTTTGGTCCCCTGCCCCTGAGTCGGGGGCAGGGACTCCCCGGCTGGGGCTGGTGGGGTGCCCCCTGGTCCTCGCGAACGGCCCCCGGGGGGTCCCAGGGCAGAAGCGCCTCCTGAGAGCCGGAAGGAGATGTTCTCCCATGTCGGCGGGTCAGAGACGGCCCGTCAGCCTGCAGAGCGGGATATGGGCTCTGGCCGTGCAGGGGGCACGAAGGTCAGACTCAGACCCCTGCCCGCTGCAGCCTGAGCCTTCTACCTTCCTTCCCATCTGTCCCGAGTCCCGGCGGCTGGACTCGCAAAGACCCCTTGGGGGTGAGGGATGTCTTGTCACTCCCAGGCTCATGGTGGGCCCCAACCGACACCATCAAGGAACGGGGTGCTTGTGCCGGGGCTCCCCGGGGCTCCTGGGTGCTAAGTGCCAAGAGAGACCCCTGGCCCCGGGATCCCAGACCAAGAAGGTGACAGCAGCACCTCATTTCCGCACTCGACGCACACAGCGCACGCCAGCAGGAGGCCCACAGACACCCCCGGACCACTCCCTGTGGGATGCTGGGTTGCCCAAAGCCCGTGGGCCAGCTCCACACCGCTGCTCCCCACGGCCGTACGGGACTCAGAGCCCAGTCGGGGGGCATTTCCTGGGAGCCAGTGGCTGCCTGGAACACTGCCCCCGCCCCCCACCCCTGCCCACACTGGCCAACACCTTGCTCTTGGCACCCAGGGGCCCGGACACCCAACAGTCTGGAAGCTGAGCCCCATCTCGGCAGAGCCTGAGCCGCGGGGGTGCCACCAAAGTGAGCCACGTGCCGAAAGTCCAGAGCGCCATAAGCCCCCACTCTCAGAAATAAGACGGAATTTTCTTTCATTTCTGTCCCGGGACTGGCAGAGACGGCGCGTCCCCAGCAGTGAGCAGGTCTGCATGGAGGGAGATGACTGCACGGGGTGAAAGTGGACGGGCTCTGGGGGACAGGGTGCTCTGCCGGCTCCCTGGGCGGCATCGGGGGAGAGGCTAGGACCTCAAGGGCGGGAGTTCCTGCGTGCATGGCCTGCCTGTGACGTCCGGGCCCTCCCTGGGTCTTGGAGGACAGAGGCGCCCCCAGACCAGCAGGACGCCCCGGCCGCTGGCCTCAGAGTGTGTCCGGGGCCAGGACCGGCCGGCGAGCGCGCACCGCCCTGTCCACAGGCCGCAGGGGCTGGGCTTGGCCAGGAGTCTTGACTGGTTTTAAATTCTGTTTTTACAAGGAGCGGGAGATTGACAGGCTCTTGAGGGGAAGAGAATGATGTAACTCGAGTCAGTCATTGACGGCTGATTCCAGGCCCCCGTTTCCTCTCTCTCTGGGCCCCGGAGGCAGCCTGGCGAGCACGTGGCCTTCACAGACAACCACTCACCCCCCCCCACACACACACGCCCCCTGCCACACTCACGCCCTGCCCCACGCAGCACACGTGTGTGCACCCTCGGAGGGTCCCCTGCTCCGGTCGGCCCCTCTTCAGGCTTCACGGAGGGATGCGATGCTCCCACACGCCTCCAACCTCACGCCCGTCCCGCTTCTGGCCTCCCTGCCTTCCGGTCCCTTGGTGAAGAGCCCGTGGGGTTGTACACACTGGCTGGGGCCACCCCACCCCTCACCGTGCTGTGTGACAAACCAGACCCTCGCATCCAGCCTCTGTCCCTCTGAGAGTGTGACAAAGTGTGTCTGGGGGCTGGAGCCATGCTGCCTAGCTGTGGTCACAGACAAAGTTGGCGGGGAGGCGTGTGGGCAAAGTCCCCTCTAGATGGTGCCCCCGTGCACCCCCGCCCTGGGCCTGGTCTCCCCCAGCTCCTCGAGGGCCCGGCTGGACCCGGATGAGCGGGCGTAGCTCGGAAGCTCTTGCTGTCACGACGGTGGTGGGGGTGGGGAGGGCGGGGTGTCTGAGTCGCCTGGGCTCGGGGAGAAGCCTGTAGAGGGATCGATGGGGATCAAAGAACTTTGTCTTATCTCAGGAGGACCTTTGTGCGGTGCTGGGAAGGCGGCTTCCGCACAAGGTGTTTCTTTAGGAAGGCACGTCCGCGTTATCGGTCCCTCTCTACCTGCTCAGGGTCAAGGTGGACAGATGCAGACTTTGCGCCCTGGGCTGGTGATAACAATGGCCCGGGCCACCCATTCCTCGCAGGTGCGCTGCCAGCCCCGGGGCCCTACCCCGCACCTCCCGTGGGGGCGCCCGGCGGGCAGCCCTGCCTCGGCCTCTCCAGGCCCACCCCGCACAAACGCTCAGACACGCGGGCACACGCAGGGCACCACCTCGCATTCAACTTCCCGGGGACCCGTAGGATCGGGTCCTTAACACACAGCAGTTTATTTTCCTGTCTTGGACGCATTTACGCGTTTCCTTCAATTCCGTGTGCTGGAGCCTTCCACCACGGCTCCGCAGTACCGCCTACCGACAGTAGAGGGCGCGGTGAACACCGTGCGCAGCTCGGCCTCCAGGAAAGAGGAAGTAGGTCCTTCCTAAGACCGTACCTGGCCACTGTGCATGTGAGTCCCGGGCACCTTCCCCGGACGGACAGCCTTCGACTCTCCCCCTTCCTGGCCCCCTGCCATGTGTAGGCAGGGTCTCGCTGAGTGGGACGGTGGTGGCCCTGAGTCACTCAGCTGTGCCTGCCAGGGGCGGGGAGCCCCGCTTGTCTAGCCCCCATGGCACGTGTCTCAGCTTCCCTTGAGTGCGGACGGAAGAGGCCAGAGCTCTGGAGAGAGTCGTCTGAAAGCCACGGGACAAGCACACGCCTGCCGGCGGACGACGGCTCCTGGGGACGTCGGACGGGTGCTCAGACCTCCCCCCACCCACCGCCCACTCTATCCATGGATCCGGGGCCGGCTAGCAAGACGCCCATGCTGGGAGGCTTCTCTCCCTGTCTGTCTCGCTCCCGCGCTCCCTGCACCTGCTTCGATGGCCTCAGACTCGTGCCTCGGCTCTGCTGGAGCAGGAGGCGAGCCACTGCCCACATCATTCCCCACCATTTCCCCCCTGCCCCCAAGGCCAAGGCTCCCGAGCCAGAGAAGGCAGGACTCTTTGGAATAAGTGTCCAAGCACAGGGCTCCGGGGTGGCTCGGTCGGTGAAGGGTCTGTCCACGTTGGGCTCCCTGCTCAACGGGGAGCCTGCTTCTCCTCCGTCTCTACCCCTCCCCACTGCTCCTGCCCCCTCTGTCTGTCTCTCTCTCTCCCAAGCACGTCAGAAGAAAACTGGCCGGTTTTGACTCACCCTTCAAATATCGAGCCTTGTTGCCAGCTTCTAATCTCTCCTTTGACCTTCAGAGGGAGCAGGAGGACCCCGCGCAGAGCCACATGTCCACGACCTCCTCGCGGCGGCCCTCCTTGTTCCTCTACCCCTGCTGGGCTGCAGGGGGCACAGGGAGGTGGCCTTTGGAGCTGCCGGACCCCTGACCCCAGCATCCTCGTTTGTGTATCCCGCAGAAATGCTTCTGGAGGAACGTTCTCCTCCCAGCTTCTCCCGCAGACGGCGGAAGCGGGGCACGACTGGGTCGGAATTGCTGGGTGTCACGGCAGACGCCACGCCACGTTAGCAGCCACTTGTGGCCTTAAAAATGTGAATGAATTTTAAAATGTAAGTGAATTAATTATGGAGCTCAGGGGCTGTCCTTTCTCATCCCCAGTTGTGTTTTTCCAGGAGGAGTGGGCAGCGTGCTGGCCGCAGGCACAGTCCCCTCGGCGTTTCGATTACTTTTTACTGTAACAAATCTTTTACGGAGCAGGCGGGAAAGACACCCTCTATCGCTTCCCGGCGTGCTTTCAGCATCCGGACGGCACGCAGAACTTACCCGTCTGCTTTGGGTACTTGTGCTTTGGAAACGTGGTCATTGGGATGCCCCACCCTACACGGAAGTTCAAGGCCATGCGGGATTGCTGGCAAGGACGGAGCGAAGAGCCCCAGGCTGGAAAGGAAGCGATCTGCCGTGAGTGCGTGTGGACGCGGGAGCGTGCGCGTGTGCGTGTGCGCGCGTGACGGGCTGAGGCTTCCTCTCCCGCCCCGTCCGGTGGACGTTGGAGAAGCAGCAGCAGCATGGCGTGAAGAAAGAGGAAACCGTGACAATGAAAAAAGTCTGAAGCACATAATTTTCTCCAAAAACGCGCACGAGCTCGCACAACACCCCGCCGCCTCGAGACCCGGAACGAGTCTGAGAAAGCGGTAGGTTAGCGACCCGACGAGAGGGAGCGGAGAGAAGCTCCCGAGCGGCTCTTCGTGCAGTTATTAAAAGTCCTGTGCGCGCCTTCCCTTGTAATTGAATTTCACCGCATAATTGAAGAAAAGCCACACAAAAAAAAACTTGTAGTAAAAAACTGGGGTATAATTTTCTTCAATCAACTCCGGCTCATGACTGCAATTACCCCGAACCCTTTGCGAGGCTCGCTGTGGTGCTCGGGGCCGGGCTTGGGGCCGCCGTGGGTGGCGCCCTTTCATGTGCCTCTCAAACCCTTCTTTATTGTAAGGTTTCAAATTAGCGCTAGCAGCAATGAGCAAATTTGATAATTCGATCTCAAATTAGTTAATGTAATGTGCCAGGAACCACTAACTAGTGCATTACAAAGAGGAAAATGTATCTTTTTGGGGTTGGGATATAAAGTTAACCAGCCTGTCATTTTGCCTTTGGAAACTTTTTTGGTCTTTATTAAAAGGAAATAATCCTATCAGGAGTGAGCATCCCTCGCGGACCGGTGGTGTTGGGGTGAGGAGGCTGGGGTGTGCGGCAGGCTGGGCGCCCGTGACGCCGGCCCCGCCAGGCCTGCCCTCCGAGAGCGTCCCTGAGCCGCCGGCCCGGAGGCCAGGCCCGGTGAGGCGCGGGGAGGCCCGGGGGACCCGCCCCTGGGGCGGCCGCGCAGGAGGAAGCTGGTTCCTGGCGGAGAAGTCGGAAGCGAGAGGCTGCGGGAGCCCCCGACACCCTCCCTGGAGACGTCCGTGGTCTGCACCTTCACCCGAGGACCCTGGCCCCCCGGGCCCACACCCAGCTCAGCGGCGGCGGAGCCCGTGGCAAGAGACCGGTGCCCAGAGAGACCGCGCACCTGGCTGGCCCCTGCCCCACCCCGTCGGCGGGGATCCTCGGCAGGGTCAGGGCCGGCCCGGAACGTCCTCCTCAGCTCATCACTGTCGCTCTGCGAGCAAATGCCAGCAGCGTCCCCAGGGATGCCTGCTTCCGTCATAGGAGCAGAGCCACGGCGGCAAACATCCCCGCGTCCCGCCGCACTGCACCCCTGCATCTGGCCACACTGCGCCCTGCATCCCGCCACACTGCACCCCTGCGTCCCAC
>JAHRIG010000041.1:1641470-1769222 GCA_020311275.1 Eira barbara | reverse complement strand
CTGCACCCCTGCGTCCCACCACACAGTACCCCTGCGTCCCGCCACACAGCACCCCTGCGTCACACCATATGGCACCCCTGAGTCCTGCCGCGATGCACCCTGTTTCCAGCCCTGCACTACTCACTCCTTTTCTCTTTCCCGCCCCTCACCTCTCTGGCCTCCTCCCCATGTCTGGTGGATGCTGTGTAACGGGCACCCATTCTTCCGGGAAGCTGGGTGCTGGGACCTGGGAAACCTGGAGCTCTTTCCGGATGGAGCTGATCTGTGTGTCTCGGAAGAGGACGGTTTCCTCTGGAACTCAAGCCTGGCGGCCCCTCCCCCGCGGCAGGGCGGGGGGGGGGGGCAAACGCCACACGTAGAGCCCTGGAGAAGGGCTGGAAAGACTTTCGAAAGCTTCCCCGGCCCCGCACGTGCTCCTCTAATCAGAGCCGAAAGGTCCCTCCCCGCCCCCACCCAGCCTCCGTCAGTGACAGACGACTCCTGCCTGAAACGGTTTAGAAGGAACAGGAGAAGCTCTTTATCTGTGTGGCCCGAACCCATTCGCTCCAGCAGAAAGCCCCGGCCCCTGTCCGGCTGAAAGCCGTGGCTTGTTCTCTCATCTGATGGATGAAAGGAATTTGGAAGCCTGATACCGTCCCCTGAGATGTCATTCCAACCCTCGGATACCTTCTCCAGGCCGGGCCACCGCCACTTGCAGCATCCCTCCCCGCCCCCCGTCATCGCGGGCCCTCACCTCGGAGCCGCGCTCTAATCAATAGAAACCAGAGTGACCCGGGGGGGTCTCCGATTGGTCGACCAGGAAAGTAAAAACATGATTAGAAATGAAGTCGCTGGGGATGCTCTAAATTGGAAGCCTTTGAAACCGGCCCAGGCAGATCGGCTTTCCTTCATGGGGGGGTTTCTTGTCAGTTTTCATGTAAACGAGAAAGATGAAAAATATAAAAGACAAAGCCTGTGACCCCTCCTCTCTGGGCTGTGCGGGGACAGGGCAATGTTCTCTTGGCTCATTAAAAAAGTACAACAAAGAACAACAAATTGTTAAGTGTTTCCTCTTAAAAAGAACAAAGAGAAAACCGCAGGTCTTAATGGTTCTTATTGACGGCTTATAGATGTGCCCATGTCCTTCAGCTAGACGCGCCTCCTTGGCCAGTCCTCTTGGTTTTATTCCAAACCCCCTTCCACCAGGCACAGCCCACCCCCCCATAATAACTCAAACAAACTTTAAAATCTATAGATGCGTTCCAGGGTGATGGATTTGCCCCTCTTCCTGAAACTCAAATATAAATCCCCAGCCTTCTGCAAAGTAACCGCGGCAGCTTGATTTATCTGGGCGGCTGCGCCATTGCCCTGCGGACTCTCAGAAACTTGGAAAGGCAAAGAATGCAGGGAGAGGGAGGGGGGAGGGAGGGATGGGGGGAGAAACAGAGAGAGAGAGAGAGAGAGAGGGAGGGGTGGGGGAGGAGAAGGAGGGAGAGAGGGAGGGGGCTAGAGCGAGCATCTCCCAGGCCCTGTTGGGGTTCCCGCCAGCCCCCCCAGGGGCTTTCCCCAGAGCCGGGAGGGACGGGCCGCTCAGAGCAGGCTCAGGAGCTCAGTCAATCCGTCTTTGCCCGGATGTCACTAATCTGCACGTTCCTCTTCTCGTGTGATGTTACCATCGCTTTATCACAAATGGGCTATGAAGACATTTGGAGCTGCTACTGTTGTAATCGATCCAAGATGAATAGGGGCGCGGGCTGAAAGAAACTCCCCGTTTCCTGTCCCATCTGTCTGCCAGACCGCGGCCGTGGGTCAGGGACACCCTCCCTCCAGGCTGGTAAGTGCAGAAAACGAAGCAGCTGAACCCGAACCAGAAGATCAAAGCCCAGGAGAGGAGGAGGAGGGGGTCGAGTCTTCTGAGAACAAACTGGGCCCGGGGCCGCGGCGATTAGGGGGAACAACACAAAACCCCAACCGTCCTCCATTGACAGAGAGAGAGAGGAGCCGGCAGGTGACGTGGGCTCCAGCGCTGCGTGGACACAAGGAGATCGGGGGCTTTGCCAGGCTGGGGGCTCGGATGCTGGAGGTCCTTGTCCTTGTGGCTCTGTGACCTGCCGGCTCTGGGTCATCGGCTCAGCCTCCGGAGACAGACACGCTCTCTCCCCGCACCCCTCCCTCTCCCCGCTCTCCTCTCCAAGGCCAATTCAGAAACAGTCTTGGCCACGGCAGAGTCGAGAAGAGCCAGGAGGAGTGGTGCTGAGTGGCTGAACTCACACTCTCGGGGCCTCGGCCCACGGTGCCCACGTCTTCCTCTCCCACTGCGTAAAGTGTCCTGTCACCCTCCCGAGAGCCCCTGTGCCCAACTCTCCCGGGCCACCCCAGGACCCAGGCTTTCCTTTCCTAGATTTGAGGGACGGTGTGGTGGCTGGTCTGTCTCTTGACCCCCATCCCCTGCGGGGAGGAGGGTGTGTTCCCGGGAGCCGGTCCCACGCCTCCGAACACCAAGTAGGTGGACCCGGTGCCCCACATTCGATGACTCATTAATTACATTTTATATTCAAATGGATGAAACCCGTACCTCGGCCACGTCTCGCCACGGACAGCAATAAATCGCAGCCGGGAGCGCTAACAGTGCTCACATTTACTCCTGTTAATTCTTCCTGTTTCTGGATGCTGGGCCGGGGCCAGCCTCGCGGCGTTACAAGCTTTCCTGCTGGAGAGCGAGGCCCCAGGCCGCGTTCCAGTTCCAGCTGGCAGCTAATACCTTCACACATTCGCAGATCCCAGGCCGGGGCAGCGGGGAGCCCAAGGTTTGCTGGGGTCAGCCCATGGCAGGGCCCGGGCCCCAGGAAGCCTTGCCGTCCCGGGGGGGCACGCAGGGTGGGACGGGGCCTTGGGCGGCCGCACCAGCCCACTCTTTCTCCTTCGGGGAAAAAGTTTCCGTCCACGTTTGATTTGTCTTTCCGCTTGGTTTCTGTGCTCTGGACACCGGTGGGCAGGGCCGTGAGCATCTTCCTGGGCTGACCTTGACCTCCTGGAGCGGTGGCCGGCTTCGCAAGCACAGGGCTTCTTCCTCTCCAAGGCTTCTGGTAAATTCCATTGGTGGTGGCTGGCTGCTGTGCTCTCCCTTTCTGACTTACAGCTTCGGGGCTGACTAATCCTGACGGCCAGCGTGGGTCCAGCTTCAGGGGTCTCCAGGGCAGAGCGGAGCGGTGAGCATCTCAGGGACAGTGTGGGGGACGTTCCTTTCCAAGGACTGCTCTGGCCTCACTGTGCAACCCCTCGTGGGCAGGAGGCCGTGGATGAGGCCACGGAAACCACATTCCCTTCAGCATCACCACGTGGGGAAGGGCACTGACCACGGTAGGACGGGGTGCCCCAGGTCCCCCCGCTGGCTTGGGAGACTCCACGTGGAACACGGCCCCGGCCCGGTCCTGCGCCGCCGCGTGGGAACACGGCTCCTTCCGCGGGGCCACTCAGCCTCCGAGAGTCCTTCTGTGCACACACGCATGCGGCATTTTCCACGGTGTCCGCCCGAGCCACACGCGGCGTGTGTGTGAGTGTACACGGCTGTGTGTGTGTGACTTGAAAGCCTTTCTCCCTGCATGTCAGGATCACATGTGTTCAAAATCCAGGCACACTTTTCAGAAGTTATTTCTGGAAAAATGTTGAATCTCATAACAGCAATAAAAGGAAAACACTGCCTCAGCCAACATAAATGTCTCTTTGGAACCCGTTTGAAAAGCCCTGGAATATTTGTGTAGGGTTGAAATTCCAGGGTTGGGAGCAGACCAGGGCGGCCGTCGGTGGGCTTTGCGGTGAGGACGGACGGTCTCTTTCTGAAGGCCCCTCACTGAGCTTATCCGTTTGGGGGAACCTGCTGGCCTCGGGCTCCTGGATGGGCTCAGGACGCCTTCCACCGAGAGAGAGATGCGGACATCAGACACAGCTTGGGGACGAGGGGCTGTTGGGACGCAGCGGGCAAGGGCGGGTGGCCGGCCTCCAGGACCAGCCACAGTAGAGGGTGGAGGAGCAGCCTCCTGCTTCAAGGGGTCCTACGTCCCCCACACCCCGGGGCCTGTGCTGCTGAGCATCTCACGGCCTCGTCAGTGGCTCACCTGCTTCCAGCGTGGCCAGAGTGTGGACTCCGGGGCTCAGCTCGCTCACTGGGATCCTGCAGCCACCCTAGGCGTTGGTGCAGGGGGAGCCTGGTCATCGCAGAGAAGAGCCCGGTGGGGGGAGGGGGCACAGGGCGTCGCCACTGCCTGCGAGGGCCTGACCTGGCCAGGCTGAGCCCTGGCCTTTTCCTGCAGTGTCCCCTCTGGTCCCCCAGCACCATGAGTCCTGACTGCCAGGCGGACTCACATGGGGGCGGGGTGGGAGACAGGAAGTCAGGGTCAGAACCTGGGGTGTCTGTCTCTCCAGGGACGGGTAAGCTGGGGTGTGAACCTGTGGTCAGCCCGCCAGGCCTGGGCACTGCTGGCCAGGAGGTGACTTGGGACTTCCAGGCGGGACCGACAGACCACGCTGGCTTGGCAGCCCCTCAGGACCCAGGGCGCGTGGATGCTCTGCCTTTAGTGGCTTGTTAGGAAGATGGTGACCACAGGCTTCCCCGGGCAGGAGGTGGGGTGGACCCGGGCTCGTTCTCTTGGGATGAGAGATAAGGAGGGGCTCTCTCCGGGGCCAGGCAGACCCGGCCTCCTGCTCCTGCCCTTCCCGGCTGGGCCACCTGGGAGAGCTTCCGGACCTCTCCGTGCCTGTTTCTCCTCAGCTGGACCATTGGGGGAGGCTTCCATGAAGACACGTCTGTTCTGTGCTCGGCCCAGTCCCCGGCGCCGCGATCCTCGACAGTGTCTTCTTCGTAGTCCCGTGCTTCTCCGACCTCTCCGAGACCTGCCGCCGGGCCTGGACCTGTCTGACCAGGATGGCTCCCTGGAGCCGGGATTTGCCTCCGACTGGTGAGCACAGGACGGAGGGAGGCACGCACCGTGCAGGGCAGGTTTCTAGGCGATTTGGGGAAGAAATAAAGAATCTCTCTCTCTCCCTTTCTCTGGACTTGGCTTCTCCTGTTTGTTTCCCAAAGCAAAAGAAAGCAAGGCAGCAAACGCAGACGCACGGAGCCCACTTTCTGGGACTAAGAACAAAGATGTGGCCCTGGGAGCAGCGGTTAACCCTGCAGGACCTGCTGCGGGAGGGTCTGGTTTCCATCAGCAGGAAGGGACCCCGAGCCTGGCCGAGCCAGTTAACCCTTTCCCCGCCTCGCCGCCTTCATCCACACACGACGGGCAGCCCGAGCTGGGCGGTCTCGACCCAGGCCCAGGTGAGGATTGTCGGTACCCTGCCACTGGCGACGGGTCGTGCTGGGCTCGCACACGCGTGTGTACACGTGCACACGCACACACACGCACAGGCATAGTCCTCCCTGGGGCGATGTCACCTGAGGTCCTGCCGAGTCACCGAAATAATGAACAGGCAAGAGTGTGGCAGAGGAGGGGAGCGGCCAGGGGGAGCCTGGGCCTAGGGCCCCACAACTGGGTCCCCTCAGGTGACGAAGATTTGCTGGCTGGGCCTGGGGGGAGTGGGGCAGCCATGGACATGGGGACAGGCCCAGCTGGTTCACGGCTCTGACCCTGGAGAACCCGACTTTATCCTGGGCCGAGGCTCCCATGGGGCAGGAAGCCAGAAAGGGGCAGAGCTGGGGGGTACAGGCTGGGCCTGATGCCCCACCAGGCTGATGTGCCCTACTTAGCAGAGGAGAGGGTGAGCAGGCGTGGCAGGGGCCTGGGGTCTTCTTGGGCACAGGGGCAGGGGACACTGAACCTGGAGGCTGAGGGAAGAGAGTGCTCTCACTCCCAGTGGGCTCTGGGCTCACCTCCGAGGAGCTCTGCCTGCGTTTCCTCAGTTAGCCCCCCCCCGGGGCTGTCAGGACAGTGTCCGGATTGCCCACTTTTACCGAGGGGTCAATGAGTCCTCCCGGGGGTGGGGGCGACCTGTCGTGGGGCCCAGGGAAGGGCAGAACCTGCGTGTCCAGGCTCACCACGCGGCCGTGTCGACATGCCCGGATCCCGGCTCTGTGTTTAAAATGCACTTTCCATGCGGACGACGACTAACGCCAAGTGCCATCCACATGACGTGCATACGTGTGAGCACACCTGGGGAGGTCAGGCCCGGGGCCCCTCTCTCTGGGGGCTGGACTTGCTCTGACCCCTGCCAAGACCCCGGGGCCTGCGGGGAAAGGGTGGTCTCGGGCTTCCCTCGGGCCTGGGGTCTGAACGTGACCCCTGTAGCTTCGCTCCGACCTCCACCCTTTGCTCCCTCCAGGCCCCCTGCCCACGCTGTCCCTGAGAGCCGGGGTCGCCAAAGAGGAGCGTGGCTTCCGGAAGGCTCTCTTGCTCCAGCCCGGGATGGCCTCAGCCTCCAGTGTCGCAGCAAACACGCCCCAGGCGTGCCGCCGATGTGCCGCAGACGTGCCGCAGGTGTGCCGGCTCTGGAAGGCTACAGGAAGAGGCGTGATCGTCGTCACATGGCCTTGGCCTGCACCCCTGAGCAGCCGCCCCAGGCCGGCTACAGTCGCCGTCCTTTTTACTCCTGGTCCCCGTTAGTCGCTGCGATATTTCACAGGTAAGAAATGCAGCACAGAGAGGTCCAGAACGTTGCCGAAGACTGCGGAGCTGGGACGGTGCGTCTGCAAAGTCAGGTAAGTGCTCCCTGCACTAAGTACCCCGGGCCCAGACCCCCCTGCACCCCAGTTCCAGGGGGCGTGCCAGGCTCGGGTCGTGAGTTCTGAGTGGAATAACACATCCGAGGTCCCCGTGAATGATCCGTCGGGTCTCTTCCCCGTGACCCTTCCGCCATCATTGTTCTGAGGACGCAGAGGGCACAGGCACTGTGGACGGAGGAAGCCGGGCCGGAGGCCGCCAAAAGGGAGGCTAGAAGGCCCTCCAGAATGGGAACCAGGTGCTGGGGAGGGGGCGAGAGAGGGAGAAGAAGCGCCGAAGCCTGGGGTGTGCGGGTTCTCCCCTGCTGAGGAGAGAACCCGGGAGGTCGCACAGGCAGGTTTGGGGAAGTGTGTTTGGTGTTTCTCAGGCAGGAGCCAGGGACAACCAAACCCCTCGAGATCGTTCCACTTTGCCAGGGACCAGCCCATTCTGGACCCCACCGTCGCCCTCATCAATAACATACGTGTCCCAGCAGCATGTCACCCGGATGGCCAGCACCATCTCTGACAGGGGAAACTGAGGCACGGAGATGTGGTGTTACCTACCAGGGCCACCCAGCTGGGAGGTGACAGAGGCACAGCATGTGCCCATGGTCTGGCTGGACCCCCGCTCTGTGGTGACCCCTCCCTGGGCAGCATCTGGGCCCGAGTTCGGTTCCTCCCCAGAGCAGCAGATTTGGAAAGCGGCATCTGAACTGGGGCTTGGGGGTTACAGGTGTCCTGCTCTGCAAGGAACCTGGGCACAGGGACACACGTCACAAAGCCAAGTGGCCACGGTGATGAGTACAACAGGCCGAGTCCCCCCCCCCCCAGCTGGACGGGCCGGGTGGGAAACTGCTCCCCATCTCAACACACACTCGTCTTCCCAGTTGCCGATCTCCTTGGTTGGGGGGGGCAGGGCACCCCCGGCCATGGTCAGAGTCTGGTCTATAAATGCTACCCATCCTGGTTTGCGGGAGCCTGAGAGGTGTCCTGGGACATGGGCTTTCTGTGCTGAAACTGGGAAAGTCATGGGTGAACCTGGATGGTTGGCCACCCCGGCCCAGGCCACACACAGTGGCGTGTGGTCTGCCCATCACTCAGTGGGAAGGCACACAGGACACTCGATGTGGCCCCAGGACCCCAGGTGAATGGGGCTCAGGTAGGGAGGCCATTGCCGGTGACCCCGTCCTTGGAGAAGACCGGCACACAAAAACCATTGTCCGCAGCCGCGTGACGCCGACAGCAGACGCAGAGTGTGCATGTTGATTGGGTGAGTTGTCTGGGTGTGAATTACATCTCACAAAGCCACCTTAAAAGCACACTTTTCAGCATTCATATTTTCCCGTGGAATACTTATAACTTCTCCCAAACATCGGCCCCTGTGAGCACAAGAGACCAGTGCGGCAAACTCTCATGGAGCGATGTCTGTCCGTCTGCGGCACTTGCCTGTCGCCACGCCGCTACATCTGGGGGTAAAGGAAGTTCGGCCTTCCAGAACCCTCGGTGCCCACCTCGTTCTGACCACGACGTTCTCCAAGTCAGCGAGGACATGACCCTGGCAACCGCTTGGCCCTCTTCTAGGGAAAATCCCTACCATCTCTGAAGCACGGGTGCTGGTCCCTGGCCTTCTCTGCAGAGCTCTGCCTCGACGAGGCACGGTGTAACAGGATCCCTGAAGCCCACGGCGGCCATGGGGACAGGCCCAACGATCCCGCCTGCTCCGCACCCTCCCTGCCAACATTGGGGTGGCGCCATCTCCCTGACGTGGCTCTTGGACCCGGGCGTCTCACCGCTTTGTGGCCATGATGGTCGGCCACACCGACGGGTCACACTGACCAATGAACTTCAGCCAAAATCGTGAGCGACAGGGACAGGGCATGAGTAGGGAAGCAAAGAGACAGAACAAAAGGAGAATCCAATCCCACCTACTCTGGGGCTGGTGGTGCCACGGATGGGGCAGTGGGTGGGTCGGGCCTGTGTGGAAGGACAGCCAGCAGCCGGGGGCAGTGCGGGCAGCCGGGGGCAGTGCGGGCAGCTGGCAGGACCACTCCGAGGGCCCGCGCTGCCGGAGGCTTGAGTCCCCGCCCCTGGCTGCCTTCTCGCCACCCAGCACGCAGCCCGTGCACTAGGCTTTGCATGCGGGTGCCCCTCTGCCCCTCACCCAAAACGACCACAATGCGGGGCTGGGGCTTGAAGGCAGGCAGCCGTCCTGATTCGCACGCTTTCTGGCCACAGAGCCTCTCAGGGACACTGGGGGTGGACAACCCTTCGTCCACGCCAATCCATCCGGGGGAGCGGAAGGCGGAGGTAGGCCTGCCCTGTGCTGGCTGGGCCGTGAGGCCTGCGTGCTCTCCCAGGTTCCCCGACAGCGGCTGTGGTGCCGCGGCTGGGAGAAGGGACCTGGGAGGTGACCCTGCACTGTGGGCCACCCCGTGGCCTCTGCGGAGGGTCTGGGGGCTGTAGGACGCCTGGAGGTCAAAGCGGGCAGCGAGCGTGGGTCAGGTGCCGTCCGACGGCTCCCCAGGCCCTCATCTGTTCCTGCCGTCGTGAGTGCACAAGGCCCATCCCCCTCCCCAGAGCACATAATGGGCCCCATCCCGCGGCCGCTCCGAGGGCTGGTCGAGGCCAGCGGCTCTGCAGAGCTGAGGCTGGAGTACAGACCTTCTCTGTTGCACACTGTGGGGCGGGCTCTTGTCTTGGGCTACGATCTGGTTTTGGCGGTCTAGGACCCGTCAAGAGAAAGTTCCCCAGAAAACGGCTTCTTTTCTCCTTCCTGTTCCCAGACGGGACTAACGCCCTGTAACCCCGTGGCTGGACTCCGGCCTCCCTGCCCCTGGCTCTTGAGCTCCCTGGAGCTTCCTCTATGAAACCGGCGTGCACAGGGGAGGCACGTCACAGCGGCCCGGATGCCACCATCGGACACGACCGATGGTGCCGAGCGTCAGGAGGGATGTGGGGGGTCAGACTCTAGGACGCTGCGGGGGCAGGAAGTGGCAGACAGACGTGTCGTACGACCCTGCAAGCCCCCTCCTCAGTCCGTGCCCAGGAGAAGTGAACACACACCCACGCAAAGACACGGACACAAACCTTCACGGCAGCACCATTCGTAGTAGCCCAAATGTGGGGACAGCCTGCGTGTCCCCCCACACAGTGGACCACTATCCAGTCCTAACAAGGACAGGGGCAGCAATGTGCACCACAGCTAGGGGAGCCTCGGACATGTGACGCTCCGCAGAAGGAGCCGGGTGTGAAAGGACACACGTCCGCGGTCCCGTGAGTAGGAGTGTCCACAACAGCCAATCCACGGACACAGAGAGTGGATTCGTGGTTTCTGGAGGCTGGGCGGGGATGGCCAAGGGCTTCTTCTCTGGGGTGAGGAGATGCTCTGAGACTGGGGGACGGTGACGGCTCCAGCACCGTGGGAACATACAGAAACCGCCAGACCGTCCCTCCGCGGGGGTCCCACGGACGGGGCATGAGTCGTATCTCAACAGCTAAGGCACGTTCTGCCGTGTTAGACGCAGCGGACCCTTGTTAGCAGATCCTGTACTCACGAGCTCACCTACTTGCTCTGACGTGTTTGTGACCCCCAGACCAGTGTCCGTGCCTCTGCCGTCGCGCATGGACGTGCGTGCTGCCCACAGAGGCTGGCGGGGCCACATTCTCTCTTCGCCGCAGCCCAGGCTGCCGTCAAGCATCCTTTTTGCTAGACACCTAATGCTTGTATTTTGCATTTTTTGTGTGTGGGTTTTTTTTTTGGTTTTTTTTTTTTTTTTTTTTTTTGGTGATTTCATTATCTGAAATGGCTGAAGGGCTGTCCAGTGTCCGAAGCACAGGAAGGCTGCGACGTGGCTCCGGGAGATGCTTTGTGTGGCCGTGACTCACGGCGCTGCTGTCTGGGAGCTCGATGCTCGTGAACCAGCCGTGTCCATGAGCGCGGCTTTAAGCAGAAGCACGTGCGAAACAGGGCTGCGTCCTGGATGGCTGATGAAAGTGTGATCGGAGCCTGGCAGGGACCTTGCCTTCTGCGTCTCAGGAACAGTGCGCAAAGTTCAGGGTCCCCGGGAACTTTATAGAGCTTAACTTCCACAGAGAGGACAGGTCCTGTGTCTATAGATAAAGGGGAAGGACTGGGTTCTCATTTAGGTTAGGGGGTCTCCAAATCTGGCCCGAGCTAAGCACAGGCAAGGGTTGGGTGGCTCAGCGCATGCCGGCCAGCCCTGAGGCTCTGAGGGTGCTGGGCGGTGTGACTGTTCTGGGAACGGTTCCGGGACAAGGTCTCCAGGATGCTCAGGAGGCTGGCTAAGAAGGCAGCCCTGGGAACGGAGTGTGGCTCAGGCGTGAGCATGGAGGTCAGGGAGCACTCTGGATGCCAGGCCCCCTTGGGTCCGTGGCTTGGCTCAGTGTAATAATAACCCGCCAGACAAAGAGCAAAACTCGTTCTCTAGCCTGACCGCCTGCGCGTCCCAGTGGATCGGCAAGCGCGCCCGTCCCGACCAGCTTCAGACCCTGTGAGCCTTGGTCGCGGTCTGTGGCTGGGACTTAGAAAACACTTGTCACGTGACGGAGACCCGACGTCCCTCTGTGTCTGACGCAGGGACCTCCGTCTGCAAAAGCACCGGCTCCTTTCCTGTGTGTACGTTCACGGGCAGCCATTTCCTCCCCGAGACGCTCGCTCCGGGGAGCGGAGGGGGACGCGGAGGCAGCGGCGGGTGTGCGTGATGAGCACGGAAAGCCAACAGCCGGCACCATGAAGCGGCTCCAGGGAAGACGGCCGCCTGGGTAGAGACAGAGGTGTCTGCTCACACGCGCCCATCGCTCGCCCGATGGAGACAGGCGTATGTCACACACGTCTGTGGAGGAGACGGCGGAAGATGAAAACCAGTATTAACCAGAAAAGAAACTGGAGGAAGGGCTAGGACGGCACACAGACCTGGGCAGAATCAGACTGGATGTGGGTTCCCAAGACTGTGCGCCACGACCCGCGCACCCCAATCGCACGACCATTCCAGGCACCTGGGCGTCAGGCGAGGCCGGAAGAGGGAAGGCCTCCCCAGACCGGAGAAGACGGGAGACGTGGGATTGGGTGCAACCCCTCTTGGCGTCTCCCCAGTGGCAGAGGCCATGGCTCAGCGGAGGCGGATGCCAGAGCAGGAGGGTCCGGGAGGACGGCGCGAAACCCTGGCTGGACTGGCCACTGACACACGTGGTGTGTGGCGGTGGTGGTCAGGGCGCACTGCTGGGGACACACACCCTGAAGCCAAAGGAAAGGCCCACAGCAAAGCAGACGTCCAACTGGAAAGAATGACCCTTTGCCCAAAAGTAACCCGAGCGGCACGACACTGCCCTCCTCCGGGGCTGGAACCCCGGCTTCCAGGCAGGGGCCCCAGACCTCCACCGACGGGACGGCAGGATCATAAAAACATGAGAAGCCCCGTGGGCTGATCTCACCCAGATGGGCCTTGGCACAGGACTTCCGGCCGCCTCTCAAGATGCCAGACAGGACGGGTCAAGGCTGTGGCCACTGTCACTCGCACCCTTGGGGACCCTCAGGGCGCTGCTGGAAGCAGAGACCCACAATCCGGTTTAAGAGAATGAGACTTAGGGGAATGAAGACTTTGGTGCCTCTCACATCCCGACCTCGTCTCCGGACTCAGTGGTCACGTCCAGCTTGTGGCTCCCGCACTGGCCAGAGTGGCTCTGTGCCGTGACCTACATCCTGGGGCTGTGCCCTCAGGGAGGCGGGACTGGGGCGCCAGGGTCTGCGGCGGGAGCTGGCTCCTGAGCTCAGGGTCTGAGCAACACCTTATTGGAACCCACTTCTTTAAGGGACGGCAGAGTCAGCTGCTCTACACTCATCCGGCCCCCGAGGTCTGGCTCTCAGGGACCTTCTCTACTGGCTCCACCCCTGTCTTCCAGCTCCTGGGGCCTCCCTGCTGCGGGGGACTCAGGAGGCACTCTCGGGGATGCTGTGGAAACCCGCCCAGTGTTGGCCGCTGCGTTCCCTGCCTCCTCTGGACTCCTGGGCCCCTTCTCCTGCTTCCTTCCTACCCTGGGGGACCTTTCTCTGACTCCCTTCAGATCCCTGCCGTACCCCAGAGCCCGGCACGAGGGCAGGGGTCCGCCGTGTGCGGCTCAGTTTGACGTGAGAGTCTGGTTCCTCTTCTCCATCCTTCCTGCCGCCTTGCCCGCCCACCACCTCCAATCAGCCTCTTCTCACCGATGTGCCCCAGGATCCCTGAGCCCAGGAGCCACAAAAAGGGGCCAGACACCCCGCAGACCCCAGCACCCACAGCAGGGCGGTCCTGATGGGTGACGAGGCTCACGAGCACGGACCAGAGAGGCTGCCCCCGCAGACCCGCTATACGGATCATGGCCAGGGCAGGGCCAGGCTGCGGGACGGGAAGCCGTGGTCGTCACGTCCGAGTCCCCAACTCTTCCTTCCTTTCCTTTCCTTAAACACGGCGCACAAGCCCCACACCTCCCGGCGGCCTGGGCAGCGCTGCCCCAGCTGCTGGAACAAGCCCCCGGCCTGGGCAGGGCCTGGGCCGGACGCCTCTCCTGGCCCGTCCCCTGGGCACCAAAAACGAGAAGACGAAGCACGAAGTCAGCTTTCCTGCGTCTCTCTCGCCCGGTTCTGTTCGATTCCTGGAAGGCGGGGCTGTTACACGAACAGATGCCCATCTCTCTGCCTCCCCGAGCCCAGGACTCTGCGTGGAGCGAGCACCCGGTACATGGCGGGTGACGGGGTGGGCTTACCCCTTCACCGGGGGCTGAGCCTGGAGACAGACGCCACCTCCGTGACCGCAGCGGCTTGGAGCATATCTTTTCCGGGAGGAAAGTGGGGATCCCGGGTCCCTGCGAAGGGTGGGGCTGGTGTCACCCCCACGGGGGATCCAGGCAAGAATCTTCATAACCCTAACGCCGGTCAGTTGAGCCAAGAACGGTCCCTCTGGCGGGTCCCCCGCCGCCACCACACGGGAGCTGCTCTGAGCTGGGATCAAGGGGGGTGAGGCCACTGCTCTGGGATTTGAGCCAACGGATGGGTTTGGAGGCCCTGGGGGCAGTCCTGAGTTGAGGATGGCAGAGCAGCTGCCTGAGCCCTCCCCTTGCTCCGGGGCTTGGGAACCCTGTCCCCCGCACGCGAGGCCTTCCGCTGGGGTGTGGGGGTGTCGCGCTTCAGTTGCCCCGTCCCCCGGCGAGCGCGCGCCCTCGGGAGTGACAGGAACTTCTCCATCGAGGACGGTCATCGACTCTTCCCTGGGGCTGCATGAGTGGTGTCTTCAGCCCACAGAATTTGGGAAGAATTTGGAGAAAAAAAGAGCCCGACGCCCAGAAACCCAGACTAAACAAAGCGTGTAGTGGGCGAGCTGCGGCGTGCGGCCCCGGGAGCCGGACGGTGAGGCAGGAGGGGGGCAGCGTGTGGCTGCTGGATCACGGGGGGGCCGGCCCCCGGGGAGGTGACCATGAAGGGGCCTTTTGTTCCTCCGGCACACGTGCAGGCTACCCCTAACCGGTGGGGGCGCGCACCTGTATCCAAGGCTGCGCCTTGCCATCCCCCACGGCGCTGACACTCCCTGGGGTCGGAGCCGGGGGCAGGAGGGCCAGTGAGGGGCCTGGACATGGTGTCATCTGCAAGAGCTCATCACAGGCAGTCCAGAGGCACGGGTGGCATGAGGAGCCTGAGGGGACACCTCCCAACCTACGATCAGACCAGCCCACCCTTGTGCAGAGGGGAAACTGAGGCCAGAGGGGTAAGCCCCTGAGCCAGCCCTCTGGCTGCAGCAACCTGGTCTCTCCTGCGTCAGCAGCTCCCATAAATGCAGACAGTTGGACTTAGGACCACCGAGGGGGGCGGCCACAGCTTGGGTCCTCGGGGGAACAGCTTTTTAAGGGCCAGTCCAGACTCCACAGACGGGAGAGCACCTTGCATGCACGCAGGTGGGCCGAGAGCCCTCCACACGCCCCTCCCAGCACATCCTAAGCGTGAGGTTCTTAAAGCAGGTGGGCGGGCCCTGTTTGGGGGTGCACGCTGGCCTGCCCTCGACGGGGACGCCCGGTGGGTTGCGTGGACGGTCCTTGGAGGACAGTCACCATCTCCGTTTGTTCAGAACTCAACGTGGCCCAACAAGGAGCAGCCGGGGGGCCTGCCACTCTGCCAAGGGGCTTCGGGGGGAGGTGTCTCTGACCTCCAGGTTCCCCGGGGTCTAGCACCCGGTGGGGTGCTGCTCCCGGGGGAGAAGGTGCATGAGGGGGAGACAGGGGGCACATGGGTGCCCCAGGTGGGAGGGGCTGTGCCCACGGATGTCAGGGCAGGGGGCCTGGGTGCTGATGCTGCAGGCTTCAAGGACTCGCTGGGGATGGCCCAGAGGCCCCTATTCAGGGGAGGCTGCAGCCAAGCTGGGAGGGAAAAGCTCAGTTACAGGGTGGACGGTCTGGAAATGCTCCCAAAGCCAGAAGGCTGAGCACAGACGGGGACGGAGAGAGAGGCTCGGCCTGTCAGCTACCTCCTCCACACAGAAAAGCCCGCTGGGGCGGCTTCATGGAGTTGGCCCAGGGGGCACGCAGCGCTCTCCGCCCTGGGTCCGCCCCCACCACAGGGCCGGTGAGCTGGGAAGCTCTTTGCGCCTGACAGCACCTCACGGCTCTCCTAGGTCTTGCTGGTCCTGTCCTGCTGCCTCCCTTGGCGGGGCATAGAGGGGGGCGCCCCTGATCCCGAAGGAAACAGGGGGACAAACGGCCCTGCTGAGGCCCTGGTACCCAAATCCCATCACACGTGCACGCACGTGCCCACATGCACGCCGGCACCCACCGTTGGAGCTCCTGCGAGGAGCCAGGCTAGAGCTGTGGCCGCGCCCTTCAGAGATCCCAGCCCCTGCGGGCCGGAGGGAGCCAGCCCATTCCCAAGGGGGGACGCTCACCAGGAGACGGTAGGAAACCCCAGGGATGGAGCCACATCAGGGCCAACTCCCCATCTCCCGGCAACCGCCGGGCATCGGCACAAACAGCCGTGCGGGGTTCTTCCATAAATCCCGTTCAACAAGCTCTTAACGACGAAATACCCTACTATTAGCCGAGACAACCACTTACTCAAAACAAATACTAGTCTCGAGCCCAGCGAAGGCACCGTCCCCTGTGATCGTCGGTTCCTGGCCTGGGCACTTCAATCTCTCTATTTATGAAACAATAATGGAATTCTATTTAACGGTGCGGCGCCCGAGTTCACCGCCTCTGAGGAGCTCGCGCTCCAGCTTCGCCCCGGGCGATCCGCTCCGTCCTATTTACCGCCTGGTCCTGCTTCACAGACGGATGAGTCACCGCGCAGAGAGCAGCACAACCTTTACGGCGCACTATTATCAAAACCAGTGTCCATGGCGGTTTTCAAAGGTTTCGTTCCGACCCAGCGGACGGGTTTGGGACGGAGATGCAAATGTGGGTCCCGGTTACCATAATTCCATCCCCGCGACCCTGCCGGCGTGACACCGTGTTTCTCGAGTCGGGAGAGACGGGTCCGGGCCGCCTGGCCTTCTGGAGGGCTTTGCGGAGGCCCCTCCCTCCCAGACAAGACCCTTCCCTTCTCCTCTGGGGGCTGTTCAAGAGCGTAGGGTGTTCGTCCAAACGCCTGGGAGCCCCAGCCACATGTACGGCCCGGGTGGGGGCTCACGGGGTCAGTAGGGTCCCCCCCGCCCCATCCTCGTGGGTCATATGGTTCTTATGCAACGCTCCACGTGGGCACGTCCCCCGTCCTGGGAATTAGCTGTGAACAGTCGAACCGCGGCTGAGCCAAAGTCCAAGTTCATGGGACAGATGCCCCCGTTTGCGGCAGTTCCAGCCAGAGGAGCAGGAGAGCCTCACTGTCTCCCCTGCAGAGCTCGCCACACCCCTCAGCTGCTGGGGACCCACTGAAGTCATTCCGAAGGCCCCCTAGGGGTCGGTTTTTCCGTTGGACCCCCCACCCCTCCAGCCAAGATGCGGGTCAAGGATGTTTAGCCTGAGCCCCGTCTCTGCCTCTGGACCACTCCCCTGAGTCCTGCAGCCCCGAGGGAGCCCGCGGCCTTCCCCTGCCCTCCGTTTCCTCCTCCCTCTGGGGAGGCGGGTGTACTGTCTTTCCTTTCCCTTCCCCTTCCTGACACCCCCAAGTTCTTATCTGCCACCAGACAGTGCGGTCAAGGGCGAAGGTTACGTGTGTGCTACTTGCCAAGAGAGCTCTTGTCAACACGCGGGGCGGCAGGGAGAGGCGCCCCGGGGCCCCCGCGGCTCTCGGGGGCTGTTTATCTCTCCACGCTCTTGGTCTCCCCGTAGGTGGGGCCGCGGCGGGCCGTGGCGGAGGATCAAAGTCTCCCTGGACAGAGCCGGACGCTACTGTGATTCACAGCGGCTACAAACGCACAGGCCTGGGGAGGCCACCCCCCTCCGCGCCGCGTTATCGCTCCCCGCTCCGTCTCCTCGCACTCCAGCCGTAATAACGCGAGTGTTGAGTAATGGGCTTGAGGCCCGCCCAGGTGATGCCGTTGGACAAAACGACTCGACATGTTTTCCCCTCAATGAATTCATCCTGTCCAGAAGGTCATTAGCACGACCTTGAGAGGCGAGCATCTTGCCTTTCTGAACGGATCCTGTCTTTCTGCGGGGTTCCTCTCCCAGGAGCGGCTCTGGCGGGCCCCGAGGGACCCTGTGTAGGAAGCCCTGTGGGAATGTGCCCACTCTGGGCGGGACAGACAGGCCCAGGACGAGTGCCCAGACCTTCCCAGGGGACGTCCCCAGCCAGGGAGGGCCCTCGGTTTCCTTCCTGTGGAGAACAGCGGCGGGGCCCACACGTGTCCCCGCGTTCTAAGCAGTCGTCTCCACCTGGAATCAGCTCGGGCGGCTGTAGGACTTGATGTGAACGGGCTGGATCACTGACCACAGCCTGGGAGCCCCGCAGAAGGGGTGGGCTGGGCCCTGAGAATCTGCATCTCTCACGAGTTCCCAGGCGATGCCGAGAGTGGCTACCATTGTCTCTCACAGGCAGGTCACTTCTCTAGCACTTGTGGCTTTTAGAACTTCTATAAAATGGGTGCCGGTTCCATCAGCAAGCCACAGGCTGGGGAGGCCTGGCCCACGGTGGCCGGCAGCAGTCTGCGTGCCACAAGGCACCACGGAGGCCTGTAGACCCCGGGGCTGGCCCTCCGCGCTTCCGGCGGCTGGGATAAGCACAAAGACGTTTACTGAGCGTCTTACAGGTCAGCTGCCTTCTGGGCTAGGTCCTTGTCCCCCGCTCCTAACTCTGGGGCAGTCGCATTGCTGTCTGTCCGCTGGGGCCCCGGCACCCCGCTGCTCCCCGCCCCCGGGGTTTTTCTCCTGCGCACCTCCCTGGTGTGGAGGACGAGACAGTCTCTCCCAGGTCCTTCCGTCAGGCGGCCGGCTGCCCTCTCACGCCACAGGACGGTTAATAAGGCCCCGATGAATGATGGGGATGGATTTCTGCACCACTAATTTCCGTAACTATCGCTCTTTGAAAGATAGCTCGGGTCCCCCGTGCTCCCGGCCCTTCCCAGACAGAGCTGTATTATGTGCCCAAGTTCAGGGCGCGTATCCCGTTTCACGGATCGAATAGGGCTGGCCTCGGAAAATCTTGCAATATTTTGCGATCGCAGTGCCCCCGTCTTGAGTTTCTTCCCCTTTGAGGCCCCCTGGAGCCCCCTCGTCCCCGGAGAAGGGGGAGCAGCTCTTCACGCAGCACCCCAAAGGCTCGGGCCCGGCGGCCTGTCAGCGGCAGGGACGGCACTCAGGAAAAGGCGTGGGAGCCACACGCCTGCTTGGCCACAGTGACCCCGGCCATGTCCTGAGCTTGTCCCTCTGTCCCCATCTGAGCCGGTCGGACTCAGCTGGGTCTGGGCTCGGAGGGGTGCGGAGAGCAGGACGGAGAGCCCGCCTGAGCTCCTTTGGGAGTGCTGGCCTTCTGGCCGTCCGCGTCCCATCCCCTCTGTGGGGCTGGAGGAGGCTCCGTCCCCTGTGCGCCCCGCTCTCCACGTCGGGGCCATAAGGATGCTGAGACCCTCTCTGCCACCGGGTCAGGGGAAGGTGGAAGGGGCCGACACTTCACGGGGCTCGGAGCCAAGCCAGGCGGGTGGACACGACCCATAATTTGCTTCCATTCTCTACTCCCAAAGGCCGGCACCTGCCCTCTCGGGGAGCCAAGCACAGGAGACCAGAGCCCTGGTCAGCATTATCAGGATGCGGACGCGGGCTGGGCTGCGGAGGCCAGGACAGGCTTCCGGGGTTCCGGCCCCCACCCCGGCGCGGTGTGGGCCCCAGCGAGTAGCAGGAAGGCGGGTCGAGTTCAGGAAGCAGCCGGCAGAAGGACAGCACGGGGGCCAGAGGTCCAGACCGCGTCTAGGGGGAATGCGCTGTGGGCACACAGCTGTGAACTTGGGCGTCAGCCCCTACACGGTGCCCGCGTGGCTGGGAACACAGGCATCAGCCCCCTTAACTGCCGCCAGGTAGGCGCCTGGTCTTGCTGGTGGCTCCCACAAGGCTCCAGAGCTGCACGGCTAAGCCAGGTCTCCTGCGGGTCCGTCGTCACGGACGGCCCCTCAGACTGTGGCGGCATCAGGCCTGCTTGGGGCCCTCGCACCTGCCGCTCGCCCACCCCACCCCCACACATATAAGCACAGGCAGCACGTACCCCAGGGGCCTGCGGCGAGGGGCCTGGGACCACACTCCTATGGCCCTGACCCTCTCCATCTTGTGGCCCCCCATTCACGTGCCTGTCCTGGGACCACATGGGCAGCCGCCCCACCCCCGGGGACCGTTCCACCCAAGGCCAGTAGCATGTGCCCAGACCCCGAGGCAGAAGGCAGGGTCCCACAGACAGACCCGCTGCACGGCGGGGGTCCCCGGCCAGAGACGGAGGGTGTCCAGGCCAGGGGCTGGCTGCACCCCTGCCCCAAGGCCCCGTAAGGATGTGGCTCCGGGATCACAGGCCAATCTCCCCCGTCAGGCGCTCCCCACTCTGGAAATTTTGAAGCCTCCGAAACCCTGAAGGCCTTGGCCAAATGCAGGGAGAGGACACCTGTCTTTCCTCCGACGGCATCGGCAAAGGAGGGGTGTCCTGGAACCCGCCCCCCCCAGGACGTGTGCTGGGAGCAGGAGGGAGGCGGAAGGGTAGACCGTACTTCTCTGGCCCTAATGCCTGGCACCAGGCTGGAGGTCTCTCACCAGCACTGTGAAGGCTCCGGGGTGAAGTCCCTGGAGCACGAGCCTCAGCCAGACGCAGGGGAGGAGGTGGCGGGTGGGACCGTCCTGCCAGCTCCCCTGGCTGAGCTCTGGGCACTGGCTCCTGCTCCAGCCAGGGCTGAACAGGGGACCTGCACTCTCACCCTTGACTTTCCCAGTGATGATCCCAGGGACCCCCAAGGGGTGAGCTTTCCCTGCCAACAGGGGTTGAAGAGCCTGGAACATGCTTTCTTCTGGAAGCCGGCAAGGTGAAGAAAGGGGTCCTGGCTGTGCCCTCGCCCGACCCAGGTTCTCATGCCACAGAGGATGTCGGGGGTCTGCCCGGAGCTGACCCCCTGTCCAAGCAAGGGGTTGGGCATGAGGGTCACAGGTCAGCACTCAGCAGCCAAGGCCTGAAATGCTGGGAAGTTGGCCTCAGTGTCCTCGAGGCGGGGAAGGACCGGTGTCTCAGGGATGCAGGTTGTCAGGCCCCCAGATGGGACACCGAGGTCTCTGGGGCAGCCCCTTCTGGCGGAGAAGCTTGGCCTCCTTGCTCTGTGGCTTGCATGGCCCCGAGCAGACTAGCCTCGAGTTCCAGCTCCTTCCCCCTGAAGCACGTGAGCAAGCAGGCCCCTGCCCTCCGTGCCTCTGTTTCCCTCTTTGGAGAAAGGCCCTGAGAGAGTGACGTGTGCAGCACATGGAAACCTGTGGGTACGGGGGCAGGTGGGGCAGCTGGCCTGGCGCCGATGGCGTGGGAAGTAGACGCGTGCTCTCGCGACGCCCAGCCCCTTGGGGGGTGTCAATGCTCAGAACCCTCTGCCCGGTGCCCCGTGCCCTGCCCCTTGGGATAGTCCAGCAGCCCCGCGCTGTCCCCTCCCAGCCTCAGGGGAGCCTATTGTCCTCCTCAGGAACCCAGAAGGCTCTGCCAGACAGGGTGGGTGGGGAGGCCTGTCGAGAGGAGGGAGGGGGTGTAGCCAGGGCTGACCTTCGGGGAGGCTTGGGAGTCGCCGCCTCCCCCCCCCGCCCCGCCCCATTCCGCCTCCGTCGGGGACCCCGTGGGTGGGGCCGGCCGCCCCTTTATCAGCATGTGCTTTCCACCGCTCGCTCACAAGACATGGACATTTTGGGGTCTGCGCGGGCTTGACTCGATGCCTGGGACCACTTGGAGGGGCGTTCCCTGCAGGGACCCTGGCAAGCGCTCCGGTGCCCGCAGACGCGGGTGGGGGGGCGGCTGGTGGGAGGAGGGCCAGGAGAACGCTGACTTCGTTGCTTCAAAACGCCCGTAATTGACTTTTTAAAAAATGACATTAGCATTTAAATAGTCCCGTCGTTATGAGGGTGAAGGTTCACTGGGATATGATCAATTTGTTGAGCTCCTCAAACGTTCTTTTGATATTTAGTGTTGTCGTCTCCGGCCGCAGGGCCTCTCAGCCCGGCTCTCTGATTAGGCTCCACGGTCCGTCGCAGAGATGCCTGCCGGCCGCCCATCGCGGGGCCTCAGCCTCCCCCCCATACCCCGAGGAAGCACATCTGCCTGTGGGTACCGCGGGCAGGCCCCCCCTCCCCCGTGCGGTACCCCACCTCCCCGGAGCAGTTGCCCGCCGCCCCGGGGAGCCCCGGGCTGGGCAGGCCATGACCACAGCTGACGCGGACCCAGGGCTGTGGAGGAGGACAGGGACCAGGGATGCACATCAGTCCCATCCCGGGTGCCGCAGACCTGCCCGTGCCCAGGACCAGTGCCAGAACGGAGAGAAACTTCGATCTGAGCTCTGCGAGCAGGCGTGAGACGCCAGCTGCCATGGGGTCGCCTTGTGGCCTGGGAACGTTTTCCAGAATTACAGGGATCAGGTGAAAATGTAAAATGACCTAAAAGAGAGCCTGAGGAACAATGGAGAGCAGGCAGGAGGGCTACTTTCCCAGCGACACCTGGAGAGGTAATAAGAATGTCCAGGTGGCCCACGGGAGGGGAGAGGCACTCACCTGCTGCGGGGCTGGGGCAGAGGGACGGAGTGTCCCCCGCCAGACTTGGCTTGATGGCTGGGGTTCACACTTCCCACATCTGCCTGGACGCCCCACGTGTGCCCAGTGGGCCCTGAAAACCTCCGCAAGGGCTGGTGGGAGAGGCTCCCGCTGGAGCTGGGGCCACACAGGGCCAGGCTGCCTCCCTCCTAGGCGGTCCCCCGCAGCCTCGAACACCCCGGGCCTCCAGCTCTGCGCTCAAGGACTCTGCTGGCTGGAGGGACCGGCCGGCATCTTCCTCCCACAGCTCACCAGCTACCCCTGAGCACATTACCCTGGGGCTCATGGTGGGGGAAGGGGCAAGGGCGGCGAGGTTCACGTGCCCCCAGGTGATGGAGCCTGGGCACATCCACCGCCGCAGCACACCAGTCTGCACGCACTAGGCTCCAGCTCTAGTCCTTCCTTGCTCTGCCCCCGGCCAGGCCAGGTCACCGTGCATTTCTGTGGTCTGTTGTGTAGGCTCTGGCTGCACTCTCTGAAGTTCTCTAGATGAAAGGCCTTTTTGAGAAACCAAACAGACCCGACTGCCCAGGGTTGCGACCCTCTCTCACTGGTCCAGGGTGAACCATCTGATTTCCCACCCTGAGGTTACACGTTCTGTCTACAGACCATCTGTGTGCGTGGAGCCCACATCGCAGGGTGGGGTGTTAGGGTGAGGGGCTCTCCGTGGGACCCACACGGTGCGCGGAACGAGGCGCTCGTCCCGACCGCCTGACACCAGGTGGGGAGAGGAATCTAGTCGCCCACCAAGTGTGGGACCACACGCACTACTTTCAGGAGCCCCAGCAGACCCTCCCGGGCGCACTGGGGAAGTTCTCTCCGACAGGGTCACGCCCCTCCCCCAGCACCACAGCTGCTGGGCCTCCATCAGTTAGTCCTCGAGCGCAGAACTCACAAAATCTCAGCCAGCGGCGCTGAGCCCTCGAGCCTTGGAAGCGTCTCTAGTGCTGTCAGCGATCCATGCAGTGCGTTGTGTGCGGACACGGTTTCGTGAGCCCAGGGCCTTGTTCTGGTCTGGCCCAGAGGTCAGCACAGTCCCGGATTTAAAAGGAGGTCTCGGGCTGCTCAGAGGGGACCCACAGCTGTGGAGCTTGTCTAATAACATCCTTAGATGCTGGAAGGTCTCCGGCTCCTCTCTCCGGAGTCCAGTGGAGAACTTCAGGGAAGGCTCAGGTTACAGGGAGTGCCAGGTGGGGTTATTAAGGTGACCCTTTCCTCCCTGACCCCCACCCACCTGTCCCTCCTGCTCTGTCCTGCCGGTGAAGGACCTCTGTGCCCCCCACCCCTCGGGAACAGGGTCTCCCCTCTGGGAGCCCTGGGGACCCCAGGGCTACCCACAGAGCTTGTCTGCCCGGTGAGACCCACGTGGAGGGCTGGCATCCACTTGTTGGGTCTGGAAAGCCAGACGGACACGCCAGAGCATAAGTGTTCCCACAGCAAGTCACTAGAAGGATAAACAAATCACCGGAGAGGAGGAAAAAAACATCACTCATTTGCCCCCGGGTACAAAACTGACATTTTAGGCACTAAGACACACACAGAAAAACCTCCCCAACCCCCCCCCCCATAAAACATTTAAGGCGCTTATTAAAACCAATGTTGAATACATGTGGGCAGTTTTGAGCCTGGGGAGGAAGAGCTTTCTCCTGAAGTTGGGACTCGCAAAGGAAAATTGTGAAGACAGAGCCTGGCGTCCCTGCCCGCCAGACGCCCGGCAGCTCTGGTGCCCGTCCCTTCTGCCCCCACCAGCTCCCTGCAGCCCTGAGGACCCCAGCCCGGCTCTCGACGCCTCACTGGAACGGCACAGGGGAGAGCCAGCACGGGGAAGGTGTGCCCCCACTGTTTCCGGAGCCTTCCGGAATGCTTTTGCTCTGCACAGAATGCTGGGCCACAGGGGAACGAGTTCAACATTTTGGCTGTATCTTCGATTGCTTTTCTATGAACACGGACTTAACAGGAGAATGTCCGTCCCCCACCCCCCCCCAACCCCCGGCCTCCCAGTCCCCTCCCAAGATATGCACCGCCACTTAAATGCTTTAAAACTTCTCACGCTTCAAGACCCACGCTGTTTATATTAAGTCAGACGGGAGCTGGAAAGGCTTGACTCTATTTTAAAGGTTCCCAAAAGGCAGATAATGTCTGGGGAAGCTGGGGCTTTTGATGTCGGTCTGCAAAGGCGTCCGGGCTCCCGGGGTGCTCTGGAGGAAAGACGCATCCCCCAAGCAGGCGATAGAGGGCGCCTTCGCCCCAGCCTCCGGGCAGCCTGGTGGCAGCTCCTGCCCGGCCGGACCGCAGGACGCGAACTCACCGGCTCGGGGGCCCTGCAGGGGCCTCTCCAGATGCTCCTGCGTCTCCCGGGTGGGAGCCGGGGTCCCCCCACCCCCAGAGCTTGAGGCGATGCCTCCCACTGCCCCGCCGGCTCCCCCGCAGATCACTGGGCGATGGCCTTCCGCATTCAGGGCTTTGCTGGGAGGTTCTGGGGGAAATAGGTAGACGACATGCTCCAGCTTCTCCCTCAGAACAGGGAGGCCGCCCGGCCTCAGGGCATCCTGCCAGGACCCTCTGCTCCCTCACCTCTGTCCGCGGGTGTCTGCCCTGGACTTCGGGGCCCCTTGCTTGAAGGGCAGTGCCCCACCACCGGGCCAGATTCCTCCAAAATACAGTGTCGGCAGAAACAGTAACACACAACCCACCCGCGCTGACAACCGTTCTCACGAGCTCCCCGGTTCTCTGCTGGGAAGCGCTCCCGGGCCCCGGGGCCGTGCCAGGGAGAAGATGATATGGAGGGAAATGCAGGAGAGAAAGAGAGGTCAGAGCTGCTCTGGCGGCCACCCTCTCCTGGGCCTTCGGGGGAGGGTTGCCTTGGTCCCCCAGCACCCAGCCCTGCAGCCTCTGCCCCGACATGCTACAGGGGAGAACGTGAGCCCCTCCCTAGGAAGGGACTGAGGCCAGGTTTCCCGAGGGCGACACACCGCGATGAAACAGGGAGGACCAACGCCAGTGACACACGCCGGGCTGCTCACTTTCTCTGCACCTGGTTTCCAAGATCGGGATCCAGGGGGACCTGGGTGGCCTTGGCCATTACCATGCTTCTGGGCTACTCAGTCCTAAGCCCTCCTCTGTCTTAGCGGAAGGCGGCCTTCCTCGCCGTGGGCTGATGCTCGAGACCCTCAGCCTGGAGGTTCAGCAGGGACAGGGCAGGTGGGGGAAAGGACTTCTCAAACCAGAGGCCCCTGGCAGAGCTGGACTCTGCTCGCAAGATGTCCCGGGGCCCAGACTACCAGGGGAGGCAGGCAGTGGCCCCCGCGCCGGGGGAGGGGGCATGGTCTCTGGGTCAAGGGCGAGTGTCAGCTCAGCAAGGAGCCCAGAGCCTCTGCCCGGCTCCCGGACAGCTCCCGGGCTGACCCAGCCAGCCTGCGTCTCCAGGGCGAGTGCCAGAGCCTGGCACTTACCGACCTCTCCATGGAGATGTGTGCGTGCCAAAGCCAGCCCCAAGCACATTCCTCTTCTAGAACATTCTGAGAACTCACGAACTGGGCCTGTTCATAGGTGGGCGGGTGGAGCCAAGTTGGATGCCAGTTTCAGATGCTTTTCATTTGCAAGTCCAAGGGGGTTTCCTTGGTAAAGCTGGGGGCTGGCGGCTGTACCCTGGGGGCAGACCGGGACGGGGGCAGAATGTAGGGTCGGCGGAGTGCACGAGAGGACCCCTCGGCTTCAGCAGGGCTCCTGGGTGGCCTCTGATGGGCTGCGGCCTCACAGAAGGCGTAGCCCCGTGGGAAGCCCAGACCTGCATCCCGTGGGGCCTTCGGGACCTCTGGGGAACATTCTGCTGCAGAACTTGCTCCAGGACTATCTTCCCTTGGCATCTGTCCCACCACCCCCCGCCTCCCGTCTCTGTTCAGAAAATACTGCAGAATGCCCACTACATGCTGAGTCGTGCTCTGGGGCCAAGAACCCATGTGGGAGACAGGTCCTGCCGTCCGGGGCTCGTGTCAGGATCACTAGGCCCTGGGGGTCCCCGCACTTGCCCCTCTACCCTGGGGCTCCTGGCCAGTGGCCGGAGCCCGAGATCCCACTGTCTACACCAGCCAGTCCTTTTCGCTGGGGGACGGTGTGCACAGGCATGTCTGCCAGTGCAGGCGGTGGGAACAAGACGCAGGGCGACGGATGTCTGGACACCTTGCAGCATTGCCTTGGACGCCCAGACCTGACAACGTTTCGGGACCCCCACCCCCGCCCCCTCCAGCCAGGGCCCTGGGCATCTCCTACAGCACCTCACTCTGCCTGCTCTGCAGCCGTGGGGCAGATGGCATCGCACCCCCTCGCAGATGGGGTCAGGGACCTGCCTGGATGAGGCTGCCCAGGGTGAAGGGATGTCCTGGCTGACTCTGAGCGGCCTCCCCAGACCCCATTTGCCTCCCCAGCAGAATCACCCTTGCTCCCTGCTGCCGAGGGGACCTGGTCCTGACTTCCTGTGGCCTCGAGTCCTACCTTCCCAGGAATGGGTTTTGCCCAATGGTTCCTCTTATTGGTATGTTTTTCCTGAATACGTCTTTTCAGACCCCAGGGGGGAATTCAGTGGGTGCCGTTGTGTTTCTGAAGCCACCGCCCTTGGTGGAGGCCAGAGTGACAGGTGAGGATCCCCCAGGGGCCTGAGGTCCGAAGGCGGCTACTCTCTGATGTGGGGGTGACAGAAAATCACGACCTTTGACCTCCACGGGCTGGAGACAGGACTAGAACAGGGAACTTCCCACCCAGGCAGACCCCTGCCCAGGGGCTGGGGACAGGGAGCCTCAGGGTGCCGAGTGACCGCTCGCCCCTAGTCCGGCCAGCCGCCGACGCTACACCATTGCCACGCCCACCACGCAGAAGCCACAGGCCGCAACCCTGGGGAGGCGTCCCCCGTAAGGGGGCGTCCGTGCTGTGGCAGCAGGTGTGATCACGCAGGACTTACACGTGTGCGTGTGCACCACCCGCAAACACGTGTGCACAGGGCGGCCCCGCCGGACGTACCCTCGAAAGGTCTGTGTCCCTGGAACATGGGCCCTCACGCAGCCGCCAAGGAAACGCGTGACGGGGATTTTCTCATTTAAGGAGCATGTGCTACTGCCACGAGTGGGAGGTCGTCGGTGTTTCTTTTAGGAGACTCGGGGCTCCAGGGGCTTCTGTCCTTACCCGCTCACCCTCTTTGGTGACAGGAAGGGAAGGTGGCGGCAGCCACGGCGGAGGCACTGGGCTTCTGGGGGACGTCGCTGGTCGGGATCGGGGTCGGCTCCCCGCTGTGGGGGCCCGGGCACAAGCCCTTGGTCCTGTCTCGGACCCTGTCTCTGCTCTGGGCCCCCCGGGGGGACCCCTCCAAGCCCGTAGAGTGTGGGGCTCCTGGGGCAGCGGGCCCCCCACCGTTGGTCTCCCTGGGAGGGAAGGGCTCAGCCTCTGTCTCAGAAGTTCTCACTTGTGTCCCTTTCCCACCAGCCGGCCGGAGCAGGACAGAGCCCCGAACTGGAGGTCAGGCCGGTGCCGCAGGAGGCCAGCCCAGTGGGCGGTCTCATGAGGCTACCAGGTAGGGCAGCTCGGGCCGTGAGGCCCTCTGAGGGCCACGCCCCCCCAGCCCCCGCCGTCTTTAAGGATCTGAAACGAGCTCATTCACCCCCGGATCCAGCTGTGTCCTGGGCCACAAGAGGCCTCTCCTTGTTCTCCTCGCCCGGCACCTGCCAGCGGGGACCAGTCTACCCCCTGCGGAGATGCTCCCAGCCCTCTGGGTGGACAGCGGGGCTGCGGGGCCCTGGTCGTCCTCTGCTGTCTGGTAGAGGAGGTTCCCAGGGCACACCCCGCGCTCTGGGGACCCAGGTCTGCTCTGGTGGCCGCGTGACGAGGCTTCTGCTCCCGCTCTCTTTGCGAAGGCCGCACAGAGAGAACACGGAGCGGGCCGGCCTCCGGGGGCCTGACTGTAGGACGGCGTGCCGTGGGCCTGGCACTCTGGAGAGCCGATGCACACGCAGCGTCCCTCCGACACCGCTGTGGTTGCCTGCGCTGGGGGAGCCACATCAGGAGATGCCTCGGAAGTCCCGGCCGGTGCCAGGGGAGCGGCCCAGACAGTCCACGCTGCCCGGGGTCCACACCACCGTCCCTGCCGACGAGCCCGTTGGCCTCCGAGGCTGCCTTCCAGGGCGGGTCTGTGCACGCGTCGGGAGAGGGTCGCTGTGGTGCTTGGAGCGCCCCAGGTGCACGAGGCCGGGGCCAGCGCTCTGTCCCCACCTTCCAGCGGGCCCGCACGTGCAGACACACCCACTCGCCCCACACACCCCAGCGGGCCCCTCCTGCCGCCTGGTCCCAGGCTGGTTCCTGTCTGTCCGCCGGTCATCGTGCACAGTGACCACAGGGCAGGTGACGAATGGCTGGTGTCAAGTCCTGTCATGCCAGTGGGGTCCTGAGGGAAATGGGAGAGGCTCTCAAAATGGCTTTATTACCAACCTGTGGCCACAGAGATGATCAATCAAACTGATTGGTGATGGCAAACACCGGGAGACGAGAGGCAGACGCCAGCCCCAGGGGCCGAGGGTCAGGGGTGGGGGGTGGGGGCGTCCGGGAGAGGACGGCGTGTTAAATCCTGAACTTGACTGTAGCCCAGGGCCCATTCATGTGCCCGTTCTCCTGCCGCGGCCACGGGTGGGAGGCCCCCTGGGGACGGGAAGTGCCAGGTTGGCCGGACAGGGGGTGATCCATGGGGCAAGGGGGCCGCTTCCTTTGCCAGACAGAAATGAGAACCTGGGGTCTTTCAGGAAACGGGGACCCCATCTGCAGCAGCTTTGTCTGCAGACCGGGGCGGGGCGGCGGAGAAGGGAGCTGGCCCGGCGGACACGGCCAGCAGCTTCTCTGGGACTGAGCCCCAACCTTCCCGGAGGCCAGGGCCTGGAGATGGCTCCCTGCTCACGCTGCCCAGGACAGGATGAATCAGACCTTTCTTGGGGAAGTGCCTCCCGCACAAGGACGTTTTAGTCAGACATAATTGCGAGGAAAAATAAACCTGCCTTAACAGAAAACAGCTTTCCAGTTGTTTTTTCCCGGCCTTGAAGCCCTTTCAACTCCAGGTTTTGGCAAGTCGGGCCTGTGGGTAATTGTCAACACGGTACTGTGTCCAGAGACCAAAGCCAGCGGCACGGAAGTGGCACCCGCAGTGGAGAGGGGCCGGGACAGGGCCCTGCAGGCACACGTCCCTGCTCCTGAGCACACACCCTTGCGGGCGTGGTGACCACAGGCAAGAGGGGACTTTGTCTTGGCCACAGTGCAGATGGCTCAGCAGCCCCGCGGAGGCTCGGGGCCCGCGCACGGGGAAGGCGGGCCTCGTGGAGAGCGGCCGGAAACCAGGCATGGCCGTGGGGATCTCCTGGTTTGGGGCAACCCCCTGGCGCCTTCTGGGCTCCGCCTCCTGATTCTCCTGTCGCCCCCGGAGAAAGGTCACCCAGAGTGCTAGGGAGGCCCCACGGGGCCCTGGCCGCGTCCTTTCCCCAGGGGCCCGATGGCCGACTCGATGGCCCTGCCACGTGGGCATGTGGCACAGCTGTGCCCCAAACTGCCCCTTGAAAGAGGGTCTCCGCCTGGAGCAGAACCAGGAGCCTCAGCCCACGGGGTCCCGATCGAACCCCCCTTGGAGGTTCCACCAGATTCTCCTCCTCCTTCCGCGGCCTCCGCCCTTCACAGGCCAAGGGGCGAGTGGGGGCCAGGGCCAGGCGGCTGTGGCCAGGGGCTTGGGCCGGGGTCTACCGGGCCGCAGGACAGGGTGCCCCCCGCCGTCATCGCTGCAGTCCTGCTGTTCCTTTGTGGGAACCTGTTACCGGACCCGTCAAGCCCACGGCCGACAGGCTGATGTGAGTCCCTTGGCTGGGTTCTGGAAGACTCGGGCTCATTTGCCAGGCAAAATTAACGAGGAAAGAAAGACGTAACGAGATAGTAATTTATGACTTCCGCTGGGCGGCTCTCCCTGCTCCCCGCGCACCGCAGCCCGTCTCCTTTGAAGCGACGCTCCTCCTGCCGAGGACCGGGCCGGGCCGCCGAGCGGCCGCCCACGGGGCCCCCCAGCCCGGACGCGCGGGTCCCGCTTTGCCTCCCTTGGGGTCCCCAGCCCTCTGAGCGCCGGTGTCCAGCCCAGGCCACGAGGGGCAGACCCACGGCGTCCCGACCGTGGGCCCGGCGGCCGGCTTCCCGAGGACCCAGGACCCAGGCCCCCAAAAACACAAAGGAGAAGCATGTCATGGGAAAGCCGGGGCTGCGGCAGCAAAACAAGGCCTTCCTAATGGCCACCGAACTTGCTGGGTGTCAGTCTAGCTACTTTGTGCAGACTCTGTAATAATCACGCAGCTCGGAGACAAGGCTTCTCTCCGGCAGGAGCCACTGTGACAGGGCCTGCGAGGCAGGTGTGACTGTAATTAGCTATTGTTTGACTATCAAAAGTCAGGGCTGATTAAAGCCACTAAGCACAAGTGCACTATTTTATTTCAAAGAATATTATGAACTGCACGCTGGGCCCTTTCAGAGGAAGGCCTTCCTTCCGCAGCGGCTAAGAGCCCATGCCAGCAGTAATCAAACGCGAAATCTGCATAAAGCTTCAGGGTTTAATTCAAGCAGAGACCTTTCATTAGAAATATGTTACTTTATGAAATCTGGTCGCCAGCAAGGGGAGAAAAATGTGACTTCTTAAGAAAAGTGAATGGCACCTCTTTAGTGATTAACCCGGGATTAATGGAGGTCCCCACTGCTCGGTGTAAGTCCGTTTTATTGCTAATTCATTTAGGTACCATTTCAGATGTGCCTGATGAAAGTTACCTGCCAGGGAGCCAGGTTTTGGCAAGCGAGGATAGCCATTACGCTCCAATCCCCGGCACACTTTTTATTAGAGAAGCTTTGAAAAGTGTCTTGTGTGAGTCTTTCTTTCCCTTTCTTTTCCAGGGACTTTTTATTTAATGTGCTCAATTAGTTAAAGATTCGGATCCTGATTCATTATTCGGAGGCTGAAGTGGCGGGCTCACCTTTAGGGGCTCTCTCCTCGCTCCCGCGCCCCACCACAGGCCCGCGCTCGGGCGCCATGTACAGACCCGTCACCCCCACTCGCCACGGTGCCACGGCCGAGTACCCTTGGTCCTTCCAGGCTCTGGGGCCCCGGGACGCAGCCCTCTCGCCCCCAGAGGGCCCCACACATGTTCTGAGAAATTGGGGTTTGGGTTGGTGGGAGGTGGGTTAGGACCGGCGGAGCCGTCTCACCCCACCCCTGTCCAGCTCCGGGCCCTCTTTCTGCTTCTGGGAGGGCGCTTGCCTCATCTTTCCATTCTAAAGGCATCCCCTCCCACGCAGGCCCTGTCGTGCTCCTGGCAGCCCCGGCCCCATGCAGCTCAGGTGCCAGGCGGCTCCTCCCTTCACAGCCGGGCTCGGGGTGGGGGGGGCGTCCCTGCCCCGCTCCCGGGGGCTGCAGAGGGGGAGCTGTAGCCCAAAGGAAGCGGGTGGGCCAGTGTCCACACCTTCTCAGTCCCTCTTCTTTTCCCAAAATTTTATTGGAGTCTCGCCCGTTTGCTGTGATTTGTTCCTTTCTCACGGAGGGAACAGATTCCCAGTTAGGGGAGTCCTGCTTTGGCTGGACTCTGCCAGTCTATGCGGCCCCACGTGGCAAGAACAGCGAGGGTCCCCAGCACTCCCGGACAGGTGCCCTCTCTGCCCCTGCGGCCGGCTCGCCACCCAGGCTCCGGCTGAGAGCCCTTCACGGACACCCGGATGGCCTGATGCACCCCGGAAACCCCGGCCACGCCCCGGCCACGCGAAGGACCTGCCAGTAACGAACTAACCAACTTCCTTCCTTCCTTTCTTCCTCTCGCTTTCAGATTCATTTATCCATTTTAAGAAAGACGGGAAGGGAGGGACAGGAGAGAGAATCCCAAGCAGACTGTGCTGAGTACAGAGCCCAACGCAGGGCTCAGTCCCACGACCCTGAAACCACCCACAACCTGAGCCGAAACTAAGAGTCGGAGGCTCAAACGACAGAGCCACCCAGGTGCCCCACGACCCACAGCTTTGTCAGTGCTGTTCCCCACGTTATTCCGTGCCCCTGGGCCTTCGCACATTCCCTTTCAGTTTAAGCATGTCCTCTCTGGGACAATCACTGATTGCTTACTGCTCTGCCTCTTAAGTCCTGCCCCCCATGCAAAGCTTCTGCAGCCCCTGCCCCCCCGCAGATGGCCTGGGGGTTCCTTCTTCGCCCCCCAGGACCTGTGAGCCCCACGTCAACTATGAGTGAACCCCTAGACCGGAAGGGCAGGGCCACATGGGCCACGCAGGCCTCGTGGCAGGCATGGTCAAGGAACAGTGGATGAAGGCGTGGGTACGGGAAGACCCTGCCCGGCCTGGGACTCGGTCGAGACGGCGGGGGCACGAGACTCTTCCCAGGAAGGCCACAGTCAGCAGAGACCGCAGTCCTCTCAGAGGAACACATGCGTCGGCCCCTTGCCACGTCTGTGGGCCATGACTGGTCTGTGGGCCCTGACCCTGTCCTGCTCAGTCCTCGGCACAAGCCCACGAGGATGGCACGGTCCCAGGACCACAGTTGCTTCTGTGCAGCAGGCGAGAGGCCCCTCTCGTGGCAGAGCCCTGAGGCTTTGGGGTGGCAAGCCAAGGTCAGAGGGCCTGGGAGTGATGGAGCTGGAGACCCACGTCTCTCCCACGACCACTGCCCTTCCTCGCCCTCGGGGGTCGGGTGCAGGGCAGGGAACCTTGGCCTCGTTCCAGCCCTGGAGCGCCAGCCCCTATCCCCCACTGAGGCAGCAGGCGAGGGGTCCCAGCTTGGGGCCTCCCAAAGATCCAGGCCTCACAGCAGGAGCTTCCGAGTCGCCCTCAACGCGTGCCCAACAGAGGGCTCGGAGCCAGCACGTCTGCAGTCGTAAACCCACTCTGTTGCAGGGTGAACCGTGAGTGTCGCCGGCCACAGGGAGCTGAGCCCCAGGACGTGGGGTGTCCTGAGAACTGGCCCTGAGCCCAGCACCCTGCCAGACCCCTGAGGGCCAGACCGGGACGTGCGGAGCAGCGGAGAGACCAGCAGCCTGGGCCGGAGGAATCTGCCTTCGCGGGCGCTCACGGGGAGCCCCGCTGCACCCGCCCTGGCGTCCATTCCTCTGTGTCCTGACAACTGCAAGCGAGAACACATCCACGCCCTGCCCACCTCTGCAGGAGGGACCTCTTGTTCCTGCCTCTGGCCTGGCTGGCCGAGCACGGCACACACAAGGTGACAACAGCATCTGGAACCTCAAGCTCTCAGGCCTGGTAGGATTCACCCCGAATGAAGGCGACGGCCAGAGCCCCCTGGGTTTAAGCACTTCCTGGGCTCTGCCCATCTGCAGAAGCTTCTGGGAGCTTCCAGAATGTGCCAGCCTCCTGCAAACCATAGGGGCACTGTGCCCCAGCATGGGTAGTCCCTGGTCAGACAGCTGTTCCCCTGAAAAAGCAAACCCGCAAGCAGGGGTGCCGGTGGTGCTGGGAGGGTTTGTCTTGTTGTGCAGGGGTGGGGCCAGACGCCAGAAGAGGATCCATCCGCTGTCCATCTGCAGCACGGGCAGCTGAAGGTGGCGTGGCTTTGGAGAGGTCTGAGAGAGCGGGGGTCGGGCTGGATCCAGGGAAGCAGAGGAGAGAAGGGGACACTGGTGCCCTGGGGCTCCCGAGGGCTGGTGGCCATGGTGCCTTTGTGCCCGAGGGGCAGAGATGGGCTGACCCCAGCCAAGGTGAAGCCAGAGTTGTCCTTGGCCTGTCCTGCCTTGTGGGTCTACCTCTAGCTGACCTTGAGGTGCAGCCTGGCCTTGGCCCAGAACCAGAACTGAGAGGCAAAGCCCAGCTCCGTGCAGGCCGAGACAGGTGTCCCCTGTAATCTGCCGGCTTGGTCACCAGGCCCTGGGGCAGTTCTGAGCTGAACCTTCAGTATCCCCTGGGACTAGGCCTGGAGTTGGTCAGCAGCGACTTTGGAGTGAATTCTTTACCCCAAACTTCCTTTTGTCACTTTTCTCTGCAATGAGAGACCCCTGGGGGCTCCGCCAGGAAGAGAAGGGTCTTCCCTGAGTAGCCAGGCAGCCGCCAGGGACTCCCCTGGCCACGAGTGACCCCAGAGACCTGGCTGGGGTGGCAGATTCAGGAAGGCCCCTGGCCCCGACCCCGGGGCTCTGTTTCGCTGTTGTGGGGGTGGGCAGCCTCCGCGACTTACTGTTCCTTCCGCGGGAACCCGACGCAAGAGGATTGGCCTTATTAATTCTGACTCCAGACCTGCAGGTCCCCACGTGGCCCTGGGTGCCCTGCCAGGGCCTGAGAAACAAGGACTACCCCCCCCCCCCCGCCCTCCGCCCTAGCTCGCTGCACCCTGGGGGCAGGCACTAAGGCCACGCCATAGCCTCCCAGGCCTGACCATCAGGACCCGCCGCTGCCTTACTTGCTCCAGTCTGAAGGTCAGCCCTGACCTTCGCGAGTCCTAGGAGAAAGCTTCTCCCTTCCCTTTTGCTTATCCCAAACCCCACCTGAAACCTGTACTGGGGTCTTCCGTTCTCTGCCTTGAAATCGAGAGGTCAACAGAGCAGCCGGTTTGGCCGGTGTGGACAGCAGAGCCTGTGTCCCATCTCCCGTCCCCTAGAGGCACAGGGGGCAGGTTGGGGGGCAGGTCCAGGTCATCGCTGACAGCCCTGCCCCTCTAACATTCTAAGGATATTAGGATATCCCAGCAACCCCAGTGGGCTCGGGTGGGGGGTGGGTGGGTGGCCCAGCTCGGCCGCTGGTGTCCCAGTTGTCACCAGCCAGGTAAGTGCCCTGGAGGCGTGGTTTCTGCAGAGGATTGTGGAGTTTTCTGTGCCCAGAGCTGACCTGTGCTTTCTGGGACCTGCCCAGGGAGCGGGGGCCACAGTGACTGCCCACCACACGGCACCAGCCCTGTGACCCACGTGTCTCCGGCAGGGCCCCCTCGCCTCCACGGCCTGCCCCCCACAGCCCGGACCCCCGGTCCCCATAGCCCGTCTGACGGTCGCTTGTGAACGTGCGTGTTAATTATCTTGCCACTGCTGTAGTGTCTCCCCGTAGCCCACTAATTAAGGGGGTCACAGTCTGAGAGCATGTTTACCCAATAAGCTTTGTTTTTAATTATCCTAATTGCTCAGAGACCAACAAAGACTCTGCTCTCCTCCTTCCCTCAGTGGGTTAGTGGACGACAAACACACGTGCACACGCCCCACCCGGTGCTCCCCAAGGGGCCAGGTCTGTGTCCACAGCAAGGTCGCGTGGTTCATGCTCACGGGGGCTGCTGGGCGTGCACCCAGGGCCTGGTCACTGTGTGTTCACACACGTGTGCAAATGGGAGCCACAGTCTGTCAGTCCGAGGGCCACGGGCCCAGGCGGGAAGGAGGGTAGACACCTGCTTGCCAGATCCTAAGGTCAGTGTGAGTCACCTCGCGGACACGCACGTCGTCTGTAAATGGTGGGCAATCCCGGCCCTAGCCTAAGTGGGACCTCAAACCAGTCTGGCCTCCTTATAGGGATGTTCGCTGACGGCTTAGCCAAGAACCAATGTCAAGGTCCTTCATGCTGGGTCTCTGCCTCCATGCCCACTCCCCACTGATGGGTGGGGTGGTGACCTGCTCTACCCCCGTTTGTAGGAGGAACAGAAGCTCAGGTCCCCCGGGGGCCAGTGGGGGCCAACGCTTTGGCCAGTCTGTGAAGCCCACTCTTGTTTTTGAGCAACTCTGAGTCAAAAGAGCACAGACACCTGGTGAGGCGACACTGGGCAGCTGTTGGGGGGAGCAGTCTGCTGGGGAGAACAGGCTGCCGGGGGAGGGGATGGCCTGATGGTGGGGGGACAGCCCAACGGGGGAACAGTCTGACGGCCTCTCAGAAAGTTAGAGTCAGTGTCACCTTAGGACCCAGCAGGGCTGCAGCTGGGGGTCTGTCCTGGAGAGCCGCAAACAGGGGCTCCAGCTGACACGTGAACACGTTCACGGCAGAGCTGCTCATCGGAGCAGAAGGTGGCAAGGGTTCCAGTGGGCACCGGCGGACGACCAGGGGAAGGAATGGGGGCAGGTCCCCGCGGCAGGCTGGGGAGAGGCCCTGACAGGTGCTGCGGGATGCACAAGCCTGGAAGGCGGCCAGCACACCCAGACTCCAGAGGCCACGTGCCAGGGGTCCACCTGTGGAGCCGCCCGGGTAGGAGAAGCCGCAGAGAGAGCACACAGGACAGCAGCCGCCTGGGGCTGGCGCGGAGGGGCCGCGGACGGTCAGGGGCCCCATGGGGCCGGGTGGAGGGGCGGCTGCCCAGCATCCCAGCGGCACGAACGGCTCCAAGATGTTCCCGTGAACTCGGTTAATTGTATGTTTGTGAATTTCACCTCCGTGAGAAAGGAGACCCGAGGAAAAGAGGCGTCCCCAGGGCCCGCGGCCGCCGCCGCCCCCGCCGCACGTGCCCGCAGCTTCTCGCCGGCTCCGGGAGGGACTGGGAGCGCGTCTGCTGAGGTGAGCCGGCCGGGAGGCCCCGCGCGCATTGTTCCGCAGGGATTAGGGCCTCGGCGTCCTCCGGCCTCTTCCTGCTGGCTCCCCCGGCGTCCGGCTGTGCCGGGCAGGCCTGCCCGTTCTGTGCAAGTTTCTGTCTCTTTAATAAAGATTAAGATGTCAGAGGGCCAGCGTTGCACAAAATCCCACTTTTATTAACTTCTCATTACCAGCTGAAGGGCAAAGCCCATTCCCGAGCTTCTGGAGCGGCGAGGGGAAAGCGCTTATTAAATACGCGTTTATGACGACTGGGGCCTCGGGCAGCGCGCGCTGACTCAGCACCCGGGCCGCAGGCCTCCCTGGTGGATGCAAGACAACGGGGACCTCATGCCAAGAGTGACCGCGCAGCCAGGCCCAGGCTGGAGGGGACGGCCCAGAGCACAGTGCGGAGAGAAGGAAGGGTCTCAGCTGCCTGGGTGGTGGGCACAGTGGGAACGTGGGGGGCCCCACTGTGGTGAGGGCGTCATGGCGAGGGAGGGTCCCAGGCCCACACTGGGGACTGACCGCCACGTGGACTGTGCTGGCCCGATGGCACGCCAGAACCTCCCGCACCCCCCAGACTTGGCCTCCCAGGATGGACCCCACAGTCGACATGCTCTGGGCCTCGGGAAGGGCCTCTGGTCAGCTTCACCCTTCCCCCCTTCCCAGAAGCCCCAGACGGGTCCCCTGAACCCCAGGACCGTAGGGACCTCTCCTAGGGAGACCTGCCCTCCCCCATCCACGCCGCGGCCCCACAGCCCCACATGAGGGCTGTGGGGGGATGTCCTCCCTGCCTCTCCACGCCACTGGTCTCAGTCCCCAGAGCTGCTCGGGCTCGGGCCTGGCCCCTTCCACCTTTACACACCCTGGGGAGCGGCCCCAGTCCCAGGGTTCCCGAGCTTGTGAATCCACATCCATCCTCCTACCCGATGCCCTTCTGGGACATCTGTCTAAGGGGCATGTCACAAGTAAGATGTACCGAGCTGACATGGCCGTTTCTACCTGTCCCAGTGCCCACTGCCTCCTCCAGGCTCCCCCTGCAGAGACCACGCCGGTCCCCAGAGCTGTCCTCTGTCCCCTCGTCTTCCATCGACTGAAGCCTCTCACTCTGGAGTATCCCCGATACAGCCATCTCCCCGCCCAGCTCTTGACTTCCCACACTCCCGCTCCCCACTGGGCACCCAGTGATGGGCTGGTGCAAAGGACCCACAAGCCCCTCCACGGTGCCCCTCCCCACCCCCCCCGCACTCGGGGCCTCGGCTGCATGCCCTCTGCCTGCGATGCTCTGGGCCTGGTCCCACTAGGTCTCGCTGCCCTAGGCCTTGGGGAGCTCCTCCAATGCCCCCAGAGGTGCCCTGGGGACACCCGCCTGTGTCCTCGTCCCGCAGCCCGGGTCTGCCGTGCCCGCCCACCTGCCGGTCGCTTGCAGCCGCTCCCGTGCCGACGGCTCTGTATTTGAGCTTTATTCGCCTCTTTGGTGAGTTACAGACTGTTTCTGTCAGCCCCCCAGGTCATACGTTGAGACCCTAACCCCCAGGGTGACGGTGTTCAGAGGTGGGGACTCTGGGAGCTGATAAGGTTTAGATGAGGTCTGAGAGGTGGGCCCCCGTGACGGGAACAGAACCCTCGTAAGACAAGATGCTAGAGGGTGTCCTCCTCTGCCCGCCTCTCCCTCCCCTGCCGGTGCAGGACGCCGCGAGTGGACCACCGTCGGTAAACCCGGCAGCGGGTCCTCTTGCTCTTGAACGTGCAGCAGAACCACACCAGAGTTCTGGGTTTAGGCAGCCCCGTCTGTGGCCGGGCCCGCCGAGGTCCGTGGGCCCTCTGTTCCCAGCCGCGGCTTGGAGAATCGCCCCCAACCTACAGTATGCGGTGGGTCAGTGCAGGCGCGCACGGGTCCCTCCGGTCCGCGGCGACGCTGGGCGGCAGTGTGGCCGAGTCCTCCCCGAGCGCCCCCCCTCGTCCGCTGTTGTCGCCCCGGCATCACTTGTGGGGGCCTCACAGGACACCCTGTGAGAGGGTCCCTGACAGTGCTGAGCCAGACTCCCCCATGCTAACAGAATGACGCGGAGCGTCTATGAGGAAGAAGGGAGCCCTGGGTCCTCGGAGGCCGGGACCTACCCAGGTGAGCAAACACACATTCGTTGAGCAAAGGGACACTTGTCGAAGGGCGTCACGTCCTACTGCTCGGGATAAGGAACCAGATGACCCGGCTCCAGGCCCTGGCTCTACCTCTCCCAGCTGTGTGACACTGTTAGGTTACTTGACCTCTCTGTGCCGGTTTTTCGCAGCAAGGGTAAGCGCCCGAGGCAACATCAGCCACCTGCACAGGCAGACCCCTCACTTGGTCTTTCCCCCAGCAAACACCCTGTAGTGTGGGGCCTTCGATTCAGCTGTGGGGCAGTGGGGTAGATGGCTCGGAAAGGAAAGGAAAGGAGACGGCGGGCTCTACTGTACTGGCTCTTCCCGTCTGGCTGCCTCCTGGCCCAGGATGGCAGCAGGATAGGCCCCCTTTGGCCAAGGAAGACAAACGGGCTACAGCCCAGCCCCACGGGGGACATTTCTGGACCGGGTCCTGGGAGGACGACACTGGCTTTGAAGGAAATGCCCTGTCCACGGGGCCGGCCGTGCTGTCGCAGGCCTGAGTCCCCGGCTGTCGGTGGAGGGGCACCCAGGCATGCCTGCCCGGGAGCCCGGGTGTTGAGGACTCACCCGGCCCGGGACTCGGCCGCCTGCGCTCGGCCTGTTTACCCAGGGGGTGAAAAGGCTGCTGTGTAAATAGACTTCGCAAAGTCCTGTGCTTTCTCACTGCTACGGCTTTCTGAACGCACATTATGAATTGGCGGGCTTATCGGGAGGGCCGTCTGGCAGTTAAAAGATGTTTCCCCGCATTGTGAGGCTGCATGGAAACCGAGTCATGTCAGCCCCAAGGACAAAGGAACTCAAGTGTTTGAAATGCAAAAATATTTTGACCCGACTACATCATTTTTCAAAGGAAAAAAGTAATTCACGGCTCACAATTCACCTGCTATCTTGCAGGAAGTCCTGTATTTCTTATTAACTCCCCAAGGCCTGCTTCTCTGTGTGAGAGGTCATCTTGGAGGGCCAGTGTGTGAGGGACGTTTATGACTTTCCTTTCCGTCTCTTCCTGTTGTTTTTTCTTCTAGCGCTGGCTCATGTTTGTGAGTGCCCGCCAGTGCACGGCTCCTGGCCTTATCTCTGGGCTCCTCCCAGACCAGAAACTCGAGTGGGGTACAGATTGTCTGCCCTGGGTGGCCGGGCCGGAAACCAAGGTCCTGAGAGGTTAAGTGACCTTCCCCGGGTCACACCGATTGACGGTAGAGCTAGAACTGGAGTGTCCGGGGTCTTCCGATGTCCTCTCCTGGACTCTTGGCTCCCCCATGTAATAACTATGTCTGAATGGGACCTCAAAGGCTCACCATCATTGTCACCATCACCACCATCACCACCATCATCACCATCACCATCACCACCATCATCACCATCACCACCATCACCACCATCACCACCATCATCACCATCACCATCACCACCATCACCACCATCACCACCATCATCACCATCACCATCATCATCGCCATCACCATCACCATCACCACCATCACCATCACCATCGCCATCACCATCACCATCACCACCATCACCATCACCATCATCATCGCCATCACCATCACCATCACCATCACCATCACCATCACCACCATCACCATCACCACCATCACCATCACCATCACCACCACCATCACCATCATCATCACCATCACCATCACCACCATCACCATCACCACCACCACCATCACCATCACCATCACCACCACCATCACCATCACCATCACCATCACCACCATCATCACCACCACCATCACCATCACCACCACCACCATCACCATCACCATCACCATCATCACCACCATCAGCTTCATCACCTCCCCACCTTGCTTTCCCTCTGGGCCGTAAGCACGCACCAGACGCTATTTCAGGTGGGCTCTGTGCACAGCATCTCAGGTCCTCGCTCACCACAACTTTGAGGCGGGAGCTATTGGCACCTCCACTGCACGGATGAGGAAATCGAGGATAAAGCAGGCCTTGGACAACCTTTCGCCTTCTCGGAAGGTCTTTCCACCCCCAAGCCCTTAGAAAGTGCCACTCCGTGGCGGCATGCTCCCATGGCAGCTGAACAAAAAGGCAACCTGTGGGGTTAGCTGAGCAAACCCCAAATGTCCCTGAAGCTGAGTCTGAGGGTCTGGCCCCCACAGCCGCAGGAACCAGAACAGCTCTGGAAGTGCTTCCCGTGGGGCAGCAGGGCAGGGGCCCTCGCCGGGCGCGCACGCCTGAGGCTGTGTCGTCCTGCAGGCAGGGCAGAGAGGTCCCCGCGTGAGCGAGGCGGTGGCCAGGGGGCCAGGAGGGAGGCGTGGGGAGGCGGAAGCTCTCCTCGGATCGCATCGTTGGTGGGGGCTTCTGAGGGGGTGAGTGATGTGTCATGCTGGGAAACCCGGAGGGGCGAAGCCTTTGAGGGATATCTCGGTGACACTGCAGGAGCCAAAAGGTGATTATTAAGAATCCTGGGTGTTTAATAAGGTGGCCTGGGTGCTGGACGTTTGTTACAGTAGCAGGAGGAGAGATGGGGGACAGCGTGCCAGGCACTGACACCAACCGGGCGAGGAAATGGGCACCAGCCCAGGGGGACATCACCAAATTAGCACCTGCTTCTGGGGAACACGCACTTCCCACTCAGACAGCTAGGGAAGTGGACGATCCCAGGGTTGGGGCCCCCCCCGGGCAGAGCCTCGTTTCAGAGTCTGGGTTTGGGAGCAATTCTGCAGGGGCCAAGGTTGCCGCTGCCTACGCGACCTCAGGTGGGTGAGTTCAGCTGTCTGAACCCCAGGGAAAGAGAACCTGTTCCCCAGAGCTGTCCGGAGTCAGCCAGCATGCTCCAGATGTGGCCCACACCCATCACCTCGGCCCGGCGCGGGAGCCCAGCAGCGAGCACGCAGAGGTGGCATCTGCTTTGCAGTGTCCCGGCCCCAGCACGACCTGACATCACACACGGAAAGATGCAATCGTTGCACCCGGGCCCAGGAGCTGTTACAAACCCGACACCGTCCGTCTCTGTGGGCCTCGCCCCTCCTCCTGGGTGGGCGAGGGGGGACAGACACAGGCCTCCCCGCGGGCTGGTCCTCCCTCCCGGAGGACGGCACATTGGCAGACACGGGACAAAGAAGCCCCTCGCCCCCTCGGCTCTCACTCCGTCCCGACCCAGGACAGCCCCCGCCAAGCCAGACCTTCCCAAAGATGAATTTGATGTTTTTCTTGATCTCGCCGGTTCCCCTTTCCTCGCATTTCTCGTCCAAAACAGAGCTACAAAGGGAGGAAATCTATTCGAGATTCCTCCTCCTCACTTCAGTTCTGCTTCTCTCTGGGGTGCCCATGCTTCAGAATCTCTTCGGGTGATTATCTGCTCTTTTGGGGCCTTGGTAAGCCAGAGCCTCGGGCGAGGGGGGCTCAGGAAGGGTCCGCCTGCCCGTGGCGGGCAGGACACCCTCGAGTCCTCTCCGAACGGGCACCAGCTTGCCCATCCCCGGCCCGCCCAGCGCGGGGGCTGGGGAAGAGCCCTTTGATTATTATTTTTGTTTGTTTTTGAGTCTCTCCTTCCTCTCAGCTGATCCGTGATGAACACCACATCAGACTCTCTTTATGTGATAATTTTCCATCCCCGGCAATGCAAACATTTCCGCGGCTAATGCTCTGAGTCTTGGCCATCGCTCAGGAGTAACAGAGGCGAGGTTCCAACAGAAAATAATAAGTCTTGCCTTTTATTACTTAATTCATCAGCAGTGTGGTGGAGAAACATCTTGTTATCTGGGTAAGAAGAAACCGTTCGCCCACACGGCCTCGGCTGATGGAAGGGCTATCAGGCGGGATGATGAATCCCGTCGGCATACAGAGAGGCCGGGGCTGAAGCAGGGTGTTATTCAAAGAAGGAAATATTATTAAGCAAGAAAACGGTGTACTCACCCCGAATCTGTTAAATTCAGAATCCCACTCTTCCCGGCCAAAACCAATTTGTTATCCTCACAATCTCCCCCGTATATAACAGGGGATAAAAAGGAAAAATGGCCCAGAGAAATGACTGCTTCGAATCACCCACCTGCCGGGACACGGCCCAGCCAGCACGGCGAGGAGGGGTCACTCCCGCCAGAAGTGAGCAGAGCAAACCCCACGAGAGGGTCCCGGAAGTGTGCCCCACCATGAGGAGCCGTGTCTGATTTGGAACTTTGCAGCGGGGGGGCCCCCGGGGGCCAGGACCCCAAGAACATGGGCGGCCGAGGCCCCTCAGCACAGGTGACTAGGGTCTCGGGAGGACGGGGATGCGGGGAGAACAGAGACCTCGAGGAATTCCAGTTTGTGTCTCCAGCACCCGAGCAGACTCGGTGTCCGTCACTGCTGGCACGTGTGTGCGTGACAAGGTCGCACTCTGAAACGCTGAAGCCCAAAGAAACAGCTCACGGCTGTGTTTCTCCCACACGCCTCACGTGACTCACTGGACGGCTCTGCCTATGGTAATTGCTGGATCTCTCCCAAACTTTCTGGCTACAGCGTTGGAGGGCAGAGAGAGCTGGGGGCTGTCGCGCTGGCCAGTGGCTGCCGGGTCCAGAGAGGTCCACGCGCTGGGCGGTTCATCCAACGACACGCGGTCCCGGAAGGCAGAGGCTCAAACGTTGGGGGAACGGCCCGCACATACGCAGGATGGGGAATCCTGACCACGGGGGCTTATGGCCCAGCGGACGGGAACGGTGCCCACATCTGGCCGTCACCGCCCACCACGGTGGTGGCGACCTTTGCCGTCTGGCGTTGCCATGGGCCGGGCCCGAGGTAAGCTCCTGGACGCCAGTGTATTTCACAAGAAAAACTCCCCGTGCGGGGTTCACTTGATGAAACGTGAGACGCTATGTCACAGCGAAGCATGACGTTACTGCTTCTGCCTGATTCCCGGGCAGCCTCCTCCTCCGCGTCCTCCCTTAGGCACATGTGACGCTCCACAGAAGACGCATGTGTGTGCAACTCGCCACTTTTCCGAAACCCCATTCTTGAAAAACTAAGTGTTTTAGTTTCATAGGGAAGTGGGCGTCAAGTCTGGCGCACCCATCTCCACGCCCCCTGCGTCCCCGTGATTGACGTCGTGCGGTCACGCGGTCGTTTCTTACAATGGATGGGCCGGTTGTGACCGTCACCGAGTAGCGCCCATGAGGAATGTCGGGCTTTGCGGTTGGGCCTGGCTGTGCTTTCCGTGGGTCTGGATAAATGTCAGGGTCGTGTGGACGCTGCCATGGAACCTCACGGAACAGCTCTCCTGACCGCAGATCTCCCTGCCCCACCGGCTTGCCCCCTCCCCCCACCCCTGGGAACCACGGGTCTCTTCACCAACTCCGTGGCTTCGTCTTTTCCGGAACCTGGTGGAGCTGGGGTCACACAGAGCGTGGCCTTCTCAGATCGGCTTCTGTCCCTTGGTCCCACCGACTTATGGCTCTTCACGAGGCCAGACAGCAAAGCCCTCTGTTCAGTGGCAGGTTGTCCAAATGCCTCTTTTGGGGCCCGGGGCTGGGCTGAGGTGGTTTACCCTCCGCCATCCTATGGGGTCTGCTGAGTCCCTCCCAGCCAAGGGACTTGGGACAATCCCAAAGATGGCTGGACACCCCTTTCCCCTGGCGGCTCCGGATCATGGATCGGAGCCCTTCCGGGGAAAGGGGGTCGCCCCTCAGTGCTGTGTGCGTCCAAGAGGCCCTGGAAGCCTGGGAGGCAGGGGACTATGCCAGCGAGGCGTCCTCGTCTTTTCCTGTGTGCTCGCCTCGCAGGGGCTCCGTTCTCGACCCGTACACCTCAAGTGACTCTGCCCACGTTAGCTGGCACCAGGGAACTGGTCATGGGTCAGCTCCGGTGCCACCTCCTCCAGGAAGCCTGCCATAGTAGAATGCGCTGGGGTCCCCTCCTCCGTGCCCTCTGCTACAGGCCCACACCCCCGCCATGACAGGCACCTCCTCCCACCCCGTGCTGCTGGCTGCGGCGGGTGCCCCCTCTCCTTCGGCCATCACCGTGACAGCCGCACGCCCTGCGCAGCCCGCCGGTCCAAGAAGGCCGACCGACGTCGCGCAAACGACGCCCAGCTGAGCCCAGCCTGCACTGGCCACCGTCACGCGTGTAAGTGAGAACCAGAGAGGACCGCCTTGAGCCCCCGAGTTTGGGGACGGTTTGTCACATCATCACACACGAGCTCCGTGACCCACCTCCTTGCAGTGAGCGCCACCCGCTCTCCATCCACTGTCCCTGGACTCGGCCATCCGCTGTCCCTGGACTAGCGCCGCCTGGACTCTGATGGGCACGAGCTCTGGGAGCAGAGCAGAGGAGTGCTCAGGGCGCAGGACAGACACAGTCCCCGGGGACGCTTGCTCCAGGGTCTCGTGGGTGGACACTGAAAACTGGCCTCTCCATTGACTCGTGCGGCCCAGTCAAGTGACTTAACACTCTCCGTGCCTTTGTTTCCTACTCAGTAAAGTGGGGACGAGAACCCCTGTCTGGGGTGACGGCGGGCAAGTGAGCTGACGGGCATCGGGCAGCCGGTTAACGGTGAATGACAGTGACAGAGGACCCCCTAGCTGGGACAAGCTCAGCCCCACGGCAGCACGAGCCTCGAAGCTGCTCTGGGAGGCAGGGGGGAGGCTAGAGGTTCTGTGGAGGCCGGTGCGGCCCCCCCTCGACCACCACACCCACACCCATGCCCACGCCAACACAGGAAGCCAGGCCTGTCACTCAGAGAAGACGGTGAACCGGCCAGCCAGGATGCCGGGGGTCCATCCCCTCTACGCGCCTGGTGCAGACGCCCACTTGCTTGGATGGCAGGTGGCCTCGCCGGTGGGGTGCATGGGACACAACCTTCCCTGGCTTCCGCCCCCGGGCAGGCCACAGAGACCCGCAAACGCAGGCCCTGTTGTCCTATATCAGGTCGAGAGGTTTCCCCAAGGCCTCCCACAGGCCTGTGCTCGGATGGGAGGGGGGCTCCCCGGCTCTGCGAGGGACACCCACGTCGCCTGGCCCCACGACCTCCCCGGCGAACGGCATCTGAGGGGACTCGGGAGCCAGGCCTCCCTCGAGGCCTGGGGTGCTCGGCGCAAGAGAGAAGGGGCCGGGTGGAGGGAGGGGTCGCGAGTGCTCACGGCGTCTCTCGCCGCTTTTGCCCAGGGAGGGACGGCCACCCGGGTATCTCTGTGGAAAACCAGAAGTCTGCTTCGCACCCAGAGTGGCCACACGAAGGGACAAGCACAGGGCTTCTCCTCCACGGCAGCCGCCCCACACCAGTGACGCCGACTTCGCGGAGGGTGTGTCTGTGCGTTTAAAGCAGAAGATGCCACGCAAGCCTTTGAGCGGATACGTTTTTCTCTCCCAACAGTGAGGCACAATTTAATTAACTCACTTCTGCACCCACCTGAAGATTACGGAGTTTATCGACACCGCCATCTGCCTCCCATAAAGCCGTAATGTAGATAATAAATCCGCTCCATTACCCGGTGCGAGAGGCGTCCTGCTCCAGACGGTCGGCCCAGCACCCTCCCCCGAGCACCGCCTCGGATGCCCCGAGCTTCCGCGCGGTCTCCTGGAGGGCCCTGCCACGGACACCCCCCGGCCTCTACGGTCTGACCCGCTGCAGCTGTCCCCGGAGGCCCCCGACACTCTCCGTCCATGGCCGGCGTCCACCCGGGCTCCCCCCGCCCCCCGTCTCCACGCAGACCCCAGAAGCCGCACCCCCAGCCTCCACGGAGCAGGCCCCGGGGCCCAGAGCTGTGCCCAGAGCCGTGCCCGACCGCCGTCTTGTTATGCAGCTGGACGCCTCGGGCCAGGTCGGGCGCGGGAGACGGACTGTCTCTCCAGCTTGCAGACAAGAAGCCGGAAATGCAGGAGGCCAAGCGCAAGGCCAAGGACCAGGTTTAGAGGGTTGGGGTGGGTTGGGAGTGGCCTTGGACCTGCCCAGCCTCCCCAGGTCTCCCGCCAAAAGGAGAGGTTCCTTTGTTTACCTGCCGGGGGGAGGCATATTTCCCATTTTTGAGTCTGTCCTGTGAAATGGATGATGTTTTCTCTGCCTTCGAGATTTAAGTTTGGGCACAAAGTGTCAGCTGGGCGGCTGGGAGGGGGAGAGCCTGGCCCCAGAGAGGGTCCCCAAGTCACCTGCTCTCTCAGCCCTGCCCGCGGCTGCTGGTGGACCCTGAGGGGGCTTCTGCTGTCCCTCCTCCGGGACCCCGAGCCGCAGCCCAGCAGTCTTTCGGAGGCTGCTTCTCGGGTGTCCCGGAGAGAGAAAGAAAGGCTGGCTCTTTGCTTTCTCGGGTGCAAAAGAGAGACGGAATTAAACTGTCTCCCCCCCGCCCCTGGCTCTCGGGCTCTGGCCGTTCGCAGCGTGCCCTCCACGGCCCGCTGGCGGCCACGGCTGCCCCGCACGCCAGGGCCCAGGGCCTTCCTGACCCACAGCTCCCCCGCCAGGGCGGGCAGGTGACAAACTGCACCTCGCCTAGGGAATCTGAGCCTTTCGGCTGGTTTTGGGGATCCTCGGCATGGGGCAGGGGCAGGGGAAATGGAATCAACTCAGTTTAAGGGCCTAAAACTGCAAAAAGGTGAGGTTTCTAACGTCCTTCCCCTGGCCTGCAGCTACCCCGAGGCTCACCATAGCCGCCACCGTGGGCCCATTAATCACCCTTATCAGGGCCCCTGCCGCGCCCCCCCCCCCACCCCGACAAGTTCAGGTGCTTCAAGGTGGCCAGAGGTCAGAGTCCACCCTCGAGCCCACAGAGCCTTTCTGTCCGCGGGGAACTGAGCCACTGAAATCACACCTAAGCCGCCTCTTCAGATAAGCGTCGCGGTTGTGCAATCAGAGGCCTTCGGGAGGGGCAGGAAGGGAGGCCGGAAGCCGGACTCGAGGGGGCCCGGCCGGTGGTGGCCCTGAGCCCTGGGCCCGGGCTGAGGCCTGCACCTCCTCGGGAAGGGGAGCGCGGAGGCGGCGCTCTCTGGCATTCTGGTCGCGGCCCCCTACACCTCTCCGCTTTGCAGCCTTTGATTCAGCAAAATCAGGGATGCAAACTTCTTAGGAGTACTTAGTTTCCATGGCAACCAAAGCTGACCTCAACATTATTGTTCTCAAGAGGCACTGACTTTACTATATGTTCATTCACTGAATTAATGGACTCCCGGCTCTTTTATGAGCAGCCCCCGAACAAAGGAGAGGGAGACGTGCCGTCAGAGGGCTTTCAGCCACTGCCCAGCCTTTTGTCGGGGGCTTACTGCGTCCGAGCAAGTCTATTCAGCCCCAGATTATCAAAATCAACTCAGGGCTGTCTCCGTGGCAGCTAAACACACTTTGATTTCATAAAGACATAACCGATCCCACATGCAAATTATTAATTGTGGTTGCAGGGTTCTGAGTGCTGGGGTCCCCCATTACCTGCATCTTTGCAGGTAAAATGCGGGTGAGTTACGGGGTGTTGGCGGGGTGTTGGCGGCTCCCGAGGGTTGCTGGCTGGGAGCGGAAGAGGAAAAAGGAAAGGAGTGCTAAGGCCATCCTCGAAGGCCCAGGCAAAGCGTGAGAAGGACCCAGCAAGGCTTCCCGCCCCACGGAGACCGGTGGCACCCCACGTGCGCCCACCAGCACTTTTGCGGGGGGGGGGGCTTCTGCATTTTCGGACCTCCCCTTCTTAAGAGGTGCAGAGCCACATCCCTTGTCTCTCCACCACCCTCCCCAGGGCCCCCAGCCACCTCCAGAGCACGCCAGAGCCACAGACTCCAGAACGTAGCAGCACACGCATGGCGGGACGTGGCTCTGGGCGCTGGGCGGAGTTTCCACGGCCCAGCAGCAACACGCTTACACCTTGGGGCATGTGAGCACAAAACACACTTAGCAGCTGCCTGTGGTCTCCACTCCTGCCTTCTTGTCACTTGAAGAGCTGTCTTCCTGGACGCCCTGGCCGGAGCCCAGCCCCCAGCATCCCCACATCCCAGGAGGGATCCCGGAGAGCAGAGGCATCTCCCCGAGGGGGTGGGGGGTGGGCAGGCCATGGAGCACACGCACACAACAGCCAGCAGTGCAGACCGCGGTCCTAACATCCAAATAATCATTTCACAAATTATAATAATTATCAATCAATCACCCTGTGTGGACAGTGCCAGGCTGGGCTATCAGACGGCTTTTATGACCTGTAGCATTTTGCACGTAATGATGGGAGAGAGATTTATGGAGCCATCGAGCTCCCTCTTCCAGCACCGGACTTCATTAGCTTTCTTTCCTCCGGACCCGGACTCCCCACGCACCCCTCGCGCACGCCGAGCCGCCCGCCCCCTGTCCCCCAGAGCGCCGGCTAGGTGGCACCTTTCTTCTTCCGGTCCTGGCCCTACCGATGCAAATTCCTGATTTTGGGCAGGCTGGGGGCAGACAGAGGAGGGGAGGAGAAGGAGAAATAAACATAAAAAAGGGAAAAGGTCACTTTCTTTCGTTCGTCTTCCCCCCAGTTGTACCGTATTAACGCGTCCGTCCTTTTCGAGATGGTCGAAGAAAACAAGATAAAGTGGGACAAAGAGAAGGCGGCCGGGGCTAGCGTGTCCCCTTTTCATATCACCAGAGATTAAATCAAAATTCTTTTAGCTGATACCATCTCCCCGGGTGGACTACACTCTTGTTAACGGATCAATTCAAGCCCTCCAGAAAGTCAAAGAATAAATTTAAGCCTTTTGCCAAATGTCTATCCTATCGGATTTTGATAAGACGGCCATTGAGCCTTAATAATGTCTTCCATCCATTTTCAGCGGGCCCTTAACACGGCTCTTTATTCGTCCCCAAAGCCTCTTCGCTGGGTCTTTTTATTACAGGCCCCCGCGGGCTCTCCAGGGAGCCGGGCGACCCGAGTGATGGATGGACAACTCGCTAGATTATCTCCCGCAGATGTTTGCTCTGCGGGAGCCCCGGGCTTTCCCTCTAAGTAAACAGGCGAAATAGAGTCCGCTGGAGGGAACAGTCCCAGAGGTCCAGGCGCCGAGGCTGGCAGAGGCGACGCAGCACGACCCGCAGGCCGCCGTCCCAGCGACTTCGTGGGCAGCGCAGGCTCCGCGCCCAGGGCGCACGCTGGGGCGGGCGCGGGTGGGCGGCGGCGGCGAGCTCGGACCCCGAGTCTCCTCAGCACCAAAGCTGGGCTGCGGCCTCGCACGCGGTGGAAGAAGGGGATGGAGAGGGATGCGGGGCCGCGGGAGGGAGCCAGGGCCTGCGGGATGCGGGATGGAGATGTGGGCGACCCCTCCAAGGGGCACCGCTGTGGCGGCAGCAGCAGCAGCGAGGGGTCCCGGGACCCGAGGGGCGGGGCCGAGCCTGGTGCAAGTCACAGGCGGCGGCCGCTGTCACTCGCACGGGAGCCCCGCCCTGCACTGCCGGCCCAGTAACCCCCAGTTCGAATCCCGCCTCCGCCGGGAGTGTGGGCGCAGCCGGCCTCCCTGAGCCTGAGCTTCTGTGCAAGCCGGGACAGAGGGATTCCACGACGGGTCCAGCAGCCTGGCTCTCTAATGCTCAGAATTTACAACCGGGGCTGCCCCACAAAATATCCCGTTTTCTGGACCTGCGTCCAACCACTGATTGCGTCGGTCACCGTCTCTGACACTTCCCCGATGCCCATAAGGAGCAGGAAGCACGGTCACCCTCGGACCACGATACTGGAGCTGGAGATGTCCGCGGACCTACCCAAGACCCCCCGCCTCCGGCCACAGCCCACAGTGTTTTAAGGCTCCCAAACGTGTGGGGGAGGGGAGGCCGCGTCCAACCAGAGGTAAAACTCCCAAACCACAAAACTCATAAATGGGGTCTACATCCTCTTGCCAAGGAATTGACTCCATGTGTCCTTAAAACAGCGCCGAGGCACGTGTGGTCCCCACCCGAAACAGCGTGTGTGCCCGTAGATGTGCACGGCTCTGAGGACCACAGCGAACCATGAGGCAAGACCCGCTACTTGGAGGGAAGGTAAAGGGACATTTACTCATTTTCCAGCCTCAGTGCATGAACCCACTCGGCTTTGCGTTTTCATTCCCATCTTCCTCCCTCTCTCCCTCCCGGATGGTCTGGGCGCAGAATCGACCCAGATGGGTCCAGAGCTAAGTCCCAGGGTCAGGTTTTGACCCTCCCACCAGCCTGACCCTGGGCACCCATCCCGTCACACTTGAATAGCCCAAATGCTGAGAGTGTCCAAGTTCAGCACGAGGCCAGAAAAATCCCAGATTTCAGGGGACAACGGAGTGTTGTGCGGCGGCTCCTTCATGTGAGGAGGGGTGTGCGTGGGGAGCTGGGCAGAGCCCCCTTCCCGGCAGCAGCCTCCCCACTGCAGCAGGGACCTGCGGAGTGATAGGAGGCAGAGGGGCTGGGCAGGGAGTCAGGAGACCTCGTTCCAAATGGACAGCCACCAAGGTCCCCTTTGCTCCGGTGCCCGGGCCCCCCGCATGTCCGGCTGCTGTGAGCGCCAGGTCAGTTGGGATTCTGGGCACAGAGGGCACCTCAGAGCCCTCCGCCGGGCCTTCCAAGGCCCTGTGTTTGAGGGGATGCCTGGGCCAGGCAGTGTGACCGGCGCTGTGTGCGTGGCACCTTCCACTCGTCCCCGAGCAGCTCTCGGGAAAGCCCTCTAGCCCGGTCAGCCCGGGCCTGATGGGCTGACAGTTTAGGAAAGGGAAAGTCGTGGTGCTCCAGGAGCAGAGGGGCCGTGCTGGCCGGGGTTCTCCCGGGGGGAATCTCGTCCTGGCTCAGAAGCATCCAGCCCTGGCCTCCTCACCATCTTCACATTTAGACTTGACCTTTTGGCCTTCTGCCTCGACCCTGGTACCCACACTGGACAGGCAACCGCCCATCCCCCATGAATGCGTCCCCTTTAAGCTCCCGCCAGTCCACCCCACTGTCGGGGCAAGTCCCACCGTGCCACCTGCTGCTTGCTGGTGGTGAGAAAAGGAGGATTTCGTGTTCTCTCTGGAGGTCAAGACCCTGAACCCAACTGCAGGGCTTTTTTGGGGGGAGAGGAAAGACTTCAATTCTTTGAAATACCGGAAAGCTCTTTAAAATCTTTAGCTACCTTTCACCTTTTAGGGAAATCCGAGTTTGTTCCCAGGGGCAGGAAGAGGGAAAGGGGGCTGTTGGGAGGGATGTTGTGTTTTAAGGAAGACAGACCTCAGGTCACCATCCGGCCGGACACAGACCCTGGGTTATAGGCGAGAATCGGCTAGAAGATCACCCCTGCCAGAGCTCCTTCGGGAAGTCACCGCAGGGTCAGAAAATGCCTCCCTTCACAGGGTTTTCTCCAAAATCAATTATTTGTGGGGTTGGACCTGGTGAGAAGGGTCAGGTCTCCCCCCCCCCTTATGGAAGCTGTGCCCAGAGTCCTCAGCTCAGACCATCAAGCCAGGCACGGGGACACCTGGGACATTGGGCATCCTTTCGTGACGCACCTCGGGCTCCCTCAGCAGAGGCCGACCGTCCCTGTAAACACACATCCCGCCCGCCATGCAGACGGCGAGACAACCCCAGGCCTGGGCACCCTCGGCGGGCCCACTCTCCACCTCTCCTGGGTGGTGTTTTTAGGCCAGCGTGACGAGAGAGACCGCCGTCCTCATTCCACTGGAAAATGCAGAAGCGTGGGCTGGCTACTGTGCTGGGTGTGGGTGCGTGTGTCCTGTGTTGGTGCGTGTGTGGGGGTGTCTCGGACTGGGTGGGCCCTGAGCCTTGTCTGATGAATGGCTTCTGGGTTTCTTGGTGTTTTTCTGGCCCTGGTTTACTCTCTGGATCTTGCCGAGCTAACGCCTGCCACCCAGGGACCCTCCATCAGCCACCGAGAGGGCAGGAGACACTCCCCCACCGCGGACGCTTTTCTTTTCACCTGATCGGCTGCTTGTTTGACGCCCCGCCCGGGCCCTCTTTGGGGGCTGCAGACAGCACAGGCGTTGTGGGATTCGCGGCCGATTGTGGTCTTTCCCGGTCTGTATTCTTCTCACTGAGTATCCAGTGGAGGTGGTTACACAAACGTGACCTGTGTTTATTTACTTCTCCTGCATCTGCGTGGCCTGGGGTTCCCCTGGGGGCGGCTCTCCTGGTTCTCGGGAGCCAGGGCCCCGCTGCCTGCCGACACCGTGCAGACCACATCCGTCCTACCGTCCCCGGAACCCCCGTCCCGCGCTCGCCTTCTGACACACAACGCGTGGCCCACAAACGGCAGGCGGCCCCACGGACTCGGCTGTGTGCACAGTAGCTGGGGATCGCACGCGGGCGGCGGCGAGGGAGAAGGCGTGGAACCAGCTCTCCTACCTTTTGGATGCAGCCCTCCTGGGACGACACCTCCGCATCCGCCAACATGTGCTGAAAAACAAGTTAGAGAGCGGACGTCAGTGTCTGGGGACCGAGATGCTGTCCTCAGGCTGCCGCCGACGGTAGACCGCGGGGATAGATCCAAAGTTCTCAGAAATGACAAGGCAAGACCACGCGGCTTCCCTGTGATATGGAAGACGGTGCTTGTTGGGAAGTTGCGTCCTTTACCCCAGTGGTGTTTCCTTGTTTGCTGAGAACGCCAAGGACCCCCCCCACCCTGGAAACGTCGGCTCCCAGGGAAGACAGCTGTGTCCTTGTAGGGAAGGAGCCTCTCTGGGCAGCTCCCCCTGGTCCTTAAGGGAAGCCACACATGGTACCAACACCACTGAAGGGGTCAGGAAGGCACTCCGAGACGCACAACGGTCTGTCCCTGTGCCCTCTGAGCCCGCCTGCGAGCAGCGCCAACGAACAGGGTCAGTGGGAGGACGCGGGGCACCGTATGGCCCTCGTGGGGTTTGCAGGCTACCTGGGGAGGCAGAGCCGGCTGAGTGGCCCGATCCGCCCCCGGGGGCCGGGGTGGAGGAGGCGGCAGGGCAGAGGGTGGAGGTGGGCTGGTGGGGCTGCGATCGCACGCCATCTCCCGCCACTTCCTTTCCCGCAGATCCGGGGAGGGGGGGCAGGCAGCGCGTTAATGGGCCCTTTTTCCTAGACCCCTGGGAAGTAGAGGTGGTTTTGGAAGAAGCTTCTCAACGGAGATCAGGCAAAGGCAGGACACAGCATCACCCACAGCAGGGCCCGGAAGCGCCTTCGGGGGCCGGTGGTGAGCACCTCCTCCAGCCATGGGCCACGGGCAGCACCGGGAGCTCTGGCCCTTCCCTCTGCCGCCGACACAGGCTCAGGTTAGTTGGAGAGACAGTACTAGCCGTTCTGGGTCTTCCTTCCACCGACAGTTCTGATGTGGAGCTTTTCTTGGCTCGGCTTGGAGAGCTGGATACCTGCTTGGCGTCTCCTCTTGAAACCACCGAGCTCCACTCCAGGGGGACGGTGTTTCGGGGATGGGTCCCAGAGTGCTTTCGAAGCTACGCAAACTGACAAATGAGCTGTATAAACGGGCTTTTCCCTCTTCTGGATCACAAACGCGGGCACGGACACGTCTATAAATTGCAACGTCATTTCCATAAGAATAGAAACCAAGACCGGCACTAATATTTGAAAATCAACACAAGAAATGGTGTCAAACCCAGAGGTTTTATTTACCATCCCCTTAAAATTACACCATCGCTCTCCAAGGTTATGAGCCAGGAGCGCAGAGCGCCCGCCGGTGCCCGCGCAGGCCGGGTGAGCGGCCTGGACGCGCGTCGGCCCGGCTCAGCTGTAATAACAGTAAGTCATATTTTTAAATGCTGAGAATTCTAAGCAGTTGGGGATTTTGTGTTTCTTTTAATCGATTCTGAAACTGTGGTTTGGAAGGTGGTTACACGCGCACGGAACACGTCAGAGAAGGTGAGCACCGCGGAGGCTGGGGAGGCCCCTGGGGCATCCGTAAGGGGCCGGGTCGTTGGGTGCCGGCCTGGGGGCTGCGGTGGATGGGCTTGTGGGAGGTCGGCCCCGGACGCTGGGGGCAGAGTCTGGCCAACAAGCGGGGCCTGCGTTTCTACTCTTTAGGGCGTCTGTTCTTTACTCAAATCCTGACCCAGGAAGGCTGGTGGGTGGCTCGGTCACCTGGGAAAGGGGCAGAGAGAGGAGGCCGACAGCCCGAGACTCAGCAGAGCTGTAGCTTCCAGAAGAGGGTTGTGCTCACTGACGCTCAAAGGCCAGAGACGGGGTCCACCCGCCTGCGAGGTGCTGCCCAGGCCGGCGCCCTGCCACGGCCAGCCAGCAGGATGAAGACCTCTGTCAGCGTCACACGGCATCGGGGGCTCCATGTGGGGGTCACGGGGTCCCTGGAACGGGGTGGACCTGCCACCGGCAGAGGTAGGCGCTCGATCCAGGAGGACAACACCCTGCTTTAACCTCCTGGGGGGTGTAGTCCCTGGGGCATCGCACAAGCCATGGGAAGCAATCATGGGAGGAGAGCACCCCACTCCTGGGAACTCCTGAGCCCTGAGTCGTGGCCCCTCAGGACACCAGGCAGTCACCCCGCAATGCCCAGAAGAGTGTGCTCCCCAGGTCAAGGCCAGCACGTGATCGCTGAGTATCCATCTGTGAGCGGCCGGCCGGCCCCAGCTTGCCTGTACCCTTGCACGGAGCCCCTGCACGCTTCCAACCCGCTGTGTGAGTGCTGACCTCAGCCGTCCAGAGCCGCCGTGAACGGAGGGGGACAGAGGCTTGGAGGGCTGTGGCCTGCCCAGGGCACAGCCCCGGGCCCGGTGAGAGGATGCCCCCACCCCATGGTGGCCCTGGGGCTCCCCCAGAGTATGAAAGAAAGTTGGGTGCTTCCTGCGGTTCATGCGGCAGCCAAGCCTCTGGCAGCAGAGAGTCCGTCCGCCGACCACACTCTGAGATAAAGGCTGGGCTAAAACCAGGCCTGGCCCTCCTGCCCAGCCCGCCTCTCAGGGCGCCTCTGTGCAGAGAGGTCCCTGCCACCTGCACGGCCCAGTCTGCCATGCAGTGCTCCGAGGCCAGCGCCTGCTCACGGCGCACCCCGCCCCGGCCTGTCCTGGGCCCAGAGGCACCGGGTGTGGGCTGCAGGCGGGGATTTGCTGCCCTCTGCTCAGACGTCAGCACAAGGCACCATCTTCTTCTTGGTGAGGAAGAGGGCATATTGCTGGGAGCTCTAGCCCGACCCCCAGCTCTCTTCTCCCAGTGGCTGGGTCATGGAGAGCTCTGGAGAGGACAAGGACACGTCTCCCTCAGGGCATAGGAGGACCATCCGGGGGTCCCGTCAGCCCCCTGGCCGCACACGGACGCCTCTGGTCTCCAGCCCGCTCCGTCCTGGGCTCAGGGTGAGAACAACCTTCTGCCTGCCTGTTAGCCCCTCCATCGGCCTGGGTGCCCTCCCTGCCATGTTTCACTTTGATTTTTGGTGGCCCTGACTGACCTTCCTTCCCACTCCCCAGTACGGAGAGTTTGGGGCGGGAGGCCCAGCCTGCAGCCCCGCGGGGCAGCCTCTATCTCTGAAGGTGGCACCGGCCATGTCCCCGCATTGTGGGCGCCTTGGTCCCGTGGGCTCCCTGACCAGCCTCTGGGGCACCCGCAGGGGCCATTCCCGAGTCAAGCAGAAAAACTTGGTCAAGCACCAGTAGGAGAGACTTTCCGAGGGGAGCCGGTCCCCCTCCATCACGCCGAGCAGACAGCGCACAGCACGAGTGAAGCCTTGCTCCCAGAGCTCTGCTGTCCCTTACACAGCCGGCCTCTGTCCAGACCCACCTGGGGCCCACGAGCCTCGGGCTGAGAGTGGCCAGAGGCCCTGCCTTTCATCCGAGGCCAAGGGCAGCCAAGCAGAATGGAGCCCCCCACCCCCGGAAATCAGCCATCACACGGCCTCCAGGCTCTTTTCTGCCCTCAGGTCTGCGCACCAGCTCAGGGACAGTGGCCCCCCATCCGGGAGTCCATGGTCAGATGGGGACATGAGACAGGCATTCGGACCAGACTGTCCCTAGCTGGGCAGGTGGATAGCATGACCCACGGAGTGAGAGCCCAGATGGACGGGAGCGTAGCCGAGCCGAGCAGCGTCCGACAGGACCGGGGCTGTGCACCGCTCCCTGGGCTGGGCCTCGACCCCTTCCCGGTGCCGTGTGGCTGCTGGGAAGCCCAGCTGTAGGACCGCAGGTGACCGGGAGGAGACCCCCCCCCCGTCACGTGACAGAGACGGGAGAGGCCAGGACTCTGAAGACAGGACGCCCCTCCCAGAGCCGGGTCTGAGTCTGGTTCGGGAAGGCCCGTTCCAGCAGCTGCTCCCAGCCTGCCCCGTGACACTCAGCCTTGGCAGGTCGCTCATCGTCGTGGGTTTCACCCGCCGCCGACCTCGGGCGAGAACCACCGGACGCGCCCCTCCTGGAGCCTCGCAGCCCGGCCTCCTAGCCAAGGCTGCTGCTTTGCTGAAAAACCTCTTTATTTTGCTAGCTGAGCCTCCGCACGCGTGCCGCCCGCCGCTCCCGACCCCACCTCCACACCAGGCAGAAGTATTAGGTGTGTTTTGATTAAGCATTTTAGCCAAAATAGGGAGGTTTGACCTCCAGCATTTCTCTTCTCTCCCGGGTCTCGGTGCCAGGATTGAGCTAAGTGGGGTTGGTCAAAACATCTTTTTTGACTCTTAAAATAAATACCCTCTGTTCTCCAGAAAGTCAGCCCAGAGCAGACACACACACACAGACATCTCATACGCTCACAGCTCTGGAGTTCTGGCGGGTCCCCCGAGGGGGGCTAAGCTTTCTGGTCGGTGTCACAAATGGATCCCAGAAGGCTTCTTTCCCTTCAAAATACTCCGTCATTAAAGCATCTGAAACCATGCCCATAGGAGGGAGCCTGGACGGAGCCCCGGCCTCCAGAACCAGAAAGAACTTGGGGAGGCACCCCCCCGCCGCCTGGCCTGGGGCCCGAGACGACCCCCAACGCTCCCGTTTCCTGGCCTTCAAGCCATTCGTCCTCCAACCTGTTTCTCCCTCGCTGGTGATGGTGTTCTCCACCCAAGGGTGTGGGGCTGGAGGCGGATTCCCAGGCCCCTCCCCTGGAAGGAGCTGCCATGGGGTGGGGACTCAGGATGGTCCTGAGAGGGCGGCCCCGGGCCGGGTGGTTGGTGGAGACCCCTCTCCACGCCGCCGTCCTCCCTCTGATGGCCTCTCGGGGACCAGGGGCTCAGGCTCCTGCTAGAGACACAGACTGGGCAGACAGGTCAAGACCCAGGCTGGTGGCCCCTTCGTGGCCAGCGGCCATGGACTCTGTGTGGCCTGCCCTCTTGGGAGGGTTTCTGCCCCAACCAAAAGAGCCCTCAGACGGGCCTGATAAGCCGAGGGTCAGAGCTCACAGGACGGCCGTGTTTCACACTCATCCCGTTCTTGGCCGGGGAGGCCCACCGCCTCACCGGTGCGGCCTCCTCTCCTGGGATGACAGGCGTTTTAAAGGACAACGCTCATCCTTGGGTTTCTGTCCTTGTCGAAGTCCTACCGCGAGCACCAGTCCCCGGGCATACACGTGACACAGAGTCCATGGTCCCAGAGGCCGCCTTGGTGGGGACACAGTGACGAGACCACAGGTTTGGCAGCCTGACCCCCACCTCTCTCTACAGCCCCATATGGCTAACATGGCTGGTGCCCGGCCGCACGGAAGGCACGCAGAGGCCCCGGCGCTGGAGCTCAGGCAGGGGTTGCAGAGCCGCTAAGCTGGCAGGCGGGACGGGGGGAGGCGCTGTGTCCACATCCCTGGCCCTGATCCCAGCTTCTGCGCTGGGGGAACAGGCCTATGGGAAGCTGCACAAGGCGTCCCCGCCAACCAGAACCCCCGCCTCTGTCCCCTGCCTCCACGGGCAAGGGCGTCCCCCGCAGGGGTCCCTGGGACGGGCTTGAGCCGAGGGCGGGGAAGGGCCCCGCGTCCCCAGCCACCGGCCTGGCTCCCAGCACGGAGGCTCCCGTGGTGTTGACACAAACTCTTGAGCTCTCAACTGGGAGTGGGGTAATATTTATTTATTTTTTGCATTAAAAAAAATCAGCTGGGCTGTGATTGAGCTACAAAAATGATTTTTTTGAAAGGCGCCTTGGACGCTGTTTTCAGCTTTTATGCCTAAACAGATACTTCTCAGTTCTCTTAAGTGAGACCTAGCCCATGAATGCAGGCTCTCTCTTCACTCCTAAGAAAAATATTTACACAGTCAAGTGCGGCACGAGAAAGGACGCAGGCTCCTTCAGAAGGCCCAGCCCCGGAGGCGCATGGGTCCCACACGGCTGTGGACACTGCCGGCCCCCAGCTCGGCCCTGGGGGCTCCTCCCCAGCCTCCGCGGGGACCCCAGAGCAGGGGCTGGCCCGTGATGCTCCCAGAGCCCACCCCGATGTCCAGCAAGAGGAAGCAGCCATGTGGACAACGGCAGAGTCCTACCTTCCAAGCCCTTCTGGGGGCTTAGGGAACCTGGCTCCTCTCCCCCCAGAGCCCCAGGCGAGGAGCCCTCATCTGGACTCAAACCGCCTGCTTTTCCCGGGGGCCACCCCCGGAGCTCGGCTCGGGGTGCAGAGCCTTCTCTCCTGACCCCCCTGGAGCGTGGCTGGGCCGGCAGCCGGCTCTGTCCCCAGGAGCGAGCGGTGGGCGGACCCCTGCTCCTGGCCAGCACGGCCTCGCGCAGACCGGGAATCCCCGGGCACGGCTTGCCTGCTGTCAGCCGTGCCGAGAACACTCTGTTCGCTGGTGGCTCCCCGCGGGGGGCCCGTGCCCTCTGCCTGGACCCCCCAGCCTGCCTGCACCTTCCTTCCTGCAGGATGATGGCATCCCCACCCCCGAGCTCCTCCTCACCATGTTCTGGGTCCTTGTCCAGCTCTCCCGAGGTCCCCTGAGGACAGGATGTCATGGCCTCATTTCATGATGAACACCTTTTGTCTTCACCACCCACAAAAGGTGCCTTGGAGACAAAATCTTGAAAGGCACCAGGTCCAGGATTAGCTACTTTGGGGCAACGGACAAAACTGACCCATGCCTCAACCTGAGCCCTGGTGTTTGGAAAACAGGAGCCCCCCCCTCCCAGCCTCCTGCTGAGAAGCCCCTGCGGTGAGGGGCACACGGGCCCTTCTGGGAGCACGGACTCCTGAAGCAGGAGGTGGTATGTGGGGGCTGGCAGAGGGAAGGGGAGACCGGGCTTGGGAAGAACCCCGGGGCCTCCATCCTGGGTGTCCTCGAGGGCAGGCAGCCTTCCGATTTGTGTCTGAAGGCAGAGGCGAATCTGGACGCAGATGGTGGCCAGGGCGGATGGATGGGCTATGCCGAGTAGCAGGTGCCCGTGAACCCATGCACACTTAGAACAGGCCTCTTGAAGGGCCGTGGGTTCTCTGTGGGAGTGAGAAGAAGCCCAGAGAGGCAGAGCGACCCTCGTGCACGTGGTACAGTGGGATGTGAGCCCTGGCTGCCCGGCCTGCGAGGGTGGACTGGGGCCTGTGGGACGGGGTCACAGTGGGAGGGCAGGGCTGGGCCAGGAGACACAGAGGTTCCACGCAGGGGGAGGGGGGCCTCCCTGGCCTCTGATCCCAGGTCACCCAGACCTCAACAGGGCAGGGCTCCCACCACAACCATGTGTCTTCCGGGTTAAAGGCCCAGAGACAAAGGTGATGTCACCCACTTAGGGGCTCCCCACACCCTCCCAACCCCAGAGTCACCCTGTTACCAGCTCAGCTCCCCAGCTGACCTCAGTGCAAATGCTCCCTGCATGGACAGCAGGTCCGTGACCCAGAATCAGAGGCTGCTCGGAGGCTGTGGCTGCTGGGAGGCCCCTGGGTGACAGGCCCCCGCCTCTCGCTCCTGCCAGCCTCAGGTCTGGGAGAGGCCCGCTTTGCCCTCCCCATGGCCTCCTTCCCAGGGCGGCATCGCAGGACGCAGGCACGCACAGTAGCAGCCCACTGGGCCTGCCCCGGCGTGACTTTGCTTCGCCCCCTGCATCTAACGCCATGGCGACGTGCATAGAGTTGGGGACAGGTCTTGGACTGACCACCTTCCCCTGGGGCTGTGTTTGCAAGGATTCCCTCTCTCTCTGGACTGCCCCCCAGAGCTCCCTTTCCAGAGATGGGAGAGTGCAGGTTACCCCCAGCTTAGCACACGCAATCTCTGGAAGGCTTGGGCTGTTCCTACCGAGGCTCTGAATTCCCCACCAGGCCAGACACAGGGCTCCTCCCAGGAGTACACTGGACGGCTCCTGATCTCAGCACCCCTCACCCCGCCCCACAGATGCTGCTCAGCTTGGACTAGGACAGGTCTCTGGGGTCCTAGACCATGGGGACCCCTGCCCTTCTTCCCTGGCTGTAGCTCTATGCCAGGCTGAGCTCCAGGCACAGAGAGGACACGCTGGTGGTCCAGGGCAGTGAGGGAGCCCGGGCAGGGGTGCCAACTGGGCAGGGCTGCCCAGAGAAGGCTGCTGGTTCCACGTGGACATCAGCAGCCAAGGCCCGGGTTCTGAGCCCCTGCTCTGCCAGGCTAGGACAAGAGGGCAGGGCCCAGGATGGCCTCCACAGGCCCTGGTCCTAGGGAGAGGCCTGCCCAGGGCTGCACCTGGCCCTTGCTGGACAGCTTCCTCCTCCTGCTTCCGGAAGATTGATGTCCGCAGAGGAAGAGCGTGTAAATCATGAGAGCCGGGTGACGTGTGGCACTTCCAATCAATGACTCATGACAAGCCATAACTTTTAGCGCTAGAAAGGGAAGCTCGGGTGTGTCCAGGAGCCCTGTAGAGGCCAGCTCCAGGAGCAGGACGCACGCGCCCCAGAAACGGGGAGAAAGTTCTGCAGGGCTGTCATTTCCTAGGTCTGCGGCTGGGGCTTCCTTCTGACGGCCTGGGCTCCAGAGGAGAAAAGCCAGGAGCTGGGGGGAGCTCTGTGGATTCGGGGGGAGTCCCAGGCCCCACTGGAGGTGGGGGGCGGGGGGCGGGCTGATGGGGGAGACCTGGTGCAGAACGTGGGTAGTTCTGGTGAGACCCCGTGACCTTAGCCGCCAACCCGTTGCTTCTGTCCTGTATCTCTCTGAATGTTTTCGGGGCCCGCTGTGCACACCTGGAAGGGAATGTGTTGTCTCAGTGTCCTCCTCACCCTGCAGGCCAGTCGGCCTGCTCCCACCGGGTCGGGTGCCTCTTCAGGCAAGAGCAGGGGTGAGGCCCCACCGTGGTTGTCTGGGAGCAAGGACAGCCATATGCTGCAGACAACCCTGACCCAATCACCAGGGTGAGTGGATATGGAAGCCCTCCGTGGACAGATCACCGAGATGCCTGGGCAGTCCCACCCCCGCCAGCCCCACAGTGGGGAGGGGATGGCAGAAGTCAGTGTGGGGCTGGATCAGCCTGGCTGTGGGGGGCCTGGCCAGACCCTGTGCCCAGGTCAGCTCTGTGCAATCGTGGGGGGCTGGAGTGTCCACTGCTTCTCCCCTTGAGCCTGGGCTCGGAGCTCCTTCCTGGGTCCCATGGGAAGAGGCATCTCCCCTTGCTTGGCTGGGCCGCAGGGCGGGGATCAGATGCCAAGGTCTGGGGGTACAGAGTCCAGCACCTTCAGTGTCCTGGCCTAGGGAGGACAGACTGGGACCCCCAGGAGGATCTGAACCATTGCGGGGTGAAGGCGGGCCTCCCAACCCCCGACACCAGGAGGCCAGGCTCAGTATGTCGGCCCAGGCTGCAGGGGGACGGGCACCCTGCCCCTGGCTGGAGCGCCGGCAGCCCGCTGTCCCAGGAGCCCCTCAGTTGGGTCACTCTGCAGGAGGAAAGGCTGGACGCAGAGGAGGCCGCCGTGCCAGGAGGCGGCTCTGTGTTAGGGATAAGACCCCTGACGAGAACACGACGCAACAGTCACACACAGGCCTAGTGTCCATGTCTCCCGGTCACTCCTGAAGTCCGACACGCCTCCAGGACAGCAAGACCAAGTAACGCAAATGCCAGGCCCGGCAGCCTGATGGGGACGTTTGCGAGTGTTTCAAAGAGCTGAGGGTGCCAGGCTCTGCCAGGACAAATGAAGGGGGGCCTGATGGCTACCTGTCTCCATTCTCTAGCAGTCACTCAGAGGCTGGAGAGAGGACGGTCTTCAAAGAGCCTGGCCAGATGTTCTAGAATGTTCTTTCATGTTCTGAGAGCCCGGTGTCCCCAGGCAGCCCCGGGACGTTGTTTGTCCCTCCTGAGGGTCAGCCGCATAGAAGGCACACCTCGGCTTTGGTGCCCATTCCCCCATTTCCTGACATCAACTCGGCTCTGCGGATGGCACGGCGGAGGAGGGGGCTCTCCCGACATGTGTCTGAACACTGTGTCCCCCGCCCCCAAGCGCGGGCTGGCCATCCCTTGCTTTGCTCCTGAAGGCACATCTGGAGAGTGTGCCAGGTGCCGTCAGCCGGGGAGGAGGCACTGCTGCCGCACGGGCCACTCGGTGGCAGCCCATCCAGGGAAGCTGCCTCGGAGGCCCCGGGGCAGCCCCACGGGGGGCTCCGCACCTTGGTGTCCCCCAAGGGGGAGCATAAATCACGGGGTCAGTTATTGGTTCTATGTGCACATTTGTCTTTTATGCTCAACCCTTTTCAGTTATGGAAGTAACCCGGGTATCGACAGAGTCATATTAATGCGCTTCAACTTGACCCTGCCTATTGATAACGTGTTTGTTAAGATTATCCTTAATAATCATAAGTGGATGAGAAGGGGTCATAGATCTCCAGCCCATGGGTACCCTGACACTCCAGCTGCAAACCCCTGAGACCCGAGGTTGGGGAGGGGGGAGGCCAGAGCCCCCCCCACCCCGCCGCGTGTCCCCCAAGATTCAGGTTGTGAGTTCCCACCCGTCTCGCTGGGGTTCGCAGTGACCTTGAATCATTGGGAGAGCCCATGGGAGACTGAGGACCACCACTCCACGTTTCAGAGAAGAATTGAATTTTAGTTCCCTTAAAAACGTCGGGCAGCACTTTCCGGGTTTGAGGCGGGGGTGGACGTGAAATTGTAGCCCCCGCGTGTTACCCTCCCGGTGGGACAATGACCCGGGGGACGGAAGGCCTCCCCCCCCCATCAAATTCTGACCGTACCAGCTCGGTCTTTGATCCCATTTATTCATTCAGCAAACATCTGTGGACTCTCTCTCACTTTGGGGTTCAGCACACATGCGAGCCAGTGAAACCAAAAGGACAGCTGTTTCCACGCCCGGTAGCAGGGACACTCACTGGGACTCCGCGGAGGGCCGTGTTGATGGCCTCGTCCCTGGGATTCTCCCTGGTCCCCAAGAATGCTGAGCTCCGAGAGCCCGAGTGCCCTGGGCAGCATCACACAGCGTTCTGGGCCCACAGGCTCCGAGCCATCGCCTGGCTGGGCCTCCACGGATCTGGTACTGTTCAGAGACCTGGTGGGGGCAGCGGCGGGGAGGGCGGGCCGTGAGGCGAAGGACCTGGCTTCCTCGTCCACAATGTTTCCCATCTGTGGGGAGGAGGCAGACAGCACGGCCGCCCGAGTGCCCAGGGTTTCGGTCACAGCTGCTGCGCTAACTCAAGACCACCGGGCATGGGGGCAGGGGAGGCAGAGAGCCGCCAACCACGACCGCACACTGTCTTAAGGGGACCCGATTACAGCACCAGCTGTGGCGGGAATTCTGTGCTGATCCGCCGTGAAAAACAGGGAGCCCTCGGAATCCGGCAGCATCACCCCACCACCACCGAGCTGGGCACCCCGAGGCCGGCCTCGCCCCTGGGGGGGGCAGCCTTACCAGCCGGGTTTAGCTGCGTCCCCATGCCACACCCCTGGTGTTCCCAGCTCGGGGGCTCGGGTGCCTCAAGGTGTGCTTGGGGACTTCCGGAAGACTTCCCAGACCGGACCAGACCCAGGGCTCGGGCTGCCTGCCCTTCTGGAGGCTTTCAGGGGCTTCCAGGCTCAAAGGCAGCGTGAGCTCCACCCTTGCCCCTCCGGTGCCTTCCCAGAGCGCGGAGCAGCCGTGGGCGCGGGGGGAACCCGGGCTCTGCGCCAGCCCTTGTTCTGAGCCCCGCAGCCCATCTCAGGACCCGGGAGCCCTTGCTAACCCAATGGCACCAACTCCCCCATCCCTAAAATGGGTTCAAATGCCCCAGCCAGCGGCGTCCATGCCGTCCATGGCCGCCCCAGCGATGAGAACCGCGCGCACGGCAACAGGGCCAGCCAGTCTTCCTTTACTTTCTGACAAGAACGCAGGTGAAGGTTCTGCTTACAGCAGAATGGCTCCGTCTCCCGGCGGTCACCTGCCACAGGCCATCCAGGAGCATCCCAGGCCTGTCCCAGGAGCGCCTGCTGGCTAAGTTGCATTTTGAGAGGGTTGTAAAAATAAACTAAGAAGAATATAAGACAGAGACCCCATGGGGCCCCAACAGCCTGACGAGCTACTATCCGGCCCTTCGCAGAAGCAGCATGTCGACTGCGGTCCACGGCAGAAGCAGCTGGCCAGCGGACGGGGCGGGCGGGGGTGGGTCTCCATGTCCCGGAGCCGCTGGTCCAGCTGTGGGCTGGGGAGGCAGGCACGAGGCTTCCTGAGAGTTCCGTGGGAACAGGAGCCTTGGGTGGACAGAGATGGCTCTGTGGCCCCCGGGCGGCTTGGCCCGCTCTCTCTCTGCCAGCGTCCAGCAGCTGAGGCAGGACCCAGAAGAAATGCCGGTGGTTTGTCACCAGGGACGCCCTAGGTCTGCGGCCGCCACGGGGCGACCATTCAGGCAGGTGGGAGAGCGGCGGACGGCGCGCCGCGCGGGCAGCGTTCCCAAGGTCACCGGATCCTGGCAACAGCTGCAGCCGGGGCCCGCGGGGGGCACGTTCCCAGCTGTAGCCTCCTGCCAGGGAAGGACGCTGTGAAATCGGACGCAGTTGGAAACCTCCCTGCTTGGGTTCCTTTCCTTCACTGTGTCCCTGTCTGCTTTCCAGCAAGGACGGGGCTTGGAATGGGCCCGGAGGACGTCCCCACCCGCCATCGGGAATGTCTGCCTCCAGCCACCAGGCTTCCCTGTGATGGGGTGGGGTCCCTTCCCGGGCGGGGCTGGCGGCATGGACCTTGGGGTGGGGACGTATCATCACCTATGAATTCCTCCATGGGGCACGCATGTCTCTCGGGGATCTGGACCGCCATTCTCGTTGGCGCCCTGGCAGGCCCTCCGGGGAGCCACCTGGAGTTCCAGGAAGGGGACGCGGACCCGCAGTTGCAGAGCTCCGTGCCCTGAGTGGTCCTCCAGCGATTTGACTTAATGGTGGGGGTGGGGCCCCTGGGAACCAGACAGCCCCCTGTCCCGCCGCGGCCATGGGGACCGCTCAGAAGCACGTGTGCCTGTGTGTGCCCCTCGCTCCCTCCTCGCCTCACCCCACCCTGCAGAGGTGGCTGGTGCACGCGCGGGTCCTGGGGTCTTGTCGCTGCTCTAGGGAAGAGAACAGCATCCTCCCCCCACCCCGAGATCTGAGAACAGGGTCTGAACCGTACCGCTGACCCGGGGCCCACGTCTAGCGCAGTCAAAAGCCTCGGAAAAGTGTGCACAGTGACACCCCCTCCCTCCTCTCTCCTTGTAGCCCCGCTTTTCTTGCGACTGGAAAGAACCACCAAGCTCACAGACCCTGGCGGCGTCTGGACGGGAAAGCGCTCGGATTAGCCTCGAGACCACAGCAAGGGCGGCCTGTGGCTTGGACACGATTCCCGGGGGGTGGGAGCCCTGCAGGGGGAGTTTTGCTGAGCTTCTTGGCTGTGTGTGTGCCTGTCCGTCCCATGTGACAAGGTCACTGTCTGCGGGGTGCACTCAGGAAGATGACCCCATTAGCTTGGGAGGGACACAGAGAGGGCACAGAAAGGAGGTGCTTCCCTGGGCCGTCGGGGGCGTGGGAAGACCGCCAGGGGGCCCGAGGGTCACGTGCGTCTCCCGGAGGACCCCGTGAGCTGGTCGGTGGGGAAGCCCCTTCAGGGAGCTTGTCTGCACGTGGGCTCTAGCCCCAAGCATGGGTAACAAGAGGCTCGGGAAAACATCGACCACGTTTTCAGGAATTTTCTTGGACACATTTGGATTTTTAAAACTCTATTCTTAGAGCTGAGGGGTTGGGGTTGGCTGCGTAATTTATTGGTTCTTTCCAAAGACTGAAAAGAGAGCTGCAGTCCGCCAGGTGGGTGTGGGGGGCCCAGCTTGTCCCCCACTCCACAAAAGAGAGAGAACAGGGACGGGGGAGAGGGAGAGCAGGTGTGTGCCTGAGTCCCCTGCCTGGCGAGGACCCTGGATGGCTGGGGTAGATGTCGCGGGACTGTGTCCGGGGGGGGGGGGGGTTGGCTGGGCTCCTGGTCAAGGACACCGCTCTCCTTGGACACCTGGCCGGCCTCTACTTGGCCTGCCCTTCCCTCCGCAGGCCAGCTTCTGTTTCTAAGCCCTCGGGATGGGGAGTGCAGTGAAAGCCCCGGTCCAGTTGGTCTCTCGCCCATCCTAGACTCTGGTCTCAGCTGGGCCATGAGCTCTCTTCTCCGGGGCGGCCATAGGCTCCCTGCTGGGCACCGAAACGGACAGCAGTCCCAGGAGATGCGAAGCGCTTTCTCCTTACGGCGTCCAGGTGGGTTATCTGTTCGGCTAATGGTCCTCATGGAGGCACATTCGTGTACTTAACACAGGTCAGCCCTGAAAAACACAGCGATTGGGATTGCCGACCCCCCGAAACTCTGAGTATCACTGTTGTCTCCCCCAGAACGTGACGACTAGCGGCGTGGGGCTGACGGGAAGCCTCACCGGTAGCACGAGCCGGCGGTTAACACTGTGTTCTGTGTGTCGCAGGCTTTACAGTCTGAAACCTCACAGTACAGTCAGCGAGAGGAAAGACCGCGTTCCTGAGAAAAGCAGAAGGAAGAGAAAATAGGTTTACGGTATGGTGCCGTATTTACGGAGGAAAACCCACGTCTGCGTGGACATACACAGCTCAAGCCCCCTCGGTCAAACGTCAGCGTGGGGCCCCGTGAGCGGGGCTTGCAGGTTGAAGCAGGGGACCTCGGTGTCCTTTGTCCTCTCCCCACTCGAGACGTTTCCTTTCCCAAAGCAAACATCTTGGGCAGCTTTCATCGGTTCACCTCCCTCCCCGGGAAGCCGCAGGCTCCTGTTCCCCGGCGAGCCGATGGGGACGGAGCCTCCCTCCGGCTCTCCTTGGAGGACATCCCGCAGGTCGAGCCAGCCTTGCCAGGATGGGGGCAGCCTCCCAGCCAGTGATTCTCTTTTCTCTCGTTTCCCGAAAGGAAGGTTTTCTTGAATCAAACCGTAAAACTTGAATGTAGCAATGAGGCCAATCTCAAACCCTAGAGCTGGACGGGGAATGAACGGGGCCCCCGTGGGCACGGGGCCCCCGTGGGCACGGAGCCCCACCGGCGAGCAGGTCGTGTGCAACGCTGTCCGCAGCCGGCGAGGGCGTTTGGCCTTCGGCCGTCACCGAGCTCCTCCCAGAGTCGGGGCTGAGTGAGTCCAGCTTCCAGGGTCTGATTTTGGGCGCCCAGGTCCTGCTTTCCTTGCCTCGGCTAGAGTGGGCGGCGGACGCCAGTCACACTCCCATCCTCGAGCTCCGGGCTGTCACGGTTGTGCCGCTCCGAGCACCTCTGCTCAGCGGCGCATGCCTGAAAGACACCACAATCTTTTTACCCAATTTTCCAGCTGAGTTGACTGGGGCCTGCGAAGGTCAAGGAGCTTGCCCGGGGTCACTGAGTAAAACAGCCAAGCCTCTGGCCTCTGGACAAGGACGCGGGACTCTGGTTCCTGCTTCTGGCCGCCTAACCAGAGGCTCCTTCATAAATAATGGAAATAACAGGGCTTCACTTTCTCTTTCGAGGGCCGACTCCCGCGGCGGCCGGCACCCGGGCTGCTGTCCGCGGGCACCACTGAGCCCTCGCAGGCTGCGGGGCCTCTCGGGCGGCTCCATCGGCTCCGGCGAACAGTCAGCAGAGGACCTGGAGAGCGAGTCCGCCGGCCGGCCGGTCGCTGGCGGTCATTAGCCTATTATTACAGTATGAATTGCCTCTTTCATACCCCATCCCTACCCTTAAAGTGCCTTATTAACTAACATTAACCAATCCAATTAGCAAAAGACACTGTATTTGAGTAATTAGTCATTTGAGGCTTTGTCCCGTCTTGGTCTTAGAGAGAAAGGCGTCGGCCTGTGATCGGCCGCACAATTAGGTGAAGTGCCCGCCTGTCAGCAGGGAACGTTCTGGATCGCTGGGGTCCCGCGCGGGGACCGGCTGTGTGAGGCTGCGCCGGGGTTCACGGTGCGGGCACCTTCGTGCGTCCGAGCTCCTCGCTGCGGTCGGCACGGCCTTCTGCATCAGGAAGGGGAAATATTTATTTTTATTATAAATTTGGAGGCCGAGCAGTAAGGAGCCTTGTTATTAAATGCTCAGAGCCCAATTCTGCAGAAAATCAAGAAATCCAACTTCGAGTATGGATTGCAAGTTTTTTTTTCTCATCGGATGCCAAAAGGAACATTGTGGGGAAAGATGGCTCAGGGCGGCCCTTCACCAGGCAGCGTCTCTGTTTATGTCTCCGAGGGAGCAGTTTGGTTTCGGAGACACGAAGACGGCCTTCCCGGGCCAGATGTTGCAGATAAGAGCTCGGGGCGGCAGGCCGCGTGTGCGCACAGCGCGCTCACCCCAAGAACCGGGCTGGCATCCACCTGAGTGACCGGGCCGCAGAGGTTCAGCACGAGAGCCCCGTGTTGGGAACGGCGATGTGCCTGGGGCCCTTCCGGGTCTGCCGTGGACGCCCCGCATCTCGGCAGTTCGTAAAACTGCCGAGTAGGCTCTGGGAATCCGAGTGACCTCCCGGCACTTCCTGGGTCCGCGAACGGGAGCGCTCTTCTTTTATTTGTATGTATTTTATGTAGTAGGAGGCTCAGCAGACTTGTATCCAGGGGTTCCCTGGAGGACCCCACACCAGCCAGCTGTCCCCTGGTTCTGGACCGGAAGGAAGTCCTAAGTCCCGGCACCTGAGCTGCTGCCACGTGTCCTTGGACCTGGCCATCTGCGCAGACCAAGCCCCGTCCTGGAAGTGGCCACCCCGAGGGTCCCGGCTGGCTGTCACTATACCCCGCGGCACGGACATAGGAAAACCGTCCCCACCGAATCCGCTTGGTTCCTACGGGGGGAAAGAAGACCAGCACGGGCGCCGGGGCCAGCGGTGGAGGGCTGATGTCCGCGACAGCACTGTGCCCGCACGTCGGGCTCTCTCCGAGGCTTGTCTGTCCTCCGGCTTGGACCTTCCTGGGGCGGCGCTGGACCTCCCACTGTTGATCCAGATGTGCCGGCAGCAAGTGGACAGTGCGGACTTCCTGCCAGGGCCCATTTTAGATGGAGCCTTTTCTTGTCTCCTTCAAGTAGAATTCTCATTGGGGCTTTAAAAAAATTTTTTTTTCCATTTCATGTTGAAACCAAGTTAAAATCTGTAAGTCCACACACACACACACACACACACACACACGACAGCCCGGCCGCCGGGGGCAGACGGGGAGGAGCCCACCCGGGGCTCACGGAAGGCGGGACGGACGAGGAGACCTGGCTGCAAACATTTCAGAAACCTCTTCAAAATATTTGGGTTTGTCAGAATCCCAAACCGCGTTTGCCAGGCACTTTTCCCGCTAGTGTTTGAGCCCGCGGGTATTTTAAAGGAAATGAAATCCGTGTGTTTCTGATTTATTTATACTTAACTCATCAAAATGCTGTTTTAAAGAGCTATTTTGTGTCCAAAATGCCCTTTATGCCTTTTTCCCTTCCAAACTAAAAGCTGCATTTTGCCAAGTGTATGTGACCTTAAACGCTAACATTTTCAAGGCTCTTTGGAAAATCAGGTTCCCGAAGCCCACGCAGACCTTTGCTGGAACGAATGGCGCCCCCCCCCCCCGCCCCCCGCTACAGTGACCGGCTGGAGAGGCGACGCCCCTTGGCCCTACGGGGGTTTTGCTCCGAGACGAGCATGGTGTCTGCCCAGCGCAGTCCACGGCCAGAGGCCCTGAGATGCTCTGTCCAACGGGAAGGAGCAAATTTTCCAGGGTCGAGAATCCCCAGATGCTGATTTTCAGAAAAAGCCTCTTCCAGTACCCCTGCTGGACCAGCTCAGGGTCACCTTGCAGGCAGGGCCCCGGATGGCCTGGCGGTGAGGGCCTCTCTCCCCAGGACGGGTGGCAGGGCTCACCGTCTAGTCCTGCGGAGCCCACGGAGCCTCACAGGCCACCCGTCGGTCGGCAGAACTCCTCTGCCTTCTGGTCCCCCGAGGACCGTCTCAAGCAGGAGCCGGGGGAACGCGCACGGCAGAGGCCAGCGCAAGCCGACTCAGACGGGGAAAGTGCCTTCTCTCCGGCGAGCCTGGGCAGGTTGGGAGGGAGACCACAGGCCACTGGCACGCTGGGGCACCCGGGAAGGGGGCAGGTGAAGGCCTCCAGGGGGAAATGAAGTGTCGGCAACACCACTGCCTGACCTCTCACACACAGCTCAAGCGATACCCTTTGGGGGGGGGTTATATTTATTTCTGCCCGATTTCATTCAATGGAGTTCAATTATGAATTTGATTGCTTTTTTGTGCACAATATAAAATCCTTTATCCTTCCAGCATTTAATTGTGTTCCCTGGCAGATTTGGTATTCATCACAGCCCGGCTGTCCCCGGCCCCAAAGATAAACCATCCAAGGGGCAATAAATGTCCACTCCGATTATTGATGCTTTCAGGGAAATTGATTATCTATTTGAGGGGCCGGGCCGGGTGATGTATGGTTGCCTTTCTCCCTGACACGAGAGCTTCCCCAAAAGACGAGTCTCTTGACTGGTGGATTGGTGAAATGGATTTTCTATTATATTTTAAATTTTTGAAAGTGATACCCGTTTATCTTAATATTTGAGAAGGGGGACGGAGCTGGAGAGCCAGCGTCCCCCTTCATCCATTCGCATGTCGAGAAAAGACGTGAGATGGAGAGCCCAGAGCCCGGCGGCCGGGCGGCTCCTCCTTCTGGTCGCACGTCCGTGCCCAGGGCCACCGCGTTTGTGAGAGAAATTCGCTCCAGAGGTTGTGGTTATTAGTATGTGATCCAGATAGCCGAACTGACGGGTATTTCCCTGCGACCCGTGAGACAAAAAGCAGGCTGTGCGTGAGTTTAATTTGATCTAAAGAAAAAAAAAAAGCAATTTTACCCTAGGCTTAATACCGCCAAGTCTGATGGCCAGAAAGTCCTTTCCCTTCATCATTCGAGCAGAAGGTGTGTGGGAGGGGAATGGTGTTGGCACAGCGGTGGGGGGAAGTGCCACCCCACAGGGCTGGGGACGGCGCAGGGACAAAGGGTGGACTTCGGCTCATCAGTGGCTCTTGTCTCAGTCAGGAGATAACGGGAGCTCCCGCTCGGGAAGTGTTTGCTCACAGCCAGGATCGATAGGACTCCGTAATCCGCGCCCTGATTAGCTGTCCCCCAGCTGTGGCCGGGCGGGGACTCCCTAACTGTAGAAAGAGGTCTTCAGTCTGGCAGCGGCAGAGGCAGGAAGGGCCATCCAGGCTTCATCCGGTCACTCAGGGGACACGGTGCACTCCTGGGCTGGGGGACCGAGGCAGCCGTCCAGCACACGCCCGCCCTTGGGAGCCCCTGGGGTAGTATCTTCGATGGCCCGTCCGAACGTCCCCTATGCTGAGAGTAGTCGACCCTGGGCTGCTGGGGCAGGGCGAGCTGGCTGCATACTTTTTCCAGGCCCCTTTGGAGACAAAATGCCCCCAATTCCAGATGTGGAAACTGTCCGCCAAGCGATTGCTGGCAGGTGCCGAAAAGGCAGAGGACAGAGTGCGGCCACAGTGCTGGGGCTGGGAACTCCCGGTCCCATCCCCTGCCCTGGCTGTAGACAGGGAACACCCAGGGGCCGTGTAAAATGTCCATATCCAGGCCCACCACCCATCGTGGATTTGGGCCAGGGCTCCAGCTTCAATGTTGGTGACGTCTCCCGGAGACTCTGGAGGTCAGCCGGGGCAGAGAGCTGTCTCTGCCCTGCATAGTAGCCGGGGAGCAAGGCCTACCTGTCAGGGGACCAGGAGGTCCCAGGACTAACTCTAAGCAGATAGCCCCCACCCCCTGAAGCCCTCCCACCAAGGACAGAGGGACTGCTGACACGGGGCTGAGAACCTCAACCCTCATGGGGGCGGGGGGGGGAGATGCTTTCTGCAGGGAAAAGAGGGACCTGGGCACCTGGAGCTGGGGGGACACACCTCAGGCCCGGGAGTGGGGGCAGCGGGCCTCCCTCCGGCAGACGGTCTCTTCCTCTGGGCTGCTTGCTCTGTGGGGGGATGGGCCCAACGGGACCTGAGCTCCAGGTCACGGGACCTGCCCCCGAAGCCCAGCCCCGGGGGTGCACCTGTGACAACCCTTCTTTCCTGTCCTTCAGGGCCGGCGCTGTGTCCACAGGCTTCCGTCGGGGAGCAGCGGGTGTCTGAAGTCCCGGGAACAGAAGTGTGGCAAGCCGCCTTCCAGAGAGTCCCTGTGTCACCTTCTGTCCTGTCAGGCATGCGTGTCCTGCCCGCGCTTCTCCACACCAGGCCGACTCTGGGAGGGGGTCCCAGGTCCTGGGACTCGGAGTGAGAGGAGAGCGAATTTGCACGTCACACCTGCACACGCCCGCCTGTGTGCGTGGGAGCAAATGTGCACACCTGCCTACGTCTGTGCTAGTGCGTGTGCGTGCGTGTGCGTGGGCCCCATGGTGCTCGGGCTCTACACAGCTCAGAGCTGAGCAAGAAGGGGACTGACGCCAAGCACCTGTCTTGCCCCCGAGCCTCGGGAGCAGTGCTGGGAGCACTGTGCGTCTGAGGCCAGACTTTTCCGTGATTGATGGCCTGGCAGTGACTCTTCATTTTTACTGAGGAAAATACAGTGTTCTTAGACCGGGTCCACTCGGGACAAAGGGTTCCCCGTGATGCGGACTCTGTATTCTTCCCTTATTTGCACAAAGACAACGTGTCCAGACAGCGCTTCGCGTTGTGCACAAGAAGTGGCACATCCATCATCCGGGTTGGTCATTTCCCCTCCACTCGGAGGCAGGCGCTCAGAGAGGCTGAGTGACTTGTTAGGGCCTGGAGGGTCTGCGTCCACACCTCCGTTTCCTGAGTGTCGACACTGTTCGCCTACAGCTCCGAGCATGATCGAGGCCGCGGGCCTGGAGTTTTCTCCAATGTCTCCTTCCACTCTAGAGCTGTGGGTCTAACGCAGACGTTGGCCGTGGCCCGCTGACATTCCGGGGCTGGGTCTGGCCCGCTGACCACTGGCCCCACTGCGGTGGGAAGTGTGGTCTGCTCCCCAGATGGGCTCTGCCCAACCTGACTCTGCCCGTCGAGTGTCCTGGCACTGAGCACTGGCCGCTGCTGGCTTTGCTGGGTGCCGGTGGTCCCCTCAAGCCAGCCGCCCTTTCCTGCCCAGGCAGCCTGTCTCTCAGAGATGACAGCAAGGCCCTTGCCCACAGAGGTGGGGGTGTTGGCCTCTGTGCCTCCATGTCACATCTGTCCCGGCATCGCTGTCTGCCCGGCCTCCCAGGAGCTCTATCCATCACCGGGACGGCAGAGCTGCCCTGGTCCTGGACACCCTGGGAGCCACCAGGGGACTGAGCGACCTCCTTGCCCAGCACCGACAGGAACTGCTTCTGAGGCTGGGCCCTTCCAGACCATTCCAGAGGTCACCCTTGCCTCTCAGGCAGCCAAGAACCAGTCCCAGTGGGCAGCAGGACCCAAGCACGGTGAGGCCAGGTGTTCTTGAGGCCTGAGCCCCGGCACCTGCAGCCGGCCCCAGCTCGCTCAGCCCCTCTGCTGCTCCCTGCACTGGTCCAGGCCATGCGCGAGCTGGTCTAATGCCCGCTGAGCTGACCGGGTGCAGAGGACACAGAGGACGTGAGCAGAGACCTTCTGGATGTGGCCCACGGGCGCCGCTGAGCTCAGGCAGACCCAGACGATGGCTATGGTGCCCGTGCTGTGGGGACACATCTCAGGAGGGGCCCTGTCTGAACCGGCTGTGAGAATTGGCGGGACCCGGCACCGTAGAGACCCGCGGAGGGAGGCCCTGCAGATGGAAAGCCGCGTGGGCCGCGCTCGGGGAGCGGCGTGCTTGCAGCCAGTTCCTGTGGGCACGTAATGGGTGTCTGCTCAAGTCGAGGCTCGTGTCTGGAGATGCAGGCCAACCTGTCCTCCAAGAGCTACCCGGAGGCTTTTATTGTCTGAGGTTACGTGGTCAGCGGTTTTCAGGAGAGGCTCATTATTACCTCTGCGCCAAACATCTGTGGCCAGCAAGACCGCCTCCTTATTCCCCCAAAGAGCCCCCATCGGTGGGATCCGCATTCTCTGACCCTGTGTGTCCTGGGGTCCTTAAGCCCAGAGGACAGCTGGCTTTCCTGGGAGACCACGGAAGGCTCACGCACGGTGGGGAGGTGATGCCCGCCAACACGCAGACGTGCACACACACACACATGCACACACACGCACACACACACACGCTCACACACGCACATCGCTTGCCTGGGGGCACTGTCCCAGAACGGGTGACAGCGGTTGGGGACGGTTGCCTTGAAAAGCTGTGTCAGAGCCGGCCCCTCTCCTGTTCAGTTATTAACTCCCGTAGGACATTATCTCGCCCGAATCTGCTGGGTGCAAAGCCACGGGCGGGCTCTGGGAGAATTTTATCATCCTGTTCCCGAACTCCGCAGACAGACCTGGCTAATAATTAACTGGGCTCCTGCCTTTCTCCGGTCCCGAAGATGATCCTGCCCCTTCCAAAGGCACGCCAGCCCCTGCCTTCTCCTCCCACGCTCGGACCCCTTCCCCCGCCCCCCCCGCTCGGAGGGGAAAGAAAGAGAAAGCAGGTCCTCCGGGAGCTGGCACGGCAGACAATGTGTGTCTTGTGTGAGTAATTTAGCGCTGTGGCCAGTCAATCTGGTTTCTGGGCCCGCTGCCCTGACCCTCTTTAGAGAGGCTCGCTCTCGCCGGCACAGTGTGAAACGCCCTCTTTCACTGCCCTGACACTCCACAGATTGAGACGTCGGCCTAGCCCAACTGCAGCAAATTAGCAATTTTTCTTTTGCTAATTGGAAATAAAAATGTTTGCCGAGGGAGCCGTTTGTCGGCATGCGGTTTTCGGTTCTGTGCGCCGGGAGGCTGCGTGGAAAATGTGTCCAGAGGTGCTGCCCACCCTGGGGTGCCCCTTGCCACAGATCCGAAGGGGCTTCCTGGTGGCTGTGTGCCGGGCACGCCCCTCCCCTGCGGCTCACCCTCCGGTCCCGGGACCCCAGAGCCACCGCGCCCCTTTCGAAGACCATGGTGGGGGGTGCCGAGCCGTCTGGGGGGAGCCGGTGAGAGCGCCCTTCGCCCGGAGGAGGGAGGCAGAAAATCGGGGGTTAATGGCGGAGGGCAGCCCACACCTCTCCTGAGTACGGAGCGCTGCCGGAACAAGCCAGCTGGGTTATCTGGTTTCTGAAGCTGCGTGCTGAGGATGGCCCACCCTGGTCCCTGGGCGTGCGCCCCGGGAGGGACGGGGCGGCTTCTGGTTTCAGGGGACCCTCTGTTCCAAGGGTGGGAAAGACCCCTGCGCCCGGGGAGCGGGGGTGGGGAGGGTGCGGGGGAATGTTCGAGACCCCTGCCGGGGCGGGGAAGGGAATGGGCATCTTCTGCTGATTGGAACAAAGAAAAAGCCACGTGGAGGGCCCAGAGCATCCCTCCCCGAGGACGGTGGGCCGGGACCTCCAGACGGAGCACGGCGATTTGGAAGTCTGCTGGTAAACAGAGCCGCGCATGCCCACCTGTGCACGCCTGCGCACATGCCTGCTCGTGCCCGCGTGTGTGTGTGCAAGCCCCGGGGCGGGCGTGGGCACGCGAGCGTGGTGCTGGCCGGCAGCTCCGCGGTGGCCTCGGCTCCCCCGTGGGACGCCCAGGGTCTCTCAAGAGCCAGGCCGGTCGGGCCAGCGCGGAAAGGGTTACCCGGCTCCTCCTCCCTGTTTTCCTGATAAAGCATTTGACAGCCCTGCCTAATAATTCTTTCTGCTGGGGTTTTTTCTTGATGTCTTTATGTGAATATGAAGCCGGAATGAAAGGCTTTGGGGGACCCCCACGAGAGAGGGAAAGTATGAACCAGGGAGGAAGAAAGACTGTGCTGTAGGCTCCCTGCCGGGATCCAGGCGTCTCCTCCGGCGTCCACAACTTGGCTCCGAGGCCCTTTGTAAGTGGGAACGAGTCTTCTTCACTCCCCACGACAATAGGTGTTTTGTCAGCGGGGGCGGGGGTGGGGGGACCGGCCGCGGCCAGGGGCGAGCCCCGGGCCTTGTAGATGTTGGCCCAGGGATGATTTATTGCTGCGGTGTCCTCGGTGGCATTTGGCCACCTTCCCAGACCCTAACGTCGGTGGCAGAGGAGAGAGGGAAGTGGGGGGGGGTGGGCAGGGCTGCGTCGCTGAGGGGCCCTGACACCTTGTTCGGGGGGCGGCGGTGGGGCAGGACAGCGAACAGGCAGCGCCCCTGACGGGCTTGGTCAGAAGACAGGGCATGGCAGCCAGTCCGGGCTGGGACGCGTGGGGAACTGGAGGGACCGGCTGAGCCCCTCGAGACCGTCCCCCAGGTTTGAAATCCAACAACAAAGGAAGAAGCAGGATGGGCTGCACGGTGTGGCGGGGGCAGGTGACGACGGTTGGATTTTGGAAGTCAAGGTCTGGCCGCCGCGCCAGGAGGCCCCAAGTCGTCCCCCCGCCCCGCCTCCCAGCGCGTGCCAGCTGTCCACGTCCGTGCCAAGCTCCCCGGTGGCTCATTCTGCTCCTGGCCAGTCCAGGGACTCGTTTTCCTCCTGAGTCGGGCACAGACAGCCTGGTGCCCCTCCACGCCCTTGACCTGGCCCAGACCAGAGAGGCCGTAACCCCACGCAGGGGGCCTGTTCCCCGATGGCCCGCCCCCGCCCCCAGACCCGTCTTAGGAGCCGCACGTGGATGCGGGGAGCCTGACGCCCGGCCCAGCTGTCGGAAGTGGAGGCCTCTCCATCACCACGTGCACCAAATCACCGATTCAGGGGCCCATGACGACAGTCTGGCCTGCCTGCCACCGCCCCAAGGTGATTCCGGGTCCTTTCCGGGGAAAAGAAGTCATGGCCGGACGACCCACACGCTCGGAAAACCACAGCTTCCTGGCGGAATCCCGCACGGGGGCGAATTCCACTTTGGGCCTCTTCAGCGCATCTCGGAGTGAGCTCTGAAAACACCAAAACTCGGACCAGGACACGCGGGAGGGAGGGTGTTACACAAAGGCACCATCTCCGCCTTGGGCTGGCCACCCCTCGCCCTCCGTTCTGGAAACCCTGCAGCCAGGAGCAGAGCTGGACACCGAGTGGGAGCCCCAGAGGCGCTTGGCAGGATCCCGGCAGCTGCTTCAAGCTGGGGCATGGGGAGGGCGGCGGGGCCTGCAGGCGGGAGGGCGCGCGCCCCAGGACTGACCGTGAGCCCTCCCCCGGCTCCAGCAGGCAGCCCACGGTGGCTGGGCACGGTCTGGCCCTCGGTGATATCCGGAATGACTTACGGGTCTCTGACCCCAGGTTTGGGCCTGGACCTTCGCTTCACGGGGCCGGACGCGGCCTGAGGACAGAGCGGCGGGAGGCTCCTCCTCCGGGCCTGGAGGTCTGCCCGTCCCGCCAGGGTCCGGCGGCCGACAGCCACCCAGGAGCCCCGGTGCAGGGGGTGGGGGACGGAGCGCAGCCGTGCGTGGCCCTCCCTCCCCGGCGGACTGTCACGTGGACGGCGGAGGGGCTGGGGCCGCACGGGCCGCGCGCATGCTCCCTGTGGCCCTCGGCGCCCCGGCCCCCGTCCTGACGTGTCGCCGCGCTGACACAGACGTGAGAACCACTGTGTGCTTTTTGTTCATCGGACACTATTTGGACACAGCCTGTCCAGGGTGTTGGGGGCCCGGCAACTGCCACATCAGCACAACCCCCCCCCCCCCCCGACTTCTCACTGGGATATGCGGAAACATTTTTCCCATGGAAAGAGAGTGTGGCCTTTGTGAGGGGGGCACGGCCGGCCCGGATTACAGTAAAGATTAATCCCAAACAACAGACAAGAAAAATAGACAAAGAGCATCATACACTTCACTTTTCAATGGCTGTTTTCATAAATGTATGAATAATTTAAATTATCATTGCCGCGTATTTATTCGGGTGTTTCAGGGGAAAATGCCTCCTCTTTTTTCTCCGCGATTCTTTTCATTCTTGTCTCTTTTATGTGCTGTATGGGCTGTTTTCTTGCCATCTGAATCGGCCCGGGACAATGGGATGTATGAGGCTGAGAGGCCGCAGAAGAATGCGGTCCTTGTTGCCGATGCCGCGCTTGACATTGATTAATGAGGGAGCAGACACGGGCAGAATCTGTGAGAGCCAAGGGGAAATCAGAGGGCCCGAGGGCACCCCGAGGCGGAGGGCAGGGGATGGCAGGGAGAAGGCCGCCCTCCACGCCCAGTGGGAAAGGGCAGAGGGGGAAGCGCAGCGCGGCCGCCACGGGCGCGGAGGGACAGGCGGCCGAAGGGTCCTCTGAGAACGGGGCACCGGGAGGGGGTCCAGATCCCCCGTCTGCTCGGTGGAGAGACAGTGAGCGCCCACCATGCTGCTGGGGGCCCCGCAGGGCAGCCCACCTGCCCGCTCCTACCCTGCCACACACGTGCGGTCGCCTGGGGGGGGGGGTGCTGGCCCAGGACGGCCACCGGCAAGCGGCACGGCGGACCCTGCTGATGGCTGGGCTCCGCTCTGCCCCGTAGACAGATCCTTTCCTCCTCACGTGGCCCGACGTTACCTGCCAGCCCAGGGAAGGGTCCGGTCCACCCCCCCCCCCCCCCCCCCCCGCTCCCCTCTGTCCATCCCGTCCCACTCGGCTTACATCCCTCCTCACTTCTTGTTGGGAGCAGGCGAGAGCACCGTTGCACATTCCTGTGGCTGCGAGTGAACTCTCCCCCCAGGGCTCATGCCTGACCATCAGGGTGAATCAGGGTCAGGTGAGCACGTGGGGTGGCGTCTCCTCACGGTCCCGTGAGGACAGCCCGGCTGGGGGAAATGGAAGCCCCGCACAGCCAACGGCTTCCCCCACACAGTCCCCCTCCGTATCAGGGCCCGCTGCTGCAGACCCCAAGCTCAGAGGCCCCCGAGAGAGAGCCGGGAGGCATGGAGGCCTGGTGCACCCGCCCCTGGCTCCCAGTCTGCGCCCCGTGAGGGGGCGCGTCCACCAGCAGAGCACACTCTGGCCACGGACTCCTTGGCCAAGGTCAAGGTTGTCACCATCTGAGGGTGTATCTTGTCTGAGGTGGACGCTGCCAGTCTCGGGCGTGGGGGTTGTGCTCCTGCGCCAGGCCTAGGGCTCCCGGACCGGCGGGCCTGACCAGTGCCACTTTGGAAGTCAGCGACTTGAAGCTGTCCTCGCTCGAGGCTCCCAGGGCCATGTGGATGGAAAAGGCACAATGTTTGCTCAGAAGGAGAGATGGGGTTGGAAGTTGGCAGGTTTGTCAGGAACCAGAAGTCTCTGGTTTGTGTCCAGCGGGAGGGGGAGGGGAAGGCGCTAATCTGAGCCGGGGCCGCTGTCCCGCTTCCTTGTTTCTCCCCCTTTCGCAGTAAACTGTTGCTGGAGAACCACGCTTTTGCTCCGCAGGGCTGAACGCCTTCTACTGGCTCTGTGCCCTCCAGCGGGGAGGGTGATGCGGCAGGAGCAGGGGTTCGAGACGAGTCAGACCGAGAGGCCCCACGAGATGTGGGCACGTGTCCAGGCCACTCGCCAGCCGCTCCCTCGGCCCTGTGAGCTTCTGGATTAACATCCCCAGCTCTGCAGCCTTGGTAAGGATCCGTAGGGGCAGGATTAATGGGGCAGGGAGGCCTCGTGGAGCATACCCCGTGGCCTTGCCCGTCGTCAGTTCCAGCCCTGCCTGTGACCTCGTCTGTGGGTGACCCCAGGGGGATGCGGTGTCCTGGAAAGCTTCCTCACCCGGAGGGGGTGGGACCTCCGAGGCGCTGCTTGGCCTCCTGGCGCCTGGAGGACACGGGGCTCTGCCAGGTCATGCGCCGACGGCACAGGCCCTCCTCAGAGGACCGGTGCCCTCCGCCGACCACGCTTGCGTGGCTGCGCCCTGAGGGAGGGAAAGTCAGACCACCCCACGCGACACTTGCGACTTCCGGGCCAGTGACAAGCCCGAGGGACAGATGACAATCTTATAATGACAATGGCTGAGCAGGAACACCTGGGGTCCTGTCATCCTGCCCGGGACCACCCTCTCCCCGACAAAACAGGTGGGGCTATTCTCGTAGGCAAAGCGGGTGGAAACGGTTGTTATCTATGACCCCCACCCCGACCTCCCGTCTTTAGCGCGACAAGATTCGGGAAGGCGAGTCTCCTTCTCCCTTCCCCCACGGAGTGAGCCGTGCTTCTTGGCTCATTTGGGGACCTGGGGTCTGTGTGCTGTGCTACTGGGGACGGAGACTCCTCTCTGGCAAACGAAGGGGCTGCCAGCGCCCAGGATGGGATTTGTAGCCCCTTCGAACACGGAGGCTTTCCAAGGAAGCAGGTGGCCAGCAAAGGAGGGGAGCATCATTCTTCCCCAGGTGACACACGTCCTGTTGCCGGGACGCTCCCTGCACACGGCCCTGATGGGAGGGGGCTTTTAAAATAGCACTTGGGGTGGGGGGCTCCCCAAGAAGTGAAATAAGGAAAGTGCCCGGGGACCCCGACTCAGGAATGAGGAAGAGGATTCCTTACCAGGCGGGAGACTCTAAAACTGAGCTCCTCGGATACTGGGCTCAGGGAGAGGACAGATTGCGGGGGGCGGTTGAGGGGAACACAGCCAGCAAATGTTGGGTGGGAGCCAAAGGGACACTGTCTCGCTAATTTTAATTTGTGCTGCGCCCATATATCGTGGCCAGTAAGGCGGCAGCGAGGTGGGGAAGCGGGAGACAGGCTGGGACGGACACTGCCACCTTCAAGACCCCGGAAGCACAGGGATCTCCAGCTGGGACCTCCGTGAGGCCCGAGCCCCGGGGGCGGACGCAGGGATGAGCCTCAGGCCGCCTCTGGTGCCCCCAGGCAGGCTGGGGATGCCCCGAGTGTCCATGGGGCCCCCGCCTCGGGCCGCCCTGCGCCCCCTCCCCTGGCCGGCCCAGGGGGCACCGAGATCACCTGAAAGGCAGCCCTGAGGGTGACCTGAGCCCCGAGCCCCTGGCGGGGACAAATGAGGAGCTTAACTAGTGCAGGACCACATAAAAGGGGAAGGGAAAAAGGAGGAACAAAGCTTCCGCCAATTTGCTCTTTTGGGCATTGTGGAAACTGGCCCCTTTCCCACCAAATCGTGCCCCCATTGAATGAGGCCGGGCGCTGCGCAGGCCCGCGCGGCTCTGACGGGTTTTCACGGGAGGGTGAATGGAGAGCAAATTAGCGGGGCCCTCGGGAGGCTTGTTACTGTCACTCCCCAACTGACGTCCAAAGGCCACGTGAGGATTAATCAATGTAAAGAGCGCGGCCATTATCAGGGCAAGGTAGGAAACCATTCATTGTCGTCCCTTTCATGTCCGTCCTGCTGCCCGCTGCCGTGAGGCTCTCCTGGCGACAGAGCGCCGTGCGCACACGCGGGCCCCAGCGCCAGGCGTGCACGCGCACACACGCACGCGCTCCCCTGGGCCGCGCGCCCCAGACGAGACCAGTTTTGCTTCCTGCACGTCTGCTGCTCTCCGGGACCCGCCGTTGGAGGCCATGGGCGGTGGGGCGGGCCGAGGCCGGTGGCCTCACGGGGCTCCCCGGAGACCGCAAGCAGAGTCCCGCAGCTGCGGAGTGGGAGGAGGCGGCCCCGCTTGCCACGAGCATAGGCGCAGCCGGGTTCAAGAACGCACCGCACGGCCGCACGCAGCAGGCAGCCAGCTGTCTTCAAGTCCGACCCCTTCACGTAGACCACGGGTTCCGCTCTGGAGAGGACGTCCCGGAAAGCACTCCGTGGGCCTGGGCGTGTGGCCTGAGCCGTGGGAGCTGGAGCTGGAGCGGGAGGCTCGCGGGTGCGGCCGAGTCCCCTCCGACGCCATGACCGCGAGCCCGCCCGGGGCCCTTCCAGAGACTGCGGGACGCATCGGTCTTCCCGCGTCCATCGCTGGAAGAACAGGCCTCGCCAGGACAGCTCGGCCCTGCATGGGCCGCACGGAGGGTGCTGCCCAGAAGCCAGCGTGGCCCTTGGCGAGGGCCAGACGCCCCACGATCTCACGATGGTGAAGTGTCGCTGTGGGAACGTGTCCAGCCTCTAGGAAACTCTTTTCCCACAGAGAGATTTTGAGCGCAGGAGATCTCTCCAGTATATTCGTATTTGAGACCTTGTACCTGGGCCATTTCTTAAAACGAGACAAACAGTCACTGGTTTTCTGCAGCTGAGACGTGGCCCACAGGGTCACATGTCTTCTTACAACTGTCTCTAGAAGGTACCGTGGGGCCTTTCGCATTGAGAGGATCCCGTGAACGGACGTACCTGAGACGAGATGGGAGTGGGCCTTCTGGAAAGAACCCTTCAACCGCGGGGCCAGAGTGCGGCCGTTCACAGAATGTTCCAGAATGTCAGCCTCGGCAGGTGTCCTCATTCTGCCGGCTTGGAAAGTTCTAGAGACAGTTGTTGGCAGCGGTGCCAGGAGGCTGCAAGACGCAGCCCAGAACTCGGGGAGGCCCCTGGGCGGTGACGCTCTGCTGCTGACGCTTGGGCACCCGTTGCCAGGACGACACCCAGAACAGGGCCACGGCTGTACTAAGTGTCTCCAAAGGCCCCTACCTTGGGGTTCCACGACATTCCACTTGGGTGCCTCCCCACGTGCACCCACATTCCTTCCCCCTGGAGGGGGCAGGAGGTGAGCAGAGGCCCCCCAGCTCGGGCCGCCCTAAGGGGAGCACGTGCGTGCCGGTGACCTTCACACACCTTGGCAGGAAACAGGGGCCCGGCGGCTCCAGTGGGTCTGAGGTCACGACAGGGCAGGCGCAGAGGTTGGGACGGCCCTCTCGGGACCAGGGCACCTGCAGAACGGGTATCCTCTGCTCCCTAACTCAGGACATTTTCTGGACTCCCCTGGATTTCTAGTGTGACTGTGTTTGGGAAGTTCTGGTCTGAGATTGATTTCATGTCCTTACCTTGTGGCCGTCCCGCTCAGGCATGAAACTTCAGGGGATCAATAATGAATTTTTCTTCTCACCGGAACCAGAATTTTCCCATATTTCTGACAAAGACATTCAAAGGCTGCCTGGTGTCGGCCTACCCCACTAGCAAGCACGGCACAGAGGGTTCCCTGCCGAGTTCCTCGAGAATTGCCAAGACGGCCTTGTCGGCGTGAGCTCCCGGACAGGCCCATCCACTGCCATGGCCCGCCCACCCCCGCAACCCGGGCAGACAGCGGCTAGAAGACATTTCCACGCCAGCCATGGAGATGACGACCTTCGAGTCAAGCAGCAGACGAGTACCAGGAACCAGGACGTCAAGTGGACAGTGTCCCAGATTTCGCCTCTGCTCACTGAGACTTGCCGCCTCGGTGCGGGGCCGGCGGGGAGCCACAGGGGGTTGGCTGACCCAGGCCTGTCGTGCCCAGTGCGACCTAGCCCTCTGCCCCGCTGGCCTTGTCGCACCCCCTGGCTCATCGCGAGGGCCTGCCAGCTGCTGCCATCCAGAGGGCGGGTGGCGGGCTCGTCCCTGCTCAGGGCTGGACAGGACTGTCCGTCTGTTCTCTCCTGGTCTCCCTGGGTCTCGTACACAACTGCATGGCAACTTCAGGCACGAGGAGGAAAAACCCACCTTCTCTAGGCCTGGGGGAGCCCAACTCAGGGACTAGGTCACATCCTTTGAAAAGGAGCAAGCGGTGCCTGGGCCGGAAGCCGTGTGGAGAGACGGCGGCCTGGTGCCAAGCTCAGCGGTAGCAAGCGGCACGGGCAGCAGAGCAGCCAAGAGCCGGGCACAGGACACAGTCAGGAGAGAACCGGCCTCTGCCGACCCCTCGGCGCGTGGGTGCCTGCGGGTTCCCTGTGGGTACCCGGTTCTGGTGGACAGCAAAGGCGCCTGCAGAGTGGAGCAGAAGCCGCTCTAAGGGAGGAAGCTGGAAAAGGCCGGGATGGACGCCTCCTTAGCCTCCCTGGGTGTTGGCTGAGGGCGGGTCTGCTGCCCAGAGGACATCTGGAATGTCTGGAGAGTTTGGTCGTCGGGACTTTGCGGGGCGGCTGCTGGCACGCGGGGTGCTCAGCGCCGAGACGAGATGCCCAGGCCTGTGAGCCGGCAGAGGCAGTGGGAGAAACCGGCATTGAACGGAATGTGAGACGCCACTGTGCGGGTCACCCCACCTGCCTTCCTGTCATCCCCCTGGAGCCACCCTGGGCTCCCCTCACGGGCCTGGCACGTTCGCAGGCTACACATGGACCCGCGGTTGGGACGTAGAACACGCTGGGCCGTCCCCCCCCGTCCCACAGCCAGGGAGCCCAGGACCGCTTCACAGGCAGGTGCACGGAGGCCCCACGGGGAGGGCCACCACCGTGACAGGCTGCAGAGCTGAGATCCAAATCTGGGCGGTCGCGGCGGGTCTTGGGGCCACAAAACCAGCAAAGGGACTTCAGCTGCTGCCACCCACAAGCACGACTTCGAAATATCCCTTAAAGCAAAGCTGTGTCCTGCACCAGCGGCTCCGCGTCCCAGATGCACCTGGCAGCTTTGAAACCGACGTGCTGGTCTCCCCAGGAAGCTGGACCTCACGCTTCTTCGCTCGGAGAGGCTCTGAGGTCGTAAAGTCCGCTGTTAGGAAGGGACCCGGTCGACCACACGGCCGGGGAGCCCGCAGTCTGGGGCGCCGCGAGACGTGGGATTAAATGACCTTGTGAGTTTCTCTCCAAATCGTAGAAAAGGGAGAAACAGTGCTAAGTGAGAACTCTTCCTCGGGTGATTGTTTGCAGACAGAGGATGCCCCCAAGGCATGCTGCCCCCTTGGGGACACGTCCGCCTGCCCGGAGCCCCCCACCCCAGGACCGTCCTCCAAGGTCTGGCTCCGGTCTCTGGCAGGGTCCTTTCCTCTGCCGCCTTCTCCCTCCTCCCCGTGACCAGGGTGTGTGTGCGAGACCGATGTGTGTCTCAGACTCCCTCACGGCCAAGGCGCGCCCCTCTGACCGGCCCGGACCTCGCCCCTGATGCCCATCACTTCGGTTCCCTGTGAGTGATTTCTTTGCTGCCGCTCAGGAGAGAGATGTGCTCTGCAGAAAGAGGGAAACGTACGCCTCCATTTCAAAAAACATCCGCCCCCTCCAAGGGCTCTGAAGCTCCCACCATCTGCCCCGTCATCCCAGGAGACCCCCAGGTGCTCAAAAGGGACTCCTTGTTGCAAATCAATGTGTATTTGCTCAACCCCAAAGACTTGGCCCCATGCCCCCCCAGCCTGGGGCACACACAGCACTCCTCTCCCTCCAACACCTGAATAAACCTCTCCGGGAAAATCAGACACCATCGAAGACCCTGGGAGCTGGGCTGTCCCACGGTGCCGAGGAGTTCACCAAGGGCTCCGAGTTCGGACGGTGACTCTCAGCTCCCGGACATCTCACCAGGACCCAGGACTTGCCACCATGCAGGCTGTGCTCCTGCCTGGGCCCTGGCCTGTGTGGGCGAGGGGGGCATGAAGCCTGGGCCCGGGCAGAGCCAGGCTCCCCGGCAACACCCAGAAGCGGAGCCACAGTGCCGGTAAAGCCCTGGGAGGTTTGACACCAGACCCCCAGACATGCTCACAACTGTCCTATGGAGTCGCTGGCAGGAGAGGGAAGACCAGGCCCAGGTCTACGTGGGTCAGTGGGCCCGAGAAGTTTTGCTGCCCCAAACCAGCTCTGTGGCCCTGGACAAGGGCCTTGCTAAGCAAACCGGGACAAGGGTGCCCCTTGGGGCCACTGGCAAAGGGGAACGGCGTGCGGAGGTCGACGGGTCCAAGGCTCTGATGAATCAACAAGGAAACCACTGGTCAGGGCGAGCGGGACCCGCTGGGGTTGGGGGGGTCATGGCCGCTTGTACCACATTCTAGAGTGGGGACTCTGGATCCCGTGACATCCAGATTCGCATGAGACGGCGGCAGGGGGTGCAGACGTGCCCGCGGTTCAGGCTGGCACATGCGGCACGTGGTCAGGGGCACAGGTGAGCTAAGAGGCGCCGGCCCCGCCGTGGGGGCTTCTAGCAGCAAATCAGTGTCCGGAGGGCGTGCCCGCACCCCCGAGCCCCAGGCCAGCCTCGCGGCCAGACTCGTGCTTAATCCCTACTTTCTTTAAAAACGGATTAGGAAAATCTCATGTGGAAAATTAATTAATGTGCGAATTAAACAAATATTTACAGAGCAGAGCATTTGGTCGGGAATTCTGCGTGCACGGGGCCTGCATGCCCCCCCCGCCCCCACTCCGCCCGTGCGTTTGGGGACGACTTCCCGAAGCATCCGTCTCTGAGTCAACTCGCGAGACGCAAACCCGCCACGTGAGCGCGTAGTGAATCTGATTGCCGGGTGTGGACGGAGGGCGGGGGTCTGTGTCCTCCGCCCGGCGGTCTCCGCGGATGCCGCCACCCGGCCCACGGTCTCCCAGGACATGTGCGGGAGGGAGCTCTTTGGAAGGTCCCCGATGGGGCCTGCGATTGTGTCCACCGTCACGCCTCCCGGGCGCTGGGGATTACTCTCAATGCCCCTTTCCCGCCCTCGGCCTGTCACTGGCTGTAGGTAAGTATATCCTCCAGGAGCGGCCCCTGCCCCCAGCCAGACAAAAGTGAGCTCGCCGCCCCTTTCCCCAAGAAAAGAAGCCAGAGCCTTTTCATGGGCAGTGAATGGGGCCCCTCATTTAGGCCGCATTATACCGGGGCCTTCATTTCCCCTTTCCCGCTTTGCCTCATTCAGGGGGGCTCTGACTTCAACTAATTCGATAACAATCCCGCCGGGCCTTCCCAGCCCCCGGCTCGGGAGGACATTGTCCGTGTGCGCGGCCTTCCCCCCGCGCCGGTCCCGCTCTCCAATTAGCCAACCGCTGGGCCTCTGTCCGTCTCCACGGCTTTCCGGCCACCCGCCCACTTTTAACCATTTCTCATTGAACGGGACTCCTGAGGGCCTTCGGGGCCGCGCGCCCCCGGTGCCAGGGTCAGCGGACCCGGGGTCGGGCAGAGCGAAGACACGCGCCCGCACGGCCTCTCAGAGGCTGGTGTGCACCCCCCTCCCGGGGCCTGCACGGCCTTCGCGGGAGACCTGAAACACGACACAAACAGCGGTGCCTTGGCCCCCAGCCTCGCCCGGCGCTAATTCAGGAGCAGCCGAGAGAGTCCTCGGGATGGGCGGTGCCGGGGGCTCCAGGTGACCTCGCCGGCTGGTTCTGGGGGGGGGTCTGTCTCCCCACGGTCGGTTTCCAGGGTGGGGTCCCGCACGGCTCTTGCCCGGACGAGCACGTCCCTCTCGGGTGCTGACTTCCCACCTCTTTGCCCCGATAATCAGCTTCTCCTGCTTGAGGAAGACGCTCCCAGAGCCTGCAGGGGGCACTGCTGGCCGGTCGGGGCACGAGTGTGCAGACCCGGGTGGGGGGGTGTCCCCGCTGCTACCCCCACGGGGAAAACGTGGGGATTGGCTAAAAACGCGAACCCTAAAAAAGCACGTTACTGTCCTGATCTGTGCTGATTCCCCAAACCCGTCCTGGGTCTCTGGGCACCACGCTCTGCGGTGGCCCATCAGGCACTGTCCCCCCCACCCCGGCCGGGGGCCCCAGGCATGGCGTTTATGTGTGGGACCCCCAGCACCACCTCCCATGCTACCTGTGCTACCTGGAAATGACCCGACCCTGGTGTTTAATCTCCTAGGGGTCTGTACGAGGTGAATTCTGTCCCCCCAAATTCACATGTCCAAATCCTAACCCCAGGACCTCAGAACGCGGCCTGATGTGGAAATCGGGTCATTGCAGAAGTAACGAGTGGAGACGAGGTCACCCGGGGGTGGGGCGTGTCCGAGTCCAACGTGACCGGCGCCCCCAGAGAAGGGACACCGTGCGCACCCCGACGGCACGCACAGATGAAGCCGGAGATTGTGCGACGGTGGCTCTACACACCAAGAGGTTCTAGGCAGCCACCACGTTCTGGGGGACATGGGGCAGGTCCCACAGAGAAGGGCCCAGGGACAGTGCAGACCCCTCACTGGGGGCGGCAGCCACCCTCCTCGCTAACCACTGTGCCATGTTCCAGAACCTTCTGTCACGGGCTCCTTTCCCCTCAGGTGTTCTGTTCAGAAAGCACTGCAGAAGGAAGGCTCACCAAGACCGTTGGGGCAGCGAGGTCATTTTCACTGACTCAGTCCGGCGCCGGGCTGGGGAACTTGGAACCATCTGGGGGTCCGCGGCAGGTGTCCTTCTACGCAAAGGCCCGGAGAAACACAGGAAGCAGCCAGGCGCTCGGCTCCAGGGAGGCCGGGAGGAGGCCTCGGGGTCAGTTGGCTTATCTGGGACAGGATGCCCGCGCGGAGAGAGACCGCAGCCCCGAGCTTGGGGGTACACCGCCTGCGTGGCCTCCATCCGTCGGAGAAAACTCTCGCCAGATCTTCTGTCCCCGCCTGGCCTCCAAAAGGTCAGCCCATTCAGACGACAGGCCGCGGATGGGAGATGCTTTCGGGGTGACCGGTGTCCATCCTCTTGCTTCACATGCGGGGAAACTAAGTCCAGTGGGGGATGGCTTGGGTCTCGGCAGCAACTGGAGTCCGAGCCACCTGCCTCTGTCTCCCATACCGTCTTGGAAAACCCCACAAACTCTCTGATGTTGTTGAGGGACAAAGTCTTGAAAAGGCCGTTGGTCCCTCGCCTGCTGGGCAGGGTGACAGCCACAGGGAAGCGCTGTCCTCCCCGACCTCAGCCCCGGAGGGCACACAGCACGGCTGGACATGTGGCGTCTGCGTTTATGAACCGGGGCCGGCCGAGCAAGGAGCCTGGAGGGCCTGGGGGTGCCCGCGAGAAGCGAGGACGACAGAGCTGCCGCCTCGCGCTGGGGAGCCAGAGCCCCGTGCCACGGAGGCCACGGGGCCTGACGGGCCTGCTGCTTCCGGGACCCCAGTCCTTAGTGTATTTTCAGTCCCGAGGAGGAATAAACAAGGACAAGTCAATCCAAGACAGACAGACATGGAGTCAAGACAGACAGACAGACCCTAAGGGGCTGGGAGTTCTGGATTCCTCTCTCAGGCGCTACGCGGCCTGGTGTCGGGAGCGCCTCACTCCTCCAACTGGGCGTTGGCCCTGGGCTTCAGCTCGTGGCCTGGCTGGAGGGCTGCTGGAGGGCTGCACGCTCAGCTGACGCGAGGGGCCTGGGGCCTGCGACGGGGCTGGGGGGATAAGAGCAGAGACCACCGCCCTCGGGGCCTGCAAGGCACCTGGAGCCTCTGCGCCCAATGGCCAGCCAGCCCCCGTCCCCACAGTTGGCGTGGATGCCCTGGTCTTGAGTCCTTCGTCAGGGACTGTCCCACGGGTCGTGTGACTCCTGGGAGAGAAGGAGATGCCCAGAGGGCCATGGACAGGCTGGCGCCTAGGTCGGCGGAGGGTGGTCTGCACAGACCGGAGATGCCCATCTTGGCTGCCGAGTGGCACGTCATTGTCCCTGGATGGCCTTCTGGGTCGGCTCAGTGACAGTCACCCCCCACCCCGCAACAATGCTGACCGCACAGACAAGGAAAATCGTGTCTCCTTCCACGGGGCAGCTCCAATGATGATGATAACGGAGCTGGATGGCCTTATCAAAATGCAGAACACGTCCCTCTTCCCGCCCCTCCGGCCCACGCGAGGACACAAAGCCCCCGGGCCCCCGTCCACAGAGGGACATCAGTCAATGAGTGCGGCTGGCTTCCCAGGGGTCCTCACCCAGGCTGGGATGTGACCCTGAAACTTCTAGTAGTCCCGACCCCACTCTTCTCTCCCCGACACCACTGTCTCTCCCTGTGCAAGTCTCCAGGCACGGGGCTTGAGGTCGGTGCCACGCACGGTGCCGGCCCCTCTGGGGAGGATGTTCAGAGCAACGGAGGCTCAGCAGCATGTCCTGCAGGATTTCCCGCCCGGAGCCCCTGACCAGGCTGGCAAGGCCAACGCACGGCCCTAACCTCCCCTGCGTGTTTAGGAGCCCTAAGCTCCTGCTTCAGTTCCAGAGTCTCGTACTGTCCTTGAGTCTAAAGGGCCACATCCACAGCCATGTCCCACCACAGGCTAGACCCCAGTGCCGTAAAGAGCTGACCGAGGCTCCCCTTCCCTGAAGCCAGCCCTCACCGGGGACGTCGCTTGTGCGGCTACGCAACAGAGGGTCCCTGGGAGCCTGGGCCTTCGCCACCGCGAGCTCTCCCTGCCGGAAGGATGAAGACAGAGGCCCCTCGTCAGCTTGGCGGGCAGTCTGACATCACTGCCTACTGTGGGTGCCCCAGAGACGGAGGCCGGAGACTTCCAGTTTCCCTGGGGACAGAGAAAGAGGCGGAGAGACGGTGGGGTTGCAGCCCTGAGCCCACCGGGGGCCCGAGTTACCTCGGAAAGCTCAGATTGGAGAAAGGGTCACCCAGGGCTCCCCAGGACTGTATGGAGGGGCAGCCTGGGTGGCAGTCGGCATCCCCAAGGGTGTGACCTCTGGCCTCTCCCAGGCGTGAGCTGGGCATGCCACTCCCCAGAGCTCCGGGCCTCGGCCCTCTCACGGGACGGAAATACCCAGCCGGGCCGGGGAGCCCCCCGGGGTTCTTCACACACATGAGGCTTCTTACAAGCTTGCCTGGTGGGGTGCTCTTGTGGGAACCAAGTAGCAGGGGCTGGAGCAGCTGGAACCTTCTAGAAAGGGGAAGCACACAGCTCAAAGCGCTGGCAGGGCGCGCGTGTGCGTCTGGCCGGGCAGGAGGGAGGACGGAGCAGTTGCCGTCCTCCTGGACCTCAGGGGCTAATCCTGGGGGTGCCAGGGCCTGGAAGCCGTCCATGCCCTTACCGCTGCTTGCAGTCTGGATCCCCTTTGGCCCAGAAGGTGGTCAGGGGAGACGGCTGAGCCACCCGCAGGCCCTGCCCTCTTCTGCAAACACCTGGCCACGTCTCCCAGGCCAGGCCCTGCGCTTCCCACAGCCGTTTCCTGCTTTGGCCCGGACCCGAATGTGCCCTCGGAAGATGAGGACCCGCCAGGCCTCCGGCTCCCCGTCCCCTCCTGGCAGCCGCCTCCGGGGCCTCCGCTGAGGGCCTGGCTGGAAGGGAGCTGCTGGATTAGTCTAGAGGGAAACGAGGCCGCTCCTACTTGTAAAAGGTCACGGCGACTTTGTTCCGGGAGGGTTTATCTCCGCTGCCGCGGGGACAGACAATGCCGCGGGGCTAAACGGCAGAAATCTTAGCTCCTCGTGAAAGGACGGCGCTGATAAGCCTGGGGGCCTTAGAAAGATCTAAATGGGCAAGGAGTGATGTGGTATCTGCAACACCACTGAGCAAAGATGGGGTGTGCAATTAAACTGGGCATCAGCCGAGACGGGGGACGGGCCGTCTGCAAGCCAGACCCAGGTGGCTCCTGAGGAGGGAGGACACGTGGGCTGGACCGTGAAGGCGCCCGGGTGTGGCCGCTGGAACACTTCCCTGGGAAATGGTGACATGTGTGATGGCTGTCGGGGTCCTGGCATCCCAGAGGACACCACCGGACACGCTACTCTCCACATCTTTCTTTTGGAGGAGGAGACGCCCCCTGAAACACCGGCGCGAATCCTGAGGACCCACGTTAAAAATCCCTTTTAGGCTGTTTTATTCACTGCATTCTGCAGGGTGTGAAAGGCCCAGTGGGCACCGCGTGCAGCTCGGCCTCCGCGGCCTGTAGATCTGACCCCCACCCCCACCAGGCCTGCGCCCACACTGACCGCCCCCCCCGCAGAGAGGCCGTCCAGGGCTGACCAGACCCTTGACCAGGCAAACCCAGCTGTGTCGTCATGCGCGGCACCCAGCGGGACGGTCGGAGCCCACGCCGCCCTGTGCCAGCCTGAGCGGAGCAGAACGGGCGCCTACAGGGCCCGTGGGTGGTGTGAGCCTCTGTGCTGCCCTCAGTTTGGGCTGAGGCTGAGGTGGCCAGTGACGTGCTGAGAACACATTCCTAACCCAGGGGTGACCGGTCATAGAAATTCTCAACTGGAGAGAAGCTCTGATAAGCAGAGGCCAGGCCTGGCTGGGAGGTTCACGCCCTGGTCCCATGACCCAGGGAGACCTTTTATGGCCTGCGGCGCCTGGGACTCTCATCCGATCCAGCGAGAGGGAGGCCCCCCGAGGGGCTGGACCTCTGACAGCCAAGGCCATGCTGGGGTTTCCCAGGGAGCCCCCCGGCTGGCGGCTGTGCACACTGCTCCCTGGGGGGGCCCGCTGCTGGTGACTGTCTACTGGGTACATGTCACTGCTGCAGGTGGCTCCCCGACAGGTGTATCCCCACCTCGGCCTCCTGCCCAGGGGTCCGCCCACAGGGGACCACCAGCACCACCTGCGGGCCTGAGTTCTGCCGTTGTGGCGGGGGCAGACGAAGGAGCTCAACCTCGCTGTACACCCCCCCCTTGGATGGGGGAGCCGTGGCCAGGCCGCCACCCACTGGGCATGGAGTGTCCACGTGGGCCAGGGGCACAGGGAGGGCTCGGCTGAGCCCCCGCTCCTGGCAGGAGCTGGCTACGTGATCTGCGGGGGCACTCGGCAGGGTCCTGAGTCTGATCGCTGACTCCTGTGCCCCCCTACTGTGTGACCCTGCGTGACCCGCCCCGCCAGGGCTTTGGGCTCCTGTCCATACTGTGAGAGCAAGCACAGTGTTGCCCCCCGTGCTTTCCACACACGGAGCGGTGGCTGTCGCAGCCACGGAGGAGCTGCAGGAGGGGCCCACATACAGGGGTGAGAGCCCCCGGGAGCCCCTTGCTGGTGATGCTGGGCTGGCCAGGTTCCCCTCTGTCTGTCCCCTGCCCCCTTGGTTACCCCACCACCACTCAGCCTACTGGGCCCCGACAAGCTCTGTGATTCAGAAAGCTTCTGTGCCCCGTTGGCCTCACACCTGCAGGAAAATGTCTGTCTAGGGTCCCGGGGTGAGGAGAGGGAGGCACCTGGAGGCAGGGGCAGGAAATTCAAGGTAAGCCCCCCTTTCCCCAGAACTCCCCCGAGTGTCTGGGCTCCTGTGGTTAGTTAGGGGGCATGCTCCTGGGGACCCCCACCGGAACGCTAGCAGATTGGCCCCAAATCTGCATTTTGAAAGTGTCCCGGAGGCTGTTCGGCCCAACGCCTTGGGACCCAACCCCGAGGTGAGCAGGCGAAGCTTGTGCCCCTCTCTGGCCTCTTCCAAATGAGACCTGGTGTGCAAAGAGCGATCCAGACTGTGCCCCAGAGGCCGACCGGCTGGGCAGGCCCTGCCTCACGGCTCTGGCCCAGACATGCCTCAGCCCCAGCTGGGCCCCGGGCGCTCGGGGACCGTGGCCAAATCCTAACCCCAAGGTTCCCTCTGGGCCCTGGAGAATGCCCCGTCGTCAGCAGCAGGGCCCCTGAGGGTGCCGGCTAACACCGCGCCAGGCCCCCTGCCGCCCGTGGAGCTGGGACACGGGATCCCTTTACAAACGGCAGAATGAGGACGGATGTGTGGACCGCATGGAGCACACAGTGGGCGCCCGGTGACCGTGGGCCACCCCCTGAGCTGTAAGCCTAGGTTGTGTGGTCAGCCTGCCCCGGCCTTGCCAGTCCTGCCCAACACAGAGGTGCCAAGGGCCTTTGTCCCTTCCCTCCACGTACCATCCCCTATTTTTCTGGAGGAGAGACAGACAGGAGGGAGGCAACAGCGTTCAGCTCCCCGGTCGTGGCCTTCGGGGCTGAGCCAGGGCCCCCTGGGAATGGGCTGCTGAGCAGAGCAGAGGGGAAGCCAGCCTGCCCTCCGCACCGTCTCCCGCCCGCTTCCTTCCGACAGCCCGTCAGGCTTTTCCACGGCGCTGCCTCCCAAGTAGGCCTGTCCAGAGCAGGCATGGGGCTGGTTGTCGCTGTGTATGTGAGCGAGGGATGCACATGGTAAAATACCATTTAAGAAGTTGGTATTCGGGACGTCTCTCAAATATGAAAAGAAAATATTTATTTCCTTTTTCGCTTGTGAATCAGAATGCTCTATTTAAAGAAAGTACCCTCTGCTGGGCTTTGCGGCGGAGTTATTACCCCTTAAGGAAGTAAAGGAGAACACTATCGGGGAGGTATTCTTAGTCATTCTCGCCCCCTTTTTTCTGAAATTCCTTCTATACCCGCGCCTCGGAGCTGGGCCTAAGATAGTGCAGGATCCCATGGCATTCTTGGGCTGAAAACGTCTGGACCCGATGTTACGGTGCTCGGGTGACGGCATGGGGTGTGGGCTGAGTGGCTCCCAGAGAGCGGGGAGTCCGCGAGTGGGGTTCTGGGCACGCACACCGAGGCCAGGCCCTGTTCCCACGGGGTGTGGCCCCTCGGATCCAGACACCCATTGGCCTGGGGACATGGCCCGAATGCATGGCTGTCTGGGTGCTGTTTCCAAGGGGTGCGAGCATCGACAGAGCCACAGGCTTACGACTTCCAGGGCGTACGGTGTGTCTCCTAAGCACATTCAGAAAGTTGTCAGGGAGAAAATCACCCTGCGTGTAACGCTGCCCAAAATAAAACTCCAGGCCGCCCAGACGGAGAGTAGAAAGCAGCAGGGGTGAGTCAGTGCCAGACAGAGGACAGCACAGCAGGGAGGTTCTGAGACTCCTGGGACTGGGGGTGGGGTACTGTGCCCAACGGTCCCCAGTGTGCCGAGAGAAAGGACGGCCAAGACTCGGGGCTGAGAATACCACGATCGAATACTTAACCCGTGAGCTGTCAGAGCAGCAGGAAGCCACAGAGCAGAGCCCACACGGTGTGGGCGGCTGCCCCCCCTCCTGGTGCCCACGCGGCCATGGCTCTTACCCCACGGCCGGGATGACAAGAGAAAAACACAGTGGGATGGTCTGCAAGCCATCCCAGCACAGCATGCGTCTGCTCCAGCATGAGAGCTGCTCAGAGGAGGTTCAGGCGGGGTCCCTGCGCGGGGGCCCGTGTGGGCTGCAGGGAGCATGGATGCCTCCCCTGGTAGGTGGGGGGTGGCCCCGAAGGAAAGCCTATCTTGGGAGCAGCAGCAGGCAGCATCTGCTCAGTACCTACATGCCCTCAACGACCCATGGTCAGTGTCACCTCCCACACCTCTCTGAACCCCCCCCAGACTGAGCACACTGGGCAATGGGGTGGCGGTTTCTGGAGACCCTCTGCCTGCCAGAGCCGCCAACTCCAGGCGGAGTGGAGAGCGTACCTCCTGCCCTCGGAAGCCAGAAGCCCAGTCTAGGGTTTTCAGCAAAATCCAAAGGTGTGTGTGCATGTGTGTGTGTGTGTATGTGTGCATATGCACGTGCATGTAAGTGCGTGTGCTCCCATGTGTGCACATGTGCATATGTCCATGTGTATCTGTGTGCATGTGCACATATACAGGCACTTGTGTGTGTTCATGTGGACATGTGTGTGCACACGTGTGCATGTATGCATCTGTGTGTCTCTGTGAATGCAGCTGTGCGTGTGCATGTGCACATGTGTGCATGTGACATTGAACATGTGTGTGCATTGCACATGTGTGTGTGAATGTGTATCTGTGTGCATGTGTATAGGTGCATGTCTGTGTGCATGTGTGCATATGTGCATGTGTGTCCGTGTGCAGGCATATATGCAGTCACTTGTGTGTGTGTGCTCGCTTGTGTGCAAGTGTGCATATGTGTGCATACGTACACGTGTGTGTGCATGTGCATTTGCAGGTGCGTGTGTGCCTGTGTGCGTGTGCGCACACGTGTGTGTCTGTGTGTGCGTGTGTATGTAAATATGTGTGTGCATATGTGCATGTGTGTCTCTGTGTGTGCACACATGCAAGCACGTGTGTGTGTGCACACATGTGTGCACGTCTGTGTGTGTGTGTCTGTATGTATGCAGGTGTGTGCGTGTGTGTGTCTGCATGCATGTGTGCACCCACGTACATGCATATCTGTGTATGTGTGCATGTGTATATGTGCGTGTCTGCGTGTGCATATGTGCATGTGTGTCTGTGTACATGTGTGCATATGAAGACACATATGTGTTCATGCACACGTGTGTACACGCTTGTGCACGTGTGTGTGCATGTGCATGGGGGTGCACATGCATGCCCACGAGTGACCATGCGGGGGCAGGTCTGGGTTAGTAGCTGGGGGAGCAACGAGGTGAAGGTGTCTGAGGCAAGGGGGTGCCAGAGGAGGAGAAGGGAAAGAGGTTCCCTCAGAGACCCTGGATCTGAGGAGGAAGAGGAGGCCTCATGGGGGGCCACACAGCTGTAGCCCTGGAGGGTCTGCGTGACGCCCCAGCACACCCAGCTGGATGAGCGAGAAGCCAGGGTGCAGAGGTTGGGGACCCCAGGACTCCTGGCCTCCTGCCTGGGTGGCCAGGGAAAGCTTCCCGAGTCCTCGGAGAAACCAGTTCTCTGCTCTGGTGTGTATCCCTAGTGCCTTGGAGAGACTCCATTCTGGTGATGTGAGAGGCCGGACGGTTACCACCGGGGACAGCCTGGCGCACCGGGCTTCATGGCCAGCCTGCACTCTGGACCACAGTCAGCCGCCAAACTTCTCATTTTAAGGATGCTCAGTGGCTACCTTGGAAAAGAAAGCGTTGCTTTTCTAAAATGCATGTCAGTGGACAAGCGTGGACGGACAAAGAGGCAGCTTCCTTGGAGCCCCAGACCTGTCTCCAAGGGTGTGTGTTCTGGACTATAACATACCCTTAAATGTACAGAAGCTTCTCAGCATCCAAGAGTGCAGGGCTGGGGGGTACTAGCCTGGCATCTCTGGGTGTCCCAGCAGCCCGTCGCCCGGGGGGGCTGGGGGTTCCTGGAGGAGGGGTCTTGGGGCTCTGCGATGGAGCAGCAGCAGTCACGGCAACCTGAGGCCTCGGGGCTGATCCCCCTTGTGACCCCAGACCTTCCCCTATGGCCTGGTCCAGACACAGCCCGTTTGTTGATTGAACAAATGAACACATGCATTATTATTCAGACACAAAAGCCAAGGGATGAGGTCATCTACTTGAGTGAACTCTGCAGATAAATGAAACCCCATCGATTCACGTGAACATTTTCCAGCAGCCTCTCAAACAGAGGCTGACCATTCACGCAGCAGCCAATATCAGAACGCCCCTTCCAGGCCAGGCCACGCTCTGGGCGCCGGAGAAGTTGCCTCAGCCGGCTCTCCAGGGCAGACGCGCCCTCGAGGAGGAGGCACGCCGAGTGCGGGCACTGTCGGCGCGAAAGGGCTCCTCCCCCCGGGTCCCGCAGGATGTTGCCCACCCGCTGCGGCACGGAGCCCGGTCAGGTGGCATGACGGAGGAGCCCGCTCTTAATTAGCAAAATAAGCAGCACGATGAAAAATGTCATGATTTACTCAACAAATGATCAAAATCATTGTTTTTTCAGACCCTGAGGCAATCAAATGCAATCACGGGGTGATTTATTCTGGGCAGAGCGAGTGGTGGCTGCGTCAGCCGGCAGGCTGCATCTGGGCAGAGAGGGGCCGGGAGCTCGGGTATCTTCCCAGGCAGACAGACCGCCACCCTCTGAGATGGGTCCTGGGGGGCCATGTGCACACAGTCCACACTCCCACCTGGCCACAGGGCTGGCCAGGTCTGGGGCGCAGGGGACCCGCCTGATGTGGGAGTCACCTCCTGGCATGCCACGAAGCCCTGAGGAGAAGGGAGGTTCAGAGTCACAGACTGTCTGACGCACATGTGGGAGGGAGAAGCCGCGTGCAGACGGTGGGAAAGACGCACGATGAGCAAACTACACTATGAAACAAGGAGAGAAAACAGGACCGTTTTCCGGAACTGTCCAGAACAAGAAGTTTGCTCCAGGGTAGAAAGAAAATTGTTCCCATGGTGTCCCCCCTGTGACGGTAAGAATAGTCCATTAGACTGATTTTAAACCAGCATCTGGCTTCTCCCTCCCATGCTGCACCCCGAGACCCAGCCCTCCAGGAGAAGCCGCACTCCTGAGCTCCTGGCCATGGACGGACCTGCCGCCGTCCGCCTTCGGGGTGCAGACCGACCGCGGCTCTCCACGGGTCTCCTCTGTCATCTTTGCTAACGTGTCATCACTGTTCTTTCTCAGTAAATGAATACTCTGTCAACTGCCGTGAAACCAAATAGCCCTGATTTATACTTAATTAGTATAAATTAGTGTGAGCAGTTAGGCATCCGACGCTCGGCGTGTCCCAAGATGGTAGGCGCTCCCGCGCTGTCCCTGGGCCCCACCTCCGACGGCCCCGGGCCCGTCCCCGTGGGTGTGACACTTCAGCACCAAGGTTCTCCACATCCCAGTGCCTTGAGAGTGCACCGTGAGCCCAAGGGGGGCGTCTCCACGGGACAGCAGCCCCCGCGTCTGCCGCAGTCAGAGTGTCTTGTTAGCATTCATGACTCGGGGCTCCCTGGAGGCCTCTTTCCTGTCTAGAGTCACAGAAAGACCCGGGACTCCCCTGCCCCAGGCTCAGGCCCTGTTTGCAAAGGCAAGAACAGGGCCTAACTGAAGGGGCAGCTGAGCCGCCAGCCCGGCAGAAGAAGGCACAAAACAACGGGAAACCACAGTCACGTGGGGACACGTGGGAAATCCATCAGGACGCTCCCTTACGAGGGACAACGGTCGGTTTTCCTGCCCCAAAGGCCCAAACTGAGGTCCGAGGAGTCCAGAAGAAACCTCCTGGGCCTATTTATTTCAGGCACGAGTGGGTCTGCTCTGAGTTTTTGGGGTGCCCGCCTCCTCCCCTCTCTCCTGCATCTGGGGCGGCGGAGGGTTCCCAAAAATTCCGCCATTGGTCCTCGGTCGCCAGGACAACCCACACGGCTGCTGGGACCCTGCCTGACGGAAAGCCACAAAGCCCCAGGCAGGTCCCAGAGGCAGGTCACCGGCGCCCGGCGCGCAAGGAAAACAAGGTCAACCGAGATGGCATCGGGGCGCGCCGGGAGCACTGTTTGAGGGCGTCGGGTTGTGGGCAAATAGTCCTAAGTGCCGGCATGAAAGGCGGCTGCCGGGGCACGGCCGCGGAACAAAGCCAGCTGCGGGCCGGGCGGCAGGAGAAGGCTCCCTCCCGCAGAGAACAAAGTGAAGTCAACAGGCACCGGGCAGACCCCAGCAGCAGCGGTACCAGGCCACGCAACGAGCGAACAGAAGCGATACGGGCCGTTTCTTTAGCAAAAGAGCAAACAGAAACTTGTACCAGAGCAGACAAGGGCAAAGTGGCCTCAAGGTCACCCAGAGCGCTCCCTGCCGGGTTCAGGTGCCCTGTGCCCTCCACAGGCCACCTGCCAGTTAAGCAGGCACGTCTCTCTGAGCCTCTCCGACAAACACCCGGAAACCCTGCTCCCAGCAGCCGGATGCGGAGGACAGACCGGGCCGAGTCTGCAAATGTCTCCTTGTACCCCGAGGGGCGACCCCGGGAACGGCAAAAGAACCACGCGCCCACAGAGACACGGGATCTCCAACTCCCTCGCTACCTACCACATCCTGCTCCTGGGCCCTGGCTGGTCTGCTCTGAAGGTGAGCCCAACCTTGAGCGGCACACACCTGTCTGCCACCTCCAGACAGCAGGGGATGGCCTTCACCCCTCCGGCTTGTGGCCGTCCTGTCCCTTCATGCATACAGTCAGGCCACTTCTCATCTAAACCTTCAAAACCCTGGGCTTTCGGCGGGTGCCCCCTGCCCCCGGCGTCCACACCCCTGTGCCACCACGGGCCACACCTGCTCGCCACACCAGGCCCTCTTCCCTCCGTGGACTCTTCGTCCCTTCCTAGGGCCGACCTCCAACAAGTGCTTTTGGAAGCTGTGAAACCCCCGAGAGGAATCTGGATTTGTGCCTTTTCCGCCCAGGCAGGGCATCTGCCAGAAACACCACCGAGCACTGGCTGTGCAAGGCCGGCAGAACCGCCCGGGCCGGCGGGGAGAACACTTCATGGGGCCTGTGGTCCCCACGACGACCACCTCGCAAGACCCCCAAACCTTCAAGGGATGCTTCTGGGGACGACAGCACCCCTCATCTAACAGGCCCCCTCTCCTGACCGCACACAGGCTCCAGAACCGTCCCCCAGGCCCGGCTGTGAGGGAGCTCTCAGCCACGGGAGGCCTGCCTGGGCAGCAGGAGACTCGTTCTCCTGCTTCTGGGAAGGGGGGTTCCTCTTAGAGAGCTGGCTGACTGGGGCCCGGGGGGCAGGGGGCCACCGGGCGTGTTCTACGAGAGCCCCCCCATCTGCAGGAGCGTTCCCCAGAGTAGAGACTCTGGTTCGGGGACATTTCATTAATCTGCGCGGTTCTGCAGACTACAGTCTGAGCACCTAAGACCCAGACGGGGAGCACGGGTGTTTTAAGACATGAGCTCATTAAAGACACATTTCCGGGAAGAGAGCAGCCCGAGCCTATGGGGGCTGACGGGCGCCCACGAGGACCGCTGATGTTTGCCGAGTCGCGTCATACAAGCTGCAGGACCAAATAAGCCTGGGAAATGTGACATTCGAGCGCTCTCTCCGAGCGAGCCTCCAGCCTCGGGCAGCCCTGCTCAGCCCGGCTTTATAAATAGACGGACCACAAGATAAATGGCCGTGATCAATCACGCTCACACGGGAATGCTCACCTCCCATCCAAAGTCCGCCTCCTTCCACGTGGCCCGGGGTGCCCCCATGTAAGGGCCAAACCTCGCCCCGATTTCCATCCTCTTCTTGGCCCAGATCCCCAGGCCGGCCCCTGGGATGGAGGACTCTCGGAGCTCAAAGTCTGGCGGGATGGGGATGTCCTCGGGAATGTAGACGGGGGCTTCGTACGGTGAGCCCTCCTTGGGGGTGAAGTCCTCGCTGGTGGGAAAGGGGGACGGCGGCCCCATGGGGATGGGGGACACCACGCTGTCCTCCGTCTCGTACTCCGCGCTCTCGCCGGCCAGCAGGTCCGGGTCGGGCTCATGCATGTTATTTACAATGTCGCCGTCACCTGAAGGAGACAAGGCAGCGTCAAGCTCTGCGGCTCGCCCTCCCCCGTGCGTGACCTGCAGGGACCATCTGGGACACGGGGCAGAATGGGGACTGAGGGCGCCGACCGCCACCCCCCACCCAGGAGACATCCCCTTTGCTCCGTGCTTCAGGGACATAGGGAAGCGGGGTTCAGAAACCCCACAGAGTTGTGCCGCTCTGTGAGCCCCACGCAGCCCCCCGAGGACCTGTCTGCCCTGTCTGCTTTAGGAATGCGAGGAAGACAGCTGCCCGCGCTCCGTGCGTCCAGGAACAGTGGGGAAGGCCACTGCAGAGGGCACCCAACCTAGAGCTCATAGTGAAAACGTCTTTCCAGAACCATTCCAGTTTGTGCCTGGCCCTGAATATTAGGGGTCGGGGACCTGTCTCAGGTTCCTGGAAGGACTCAGAATTTGGATTAGCATGAAATCTGCTCCAACACCTGGGCAGCTTAGGGCGTCTTGGTGGGGCCAGGGGCCCTGGGGACGGGTTCCTGGGCTCCTGATGCCCTAAAGCCAGTTAAGGCAGAGGTCAGCTGGGGTCACAAATGTGGGATGCAGTTCCCTGGGTCTGACGTCTGGTGCGGGCCTCCTCTTTGGGGACCGTCCTAGGAGACAGTTGGTGCTGAGATGCTGCTACCCCGATGTGCACCAGGTCTGGGGCACTGAGACCACGAGCTATGGGCCGAGGAAGGAAAGGGGACAGCGAGGAGTGGCCAGTCAGCCAGGAAAGCAGCTCTGCCCAGAGGAATGGGGAGCAGGGATTCAGAAGGCTGAGGGTGTGTAGCAGTATGTCCGGAGTCCCCAAGCGCACGATGAGCCCGTGTCCGTCCGCAAACAGATAAACGGACATGTCTGTCCACACGGCGGACGGCAACTCGGCCATAGAAGGGACAGAGTGCAGACACCCCTCTTCCCTCGCTGTGGCATGGAGGCACCCGGAAAACGTGACGTTCCGTGAAGGACCCCGGCACGGAGGCCCACGCGGCACACTCCGTTCACAGGAAGTGTCCAGAGAGGGCACGTCCGTGAGATGGACCCCGTGCCAGTGGCTGCTGGGGGCTGGGAGGCAGGGCCCTGGGAGCGACTGAGTATCGGGCACGGGGTCTCCTCTGGGGAAGGAAAAGTTCCAGACGGAGACGGAGGTGCTGCTCGCACACATGAGTGAGCCGATGAGCGGTCCGTTCAAAAGCCGAACTTGAATGTCACACGAACGTGGATTGTCCCCCACAGAAGTGCGGAGGTCCGCGGAGGGCACCTGCCGACCAGCCTGGACCTTTCTGCCCAAGTCCCTTGTGCGCTGGCCTGAGACCCTGGGACGGGACCCTGCCTGGAGCCCCTCACCAACCCCCACAGCGTGGCCGCGGAACAGAAGTCCCCTGGGACCGGGCACGCTCGAGCGCAGGACAAGTGACTTCAGAGTCCTTACGCCAGTGGCAAACAGATCTGCTAAGAAGTAAGAAAATGTTTTCTTTCAAAAGAAACCAAAGTCTTGGAAAAAAAAAAAATTCCCAGGGCTAAGACTCGTTTAATGTAGCCGCTTTCACAGAAGTGATGACTCTGTTTCAAGTGGCCAACGGTTCCTTCTCATGGACTCGCAGGTCCCTTTCAAAAATGCAGCAACAGAAGGGCCGCTACGGCTCCCTCTGCCAGGAAGCCCCAACTCGTGAGGTTTGAAAGGGCCCCCCGTAAACCTTCCCGCCGACTGTGCACAGCGTGAGGGCAAACTGGGGGGTCATTAACATGCCACCTCATTATCTGGAAGCGGTAAGTGCACGAGGTTCACACCCGGAATCCGGTGGGGAGCCCCCCCCCTTCCCATGCACCTGGCCGGGGGGATGCCTTCGCCTCCCAGGACAACGAGGGTCTGCCAGTGAAGAAAATGGGGAGGGGACCCCTCCTCTGCGTATTCCTCTCGGGGCTCTTCTGGGCTCCTTTTCTTCCCCCCTGTTTGAATTTTACTTCCCAAAACTCCTCACCTACTGGAGGAAAACCAAGGCTTTAAGGGCATGTTTAATTTACTGGCCGAGCAAACAGTTTAGGAGAGAAAGGTGGTGTTTCCTGCTGATTAAAGGCAGGCCGTGCACGGCTGGCCTCCCACCCGGCGGGCACCGGGGTTAAGTGATTGCCTGAAGCCGCCCGGAGAAGCCAGGTCTCCATTCGCGGCCCCCGCTGTTGGGGGGGGGGCGTGTTCTTCCTTCACAGGTGGGGCGAGGAGACCCCATCAGTGTGTGGCAGGCACTGGAGAAAATGAGGTACGGCTAACAGCCCCAGGCCCTGGAGAAAGCCCCAAGCTGCTCCGGGCCGCCCGAGCCTTCCGGGCAGACCCGCACACGTCGCCCAGCTCCCCTCGGCCCCCGAGCCACTGCAGAGGTGGGATCGAAAGCACCGAGCTCCAGCCGGGAGCCCCTGTGCCCTGCGCGAGGCGGGCGTGGATAGGAAGTGGACACCAGCTCCCCCAGGCCCGCGGGACCGCCGGCACTCTCACAAGTCGGGGTGCAGAGCCAAGAACGGGAGCTTATGTGACTTTGGGAACAGATGCCGTGCAGTCGCGTTGTTTACGCGTCGGAGAGCTGAAGTCCTTTGTTTGGGTTTTGCGGTAATTTCAGGCTAAGAGTTCGTGACTGAGTCCATCTTTCCGAAAATCTCTTTTGGGAGACTTACTAAAAATCATAAAAGCAGGGAGGAGAGGGGAGGGAGCCTGGAGCTGGTGAGCCCACGGAGCCGTCCTGAGCCGTGGCCACGGGGCACCTGCTGCAGGTCGGGGTCCCCACCAGGTCGCCGAGCTCTTGGGAACATCATGCTGAAACCCCGTCCGGAAGCCGGTCATGGGCCGGACATTCAGTCTCGGGAAATGGGTCAGAGAAGTGAAGAAACCCAGCCGCTCCCTGGGTCTGGACCACACCGGCTGGGAGCCAGCAGATCCTCCATCCCAACCTGCCCTGGGTCCCGCCCCAAACCCTGAGTTTAGGGCTTGGTCTCTTCCAGCCCCACGGTGGGAGCTGTGTCCCCCTCCTGTCCTAATGGTAGTGAAGAACCCCGGATCAGAAGCCCCCCCATCAAAGCAGCAGCGTGGATGTTGGTTTCTGGAGAGAGAGGAGGACGAGAGAGACGGCCCAATCAGGCCCGTATGTAGCCAGCCAGTCCCTCCCAGGCTGTCCCCTGCCCCGGCGGCAGAAGCAGCATCTGGGGGGGGCAGCGATCAGGCGTGTGAAGACCAGCAGCCCCAGAAGCCGCAGCGCCTCCTGCTCTTACCGGGGGGGGGTGGGGGGGGGAGGAGACTGGAGCCCTGCCCTGGGCTGGCGGGGGCAGAGGGACTGCCTCCGGGTCTGTGTGTGGTTGGCTCCAGTCCCTCCTGTCCTGTGTCCCCAGGAGAAGGCCTGAAACCTGCGGGTACATCGGGCAGGGGCACTGCGCCGGGTGGGGGTCGGCGGGGCCGAGGCCTGGTGGGGGAGTGTGGTGTGCGGGCTCTGTCAGGGAGCACGTCTGGCCTCTGTGTGGACACCCCTGAGGAGCGAAAGCCTCCGTGCATGGCTTGGGAGCCAAGGAACTGGGGCCACTTTGCCCTTCCTCCCTCGACCAAAGGGGCGGTGCTCGGGTCCCTGGGCTGCCCCAAAAGAACCTCATGGGGGCATCTTGATGCCAGCCCGTGACGTCACTGTCACCTTGGGAATGGTGACACTGCCTATCTGCCTGGGGAGGGAAAACGGAGAGCCCTGATTGCACCCTGTCCAGGACTAGCTCTGCCCCAGGGCTTTGGGCCATTCTCCTTGGGCTCGCTGCCCTCCAGAACGCCCTTCTTTGCCTCTGGATCTGACATGGCCTGCCCCAGACCACGGGCCGTGCTTTCACACCGCCACCTGTCCCCTATGCCTGGGGGCCCCAAGCCCCCAAGCTCCAGTCCCTCATGCCCAGAGAGCCACCGGCCCAGCCTCTACAGGCCCATCCCACTGGGCTCGCCGGCTCCTCGGACATGAGGAGGCACACCGAGGGAGGGGGCTGCTGGCCAGCGCCTCAGCCACACCCAAGTGGGCACCAGTGGCTTCCGGCCACTTCTCTGAGCTTGCTCCTAGAAACCGTGGGGTCGATGGAGCCCCTGCGTCCCTGCAGAGCCCTGCCCAGGGCGGCTCCGGGGGGAGGACGTTGAGGGAGGACTCCTGAAGGGAGGACGGCACACTGAGGGTGGCCCCGGGGCCTGACAAAGACGGGTGATCACGGGCGGGGGCTGCAGGGAGGCATCGCTGGGTCTGGGGCCCCCGCGACCCTGCCTCGTGGCCATGGGGTGGGCTGCACGGGCCTCCCTGGTTTGTAGAGCTACATACACAGGCCCGCACCTGGGGGGCCGCCGTGTCAGTACCCCAGCCTGTGTCCCTGTCAGGGTATCGGCTGCCGTGCCCGGGGCCACAGGGCACAGGGCTCCCTTCCCCTCTCTGTGTTTGTTCTTACGAGTTCTGTGAATCCACAGCGACTGCGGTTAGTCTACACTAAGGGGCAGCTTCTTTGAAAAACGCCCATTCTTTATCCCGCCCGAGTGCCCGGTGACAGATCCTTTAGCTCCAGCGGTTTCGGCGAGAACACGTTTAATTACTCCCTTCTGTCTCCCCGGGTGGGGGCTTTAAAATCACAAAACCAGCCTCGGAGGCTAACAACCGGTGTCCCCAGTAAACTCGGGAAACACCAGGAACCTCGCGCTCACGAGGGCACAAACAAGCCTGGTGGCAGCTCGTGACCCAAGCCACAGGGAGGGTCCCGGAGATGAGCAGGCTGAGAGCAGGGAGGCGGTGTTGACCGCGCAGCAGCCCGGGCCCGGTCTCCCCCCTGCCTTTAACTCTCTGGGCTTCGGAAGAGTGCAAAACCCGGTGCGACCGCCCGGGACCGGAGAGCCCCGTCACTCTCACCCTCGGCGCAGACGGCGGTGCCATGCAGGGCTGGGGAGGCCCACAAGGCGTCCAGCACCCGACCCTGCGAGTGACACCCGGAAATCTGCCCCTTCTCCCCTTGCGGTCCGGCACCCTTTGCACTAATGCCCCCAACAAACTCTCGGGGGCAGACCCCCCCTGGGAGCTCATGCCCGACGGGACGTCCGTCCCCCTGCTCCCTGGGGTAGAGACGGACGCGGTTCCATGTGTGTCTCAGAAGACGGGGCCTATCAGAACGCGGTGCCACGGTGACTTGGAAATGTTAATTCTTACAAACCTGTGTGAACCCGCCATTCCCGACCAGGTCAGGGGTATGGACCCCACTTCAAGAGGTCCCCAGGGGGTGGGAGTTGGGTGGTGAGTGGGGGCTGAAGGCGGTTCCTGGGGCCACCCCCCAATCTGAGCGCTCCTGGGAGGCTTCCAGTTGGACCCCTTGGACCCCGAGATTCTGACAAAAGTGCCCCATGGCCTCTCTGGAGGGCCCCAAGGGTGGACCCACACCCAGTGGCATGGACGGGGGCGTGGGCAGAGCTTGGAGGACATAAAAGGAACCCATTCACTGCCCGACCCTGATGTCAGCGCCCTGAAGGTGGGCCTGCTCGGCAACCCCGCGGGCCCCATCAGCAGGGGACGAGGGGCACCCCTCCACGGGTACCACTTTCTCCATGTGAAGCGGCCCGCTTTACAGATGGGGACCGGCACACGAAGGGGAGGCCAGCCAGAGCCCACGCCTGAACTGCTCCTACACCCGCCCCAGCCCTGCTTGGGGGGCGCTGGGGCTATGGGACGCCCCACGGCCGCCAGAGCAGAAACCCCGGGAACAGAACGTGTGTGCAAGGAGCTACCTGGTTACTGCCAAAGCCGGGCCTGCCTGGCAGGGGGTCTCCGGCCAGGCCGGCCTTGGTCGCCCCAAGTCACAGGCACAGAGCTCCTGTCCCCTGAAGGCGCACACCGTGACGCCGCCTTTCCTCCCGGAAGAAGAAACAAAACAGCCGGGCGACCTGGGGTCAAGCGGGAAGCTCATCCCCGTCTGGTTTTCTTTTCTGCTTCACTGCATCTCACCCCCATCGTCTGGGGTCAGAGACAGAAGTGGACGTCCTGTCCTTTGAAGAGGGGAAAACGCCCAAAGGAGGGTCTGATGGGACCACAGGCCGGCTGGCAGCCCGGGTGGGTGCAGCCTCAGGGGACCGGCAGCTCGACCCATGGATCCCCGCCCAGTGAGAGCCCATCCGGCCGTCACCTGGGGTCTGTAGGTCAAAAGCAAAGTGTCCTCCACCGACTTGATGATGACCCTCGGGTGGGCGCCCCTGCCCCAGTGGGGGAGGCAAGATCACGGGGAGAGAGGGGAGAGGTTGCCACGACCCCAGGAGCTGAGCGCCTGAGGACCGCACCTCACGTGCTGACACGTGGGTGGCCTCCGACAGCCTGGGTGGCCTTCAGTGAATCCCATTCAGGCCCGGCAGGGTCAGCCTGTCATCTGCCCTGTGGATCTGGGGTGGATGGGACTGCCCAGCCTCACCCGGGGCCCACCGCTTCCTGGCTGCCGCCCGGGCCCACCCTGTGCTCTGCAGCCGGCTCACGGAGCCCACGGAGCCCATGGAGCCCACAAAGGGAAGTATCCCAGTCACCCCACAGAGGCCCCGTCACGTGCTTGGCCCTCAGAGCCAGTGGGACAGACTCCTGTGCTCATCCTCAGGGGAGGGCCCCCCACGGCCTAGCCGGGGCAGCCCCTCGCTCCTAAGCAGGCCCCCAGGCCGAGGTACATGACGGGACAAACACACCCCCCCCCCACGGGAGACCATGACACTAGAGGTGAGAAGTGGCCTGGACCCGGCCTGCTCTCCACAGCCCCGAGCCACCCAGATGTCTCCTCCAGAACACATGTGGGGCTGCACATTAGGACAGACGTCGTCCCCGGCTGGACGCACCAACTGGGTCTGGGCACTCTCGAACACTAGCGGGGCCCCCCGGGGTATGGCAGAGGGCCCTCGGCCGGGAGCGCCGCCCCAGCAAGTCTGGATCCAGACATTCGTGGCTGTCCGCTCGGAGGGGCAGTGGCCTCTCATGGCCGGACCCACCGGGCTCCCGGCAAAGCTGCGCGACCCTGGGTCTGACAGTGCCAGACGCGAGGACACGGCAGGGCCAGGGCTGAGGGGACACGTGACTGACACGAACCAGATCAACACTGAACTGCAGGGAACTGAAACCGGCCGACGCCCTCGGGCCTGGTCTGAAGAAGCCAGGGCTACGCAGGGGGCAAGGGCAGGCCTGGAATGAGGGGGCAAGGGCGCCTACGGCTCGGGCGAGGGGGGCTGAGCCCAGAACGGCTGACACGAGAGGAATGCGCACGTGGGCAAAGGGGGGAGTCACAGCTCCTTAAAACCTCCAGAAAGTTTCCGGAAATCCGGACCAGCATCCGTCCACGTGGCCCTGACTCGCTCACCGCTGACCCGCTTCCACAAGCCCACAAACTCGCCACGTGGGTTCGGGAGGTCCTCGCACATCTGGTAACCTGAGGGATACGGTGCCCTTGGAGACACGCAGGGAGGACGGGGCCGTCGATGGAGCCCCCGCGTCCCCGCACAGCCCCGTCCGGGGAGGCTCCGGGACGAACCGGAGGTTCGTGGTGGGCTCCTTGCAGCGCCGTCCTCTCGGCTCTGCGGCCTGCGGGCAGCGGCGGGCTCCGGAGGCGGCCTGCCCCTCGGGGTCGCACCGCTGCTCGGTGACAGGGCCCAGGGAGCGCGCAGCCAGCACTGCCCCTGACTTAGGGACGGCAGAATCGGGACGTCGCCCACTTTGTACCTCAGGGCAGGGAAATTCAGGAAGCGAGAACTTGCTCCGGCCACACTGGCAACCGGGGCCCCGCGGAGGCCGCCCAGCCTGATTCTAAAGTTCTCAGACACCAGACTCCCCGGCCCCAAGGTCCCAGCTGCCATGAGGACACATCCGAAAAAGTGTCCTGGCACTCGGTGTTGTCCTTCCCCGTGTCCCATGGAAGATACACCGGAACTGCGCGGATCAGCGGATGGAGCGAGGCAGGAGCGGATGGGTGGGGCGGGTGGACGGTGGGTGGGTTTGTGGGTGGATGGGCGGGCGGACGGGCAGACGGCTGGGTGGGAGGGCGGACCGTGGGTGGATGTGAGGACCGTCTCAAGGACGATGCTTAGCAGGGAAGGGAGAAGGCAGGAATCCTCACCGCTCCCGTCCCCGGGGACGGACCCCATTAACATGACTCCAGCTCTGCTTTCCCCACCTTGACTGATCAGGTCATCTGGAGCCACTACCTGGTTCGCCCCACCCAGCCCCCACCTTGGGAAGAGGGCCGGTTTCTCTCTTGGCCTTCAGGGCTGCCCCCGTCGCCCCACACGAAGCAGCCTGCCTCGTCTGGCATCTGGGGCCGGGACGACCGTTCCGTGGCTCTGGGGCGCTCTGGGCCTGGCCCTCCCGCTGAACTGCGCGGCCCACCCGAGACTTTCCGGAGGACTAAGGTGAAGCCTCAGTTCTCATCTTCTCTGACCGAGCGGGGAGGAGTACTGTGCACCGGACCCTTCAGAGACCCTAGAAACTCCCCCAGGTCAGGTCGCCCGCCATCCCGCCCGCTGCTCGGGGAGCACCTGGTCGGGCTGGTTCACAGAAGCTCGAGGGGAAAAGGGTAAGACGGGACGATTTCCTGCAGGTTTGTCTCTGGGGAGGGCAGCCACCTGGGGAGACGTCCCTCCTCCGCGGAAGGGCATTGGGACTGCACACCCACTTCCGGAAAGGGTTGCTGGAAAGGGAGCGGGACCCGGGGGTCTGTCTGGCCAGGGTTGTGGGCTGCCCCTGTGGCTCTGGCCGCGGCGTTAGGACGACAGCAAACCGCCTCCGCCCTGGGCCACCTCCCATCCAGACCTCTCGCGGCCACCGCTTCGGGCCCGCGGCTCATTGGCATTCCCCTCCCCGCACGGCCGCCGAGCGAGAGCAGGAGCACGGCTGCTGTTGCCGCGGCAGATTAATAGCAGGGAGAAAAGACGTTTCTGCAAACACGCTAAATATTAATAATAATCAATTGTCATTTATTTTCTCAAACCCACACCCGGGACCTCGCCCACAGGGACCGGAGGGCGGCGAGCCCCAGCTGCAGGGCGGATGGCGGAATTGTCATTAGGTACCCCTGAAAGCCGGCATGGCGCTAGGCTCACCGCCCTCTGCAAGCCACGTCTGCACAGGAACCTCCCCACAAAGCTGGGGCTTCCTCCTCCGTCTCCCCACCCAGAGGCATGGCGACCTCCTGACCTGTCCCCCTTCTCCCAGGCTCTACTTTCATCTCAAACACTGAGCGAGCCGGGGAAGGACCACGGGGCTGCCTCCTCCTGGCACTGAGGTCAGAACCACCCAGCGGCTGGTCCAGCACCCACGGGGGCCAGCCCAGGCGGCTGACTCTGGCTGGAGTAGTCCCCACTGCCTCCCACATCTCACCCAGGACGGTCACCCAGGACATCACAAGGATGGGGCAGCTCCTGACTGTGTGAGTTGACATGGGCCTCCCCGAAGATATATTTTGTCCTAACCCGGGCCCGTGAAAGGGGCGTCATCTGGAGATGGGGTCTGTGACATCAGGGGGGGGGCTCTCGTCCAATGTGACTAGTGTCCTTACAGAAGAGATACGGGGCGACACAGGGGGAGGCGGCCGTGGGCCCACAGAGGCCCCCAGTGTATGGTACTCTTTACAACAGTCCCGGAGAGTGGCTTGGGGGCCGCCATCCTCCCTCTCAGGTCCCCTGTGTCCTCCCTCTGCCACCGCCCCATGAAACGGGTCTAGCCTGCCCATGCCATAGGTGAAGACACGGGGCCCAGCGGAGCCCCTTCGCCGGGGGTGGGGCTTGAGCCACAGCCCAGGACATCCTGCGAGCGGGTCTCCAAGCTGCGGCCCGGCTTAGACCCTCTTCCCCAGGGGCTGGCCTGTGGCTTCCAGAGGGCCTTGTGGATCCGGCAGGGGAGCAAAAGGGGTCCTCCTGCCTCGCCGCCCCACCACGCACGTGAACAGATGGGGTCCCGCACCCGCTTCGCCCACCGCCCCACCTGCCACCTCCCGGGCCCTGGTCACCCGGGCCTGGGCGCCCAGGGCCGGTCTGCCCAGACGGAACCCCAGGAGCCTGCTTCCCACCATGCCCCTCCCTGGCCCCCAAGCCCCAGGTCCATCCGGTGGAGCTGACACGGGGCCACGGGGGACTCTGCCTGCAGCCCAGACCCCCTGGCCCCGGCTGGAGGCGAGCGCGTTATTCTAAGACGATTATTAATCCGTGCAATGCTCCGGGGACGGCGCTGCTCCCGATTCGAGCCCCCACCCCATTTCCTCACTGCCTCCATCGCCCCGGGCAGCCGCTGAATGGCTCGCGATGCCACTGTAATTTCTATCAAGGCTCGTTGCTGGTACGAAGCCTCTTTGTTTCAGAGAGATGTGATTTGGCCTTTTTTCTTCCTCTCCTTTATTCCTTGGTTAATACACCACTTCCCCGAGCCCTGGGGGCAGCGAGGTAGCCCACGGATTGCTCAAATCTGTCTGTTTTTCTTCTAAATCACAGCCGGCTCTCCCCGGCCCCCCCGCGCTAAGCACCGTGTGAGCCGGCGGCAGAGCAGGGCCGTCCCCCCAAACCCTCACGTCCGCACTGCTTATGCCCCTGGGGGGACCGCGGCCCAGAGACCCCTCAGATACAAAGGGAGGTTGGCCCCAGATGCGGGCTCCCTGGGTAACCTGACATCTGGCCGCGGCACAGCGAGCTTTCTAAAAATCGTGGTAAAAGACACAGAACGTCATAACCATTTTAAGTGCCCAGTTCAGGGCGTAAGGACATCCACATAGTCGCATGTCGCGTCTCCCGTCCGTTTCTAGAATTTTTCCATCTTCCCAACCGAGAGTCTGTTCCTGCGAAACACTCGCGCCCCTCCCCTCCCCCCAGCTGTCCACCTTCTCCTTTCCGTCCCCGAATGTGACTTCTGTAGGGACCTCCAGTAAGGGGAGTCCTGTAGGGTTTGTCCCTCTGTTTCTGGAGTGTTTCACTGAATGTTGTCGGGTCCCCGCGCTGGAGCAGGCGCCAGTGTCCCCTCCTTCAGGAGGCTGAGGACAGACCACGTGTGTACCTCGAGCCGTGTGTTCCCGGACACCTGGTCGCGCCCCCCCTCAGCTCCCGGGGGTAACGCTGCTGTGAATGTGGGCGTTCGAGTCTCTGAGACCACAGGGCGCGTTCGGCACCAGCAAAACCCCCACGGCCTCTTCCACCAAAGGGAGCGTGGTCCCACCGACAGCCCCCCAGCCCGGGCCGGCGTGCTCTCTCTCCTCGCCCCAGCTGGTTCACCAGCCCTGGACACACGGCAGGCCCCTCTGTGTGCTCACGGAGGCCGTCGGGACTTGGTCCCTCTCTGAGCAAGAGGGGTGCACCCAACCTGTCGGGGGTTCCCAGACAACAACGCAGCCACGTGGCAAGCAAGGCAGCGCCGGCCAGCGGCATGACGCACGGTGCCCTGCGGCTCCCTCCTCAAGGAGCACCCTGTTAGGCTGGGCTCTGGGTGGCTGTGCGGGAGGCAGGACTCCGAGGCTCAGCCGAGGCTGAGGCCCAGGCTGAGGGCACTGCGGAGTCCTGGACCCCCCGACGGAGGAAGCGGAGGAACCCGGGCCCGGGTCAGCCCAGGACTCCCAATGCTCCCAAACACTCGGGGTCTCACAGGCCCAGAAGCCTAGCAGGGTGCCGAGGGGACAGGCCAAGCCGGGGACGGCTGCACCTGCTGGTGGGAGGCAGCCCCCATGCTGAGGGTTTGGGGGTACGCAGCTGAGTTCCCCGTGGGGGGTTCCGAGGGCCGGGCCCGGGAGCCGCCCCTGCAGGGGATGCCCCACGGACGCGCCACAGGCAGAGGACACGTTCTGCCCCTTCTGGTCTCTGCTCTGCTCTCCCTCCCTGCGCGGGCACCACTGCGGAGAAGGAACGGGTTAACGCCGAGCAAACAGCCCGACAACCACCAGCAAACTATTTATAGATGCATTTATCTCTCCAGTTCCTACCAACTGGGCCTGTGGCTGCCATTCACAGGCCAAAGCGAGTCGCGCCACAAGTCAACAAATGCTGCCCAGGAAGAAAAATCACAAGAGGAAGAACCACTCCGGGCGCCTGTCCCTGTGGACCCGGGAGGCCCGCAGAGGCACGGGCGCCGGTGGGCCCGCTTGGGGGCACCGACAGCCATAGCTTCGGGAGGCCGAGCGCCGTCCTGCCGGGCCTCCAGGCCAGCAGCGCAGGTCCACACGCCAGCCGTGGCCGCTCGGAATGACAAGTGCCGTCTACACACCGTGGCAGGGCCTCCGACCCGGCCACTCACCCCCAGTCCTTGAGACAGGTAGTCACTGGCGTCGTACTGCAAGCGGCAGGCGTGGGTCTGCCTGGCTCCTTCCCCTCCCTCTAGGGACCCTCGGCTCCCTGGGCTGCTCTGGTTCCCAGCAAAAGCTGGGGTGAGGGAGGCACAGCCTAGGACCCTCAGAGGCAGGTCCCCCGGTTTGGGAAGACAGAGCCACCTGCTGCCTCACGGGGCGGGGCTGCCTTCTGGAGCCTCAGCCCTCATGGGGCCAGGGGACCCCACACTCCGCGCTGGAAAGCCAGGGGCAGCCTCACCCCCCTGAGGACGCAGGGGAGCCTCTCACCGGCCCCTGCCCCAGAGCAGCCCCCAGCTTTGGCCACCAGTGGCCGACACCCAGCCTGGCCCTCGGGCTGCATTTTGCCCTAATAAAGACGTTTCTAGCTTTAACCGTCAAATAAAGTGCTGTGTTCCGCCGAGCTGGGCCCGGCTCTCCCGGTCTGCAGCTTCATTTGGCAGTCCAGTGGCGAGGAAAAAAAAGAAAGAAAGAAAGAAAAAAAATTCATTAATTTTTATTAACAGGGAGAGCCATTTGCTCCCTGTGACAATATTTGACTTGTCGAAATGATTTTCACCTCTGCCACGAGGTGGGCGCTCCCCACATACATCACCCGATTACTCGGAGCGCGCGGGCCACAGTCATTAGGCAGTGAATTAACGACAGCCCCCGGACTATTAATCACCCTGACAAAGGCGTTAGCTCGCTGCTGACCCGAGCGCGGCCAGCCTGGGACCGGGAGCTGCTCCGAGAGGCGCCGGCGGCTGGAGCCGACGCCGGTCCCTTCCATCCCCCCAAGACCCGACGCCGGCCAGAGGGCGCCAAGAGCTGGTGCGGCCGCACGGGGGGCTGCCGGGGTCGGGTGCGGTGGGCACAGTGTGCCCTGAGGCGCGCTTCCCGGCTTGTCCCGTTTGTTGTCACTCTCCCGGCCCAGGTGGTGACCAGCGTCCATGGGCCTGGCAGGAAGGAGCCGCCAACGACCTTACCAATGACCCCAGGAGCAAGGCCCAGTGTCACCCCTGCGGCACGGATCAGGAAACTGAGGCACAGACAGGCCCCGGCCTGCCCCTGGTGGTCCCAGAATCCGGTCTACCAGGCCCTTGCTTGGGCTCTGAGCCCCCTGGAAACGCCTCCCGGGCCCGACATCCCCCAGAGAGCCGCTGGCGCGTCAGCTCCGGTCAAGTAAACAAGGCGTTTTCTTCGGCTCCTGACCAGCTTTGCGGGAGTGTTTTCTAGCCACACGTACTCGGAACGCAAGGCCTGAGTGGGCAGATGTGAGAGTCTGAAGTCACGAAGCCCCGCTTCTCCCGAGGTCCCAGATCTGTGGGTTTTGTCGAGAGGGCGAGCGGAAAATCCGCACACAGAGCCGGAGATGGGCCCGCCACATGGGGACGCCTGAGGACTGGTGGTCGCATGCACCGTGGGGGCCTGGGCGCTGCCAGCCGGCCATCGGGGTCTCCGTCTCTCCAGAACAGCCCATGGGTTTTGGCCGGAGAGCCCGGGCAACCCTCTCATGGTCCCACAGGCCGTCCCGTCGCCGGTCCTGGGACCCGGGGGCTCCGTCCCCAGGAGGGCCCCCGCTGCTGCTCCTGCAGCTTTTCCATGGCCAGGAGCCGTGGGTCCCCCACCAGGTCCTTGTGGGGACCAGGGACGGGACGTCCACAGAGGGGCAGGTCCGGCAGCAGGTGCCCCTGGGGTCCCCATAGTGCCCTGACACCACCATCAGCACGTCAGCATATTAATCCAATTAATTGTCGCTACATTTTCAACCAATTTCATCCCATTAACCCGGCCTTGGGATCTGCATCTCAGCCCGTCTAACGGAGCCCGGAAGCGTGCACGCGGGGGAGCTCCACGCTCGTTCATCTTCTCTCTCCCGCGTCCCATCGTCCCATCGTCTGCGCCTCAGCAGATCTCCTAACTTCCTCATTAGCAACTAATTTACAAGTCTCCCCGACCCTCCCACCTGCTCCTGCTCCGTGGCTGTGGCGGGACTGGAAACGGCCGCTTGCGAGGCTGGTGCCGTGGCCCATGGCGGGTGGGCAAGGGTGCGGGGGGAGGGCAGAGGCAGGTCCCCCTCCCTGCCTCCATCACAGTGGGGAGCCTGTCCTTCTGGGTGTCCGTGAGCATTCATGTGTCCCTGGTGACAAGCAGGGAGCCCGCCTCCTTCCGCCTCCAGCCAGGGCCTGTCCCGAACCTTGCTCTCACACACCGGCCTCCGGCCCGATCCGCGGCCCCGGCACTGAACGCCCAGAGACCTGGAGAACTCGTGTTCTACTGACTCCCAGTCGGCGGGCTGGCGGCCGACGGGGCCGGTTCTAGAAATTCCTCGCGCATCACAGCTTCTCATGCAGAATGCGGCCCAAGGACAGCGGCCTCCCCCGGGCTCTCAGAGACGGTCTTCACCCCTTCCTTCCTTTCTCCGGCGACGCCCATGAGCACCAGCTTCTCAAGCTGGTATCGCCGCACTGACAGGCCCTCACTGGCTGCCGGCAGCTCCGAGTCTCTAGGTTCCGACGGGGGAGGCAGAAGAGAGGCAGGACTGAGCGGTGGTTTACAGGACAGCTTTCAACCTTACGCGACGATGTCCGGCTGTGTGCTGCTTTGTGTTCCCAGGCAAGCACCTTGAGGTCTCTGGGCCTCCTGGCGGCCTCCCCACAGCAGGGGGACAAGGGCGCCTGCTTTGTAGGGCTGCGGGGAGCTAACACAGACGTGGGCTTCTAAGCACCCTGGGCTCATAGTTAGCACCCAAAATGTGTGGCCTGGTAACCGTCCCGCATCACGGCTGAGACCCGAGGTCTCGCACAGAGGCCAAGCACGTAGCCCGCGCTGCCCCTCCCACAGGCACCCACCTCCCGCCGACCGCCAGGAGGCTCTGCCCAGGGCCCGGTGTGAGCAGAGGCCCTGGGTCCTCGCCACGCACAAGGGGCTTCGCTCCAAGAGCGCTTTCTCACTTGGGGAGAAGGCCATGGGCCATCCGTGAAACGCTGTCAGAGGGCTGTACCCCACAGAGTCCCCCATTTACCAAGAGCCCCGACTCACGGGAAGCTTACGAGGGAAGTCAGGTGCCTGGCGACCCACTGGGCCGGGCCTGCCAGGGGCCTGGAGGAGCGCAGCCTCCTTTTCAGAGGCGTCCAAGGTGTTGCTGCACAAGTCTGGCGTGCGCTCGCCACAGTCAGACACCTGGCCCATGGCAGCTGGCGTGGCACGCTCTGCATGGTGTCTGCCACGGGCCATGCTGGGAGAGCCGGCCGCCCGGCTTTCTCGCGGAGTTCTCTGGGAGCTGTTTCTTGTTACTTAACTTGCATCAATTTGATTTTCTCTGCTTAAGTGGAAAGCTATGGGAAAGCTGGGCTTGGAAATCCATGATTTCCTGGCAGTTAATGAATTTCAGCCAAACGGAAAGCAAGGTGAGGTTCTACTGTAGCCCTCAGACCAGGCGCAGGAAGGGCCAGGGGCTACGGGGGCTCTGCCCCGCCGTCCCAACACCCCCTTCCATGCCCACAAAAGCCCCTCTCTGAGGCCCTTCTCGACTTGTGTTTTGCCAAGCATTCAGTAATGTGGGTGGTGCAGCCACAGGAAAGGAGGCTGTATCCCCGTCCCTGACCCCCGGTGAAACCCTATTCCTATGTCCAGGTGGGTCCCCGTCCCTGAGCCTAGGGAAACCCCCATCCCTGAACCCGGGTGGGAGCTCACACTGGGAGACTGTGACCTGTGACAGCAGTCCCCTCGGGGAAAGGCCAGCTGGAGGACAGCCCTGGAGCTCCTGCCACCAACTGCACAGGCCTGGAGCCCCGTCTGAGTGATTCCTCCTGTGCTGGGCCACCAGGCACAGAGGCACCCCTCCCCATGATATCCCAGACACAAGGGCCAACTGAGCCATCAAAGACATCTGAACTGGGGGTGGTGGGAAGGCTCTGGGAGGCAGGAGCCCTTCCCTGAATGGCTGAGGCCCGGGCAAGGGCTCCAAAGCACTAGGGGGTGGGGTTTGGGGCGCACCGGGCTCCCGACACGGCCGCGGACCAGGCGTTCATCAGGGGCAGCACCTCCCCACACAGCCTGTTTCCCGGGGGCCCCCAAACAGCCCCACCCTGCAGCCACCTCCCCAGTGTCTCATCCCATCAGCGCGGCAAGGTCTGTCGGCACCCGCGACCCAGCTGAGACCTCATTCTGGAGCAGGTGACCTCGCTCACCCACGTCCCCTGAGGCCACCGGCTGCCGTGGGCACTTAGGTACTAATTCCTCATGCTTCTGCCCCGGCCCTCCCGGACACGCACAGCCCGGGACACAGCCAAGTTTCCCGTCCAGTCAGCAGATTGCTGATGGGACCACGCAGAGGCTCGCAGGGGGCGGGGGGCGGGGGAGGCCTCTGCACAAGGGCCCCGGGCCAGCCACATGTGAGCAAACGGTTCTGGGAGGCTGTCGTCCGAGCTCGCCGCTGACACTGATCATGTTTCTAGAAATTAGAAACAAGGAAGCAAAACGCTTCCGTTCAAGAACTTTGTCTTCTCAAATCGCCTATCACACCGTCTGCCAACCCAGGACGACCTAAAATTATTCCAAATCACTTTTCAAACCTTAGAAAACCACGGGAAGAACGTGATCTCCTGTGTGCGCCACACAGTCCCTCAAGCTGGGGGCCGACCGTCAGGGGCAAGGAACTCACGGGGCGGAGGCCTCCGGGGTCTGTGGCAGACACGGGTCTCAGGGTGGGGGGACCAGTGTCACAAGCACAGATGACCTGCGTCGCACAACTGTTTCGAGGGCATGTCCAGGACGGCCAGGCAGAGAGGGAGCCTGTCCCTGCACCCTGGGGTAGCAAGAGCCAGGACGGGGCCAGAAGTCCTCCCAGAGACCCCTTGGAAAGACGGTGTCGTGTGGGGTGAATTGAGCCAATATTCATTGCTGTGGGTTGAACCGCGTCTCCTCAAATTCCCGCGTTGGGGTCCTGAGCCCCAGTAGCCCAGAATGGGGCCTTATTTGGAAATAGGCCATTGTGGAGGTCACCAGGTGAGATGAGGTCTTTAAGGTGGGTCTGGATTCCACGTGACCTGTGTCCTCAGGATGGGGGAGACCCGGACACAGACGCACACGGGTGGAGGTGGCGTGAGGACGAGGTAGGGTGCCAGCAGACCTGCAGGGGCTGTGGGGCGGGCCTGGGGCGACGCTGCCCTGGCCTCCGCAGGAAGCAGCCTGCGCACGGACACGCTGACCTCAGACGGCTGCCTCCGACACAGAGAGAGATCACACCCCTGCTGGGGAAGCCCCCGCCTCCGGCACCGTGTTATGACAGTGCTGGGAGGCCACGTCAGCTGTTAACGCCATCGACAGACTTTGCAGTTTCCACGGAGCGCCCACGACGCACAGACAGTCCAAGGAGCTCATTCCCGCCCTTGGTCGGATGCTTGGTTTGGACGTGGGAAAGAACAACATCGCTGGGGTCTTCCCCCATGCCCCGCTCCTAAAGCCTTCTGGAAGTTGTGGTCTTGAACTGCAGCCGCGCTGACCCTTGACCTCGGGCCTCCTGCTGCTGGGGCATCAGAGGCCATAAAATTGGGACCATCTAGTCCCTATGTCATCCAAGACTCTGAAGGTTCAGGACAGAGGAGCTCAGACCTACACCAGCCCCCCCAGCCCCCCCCCACCCCGGTCTTCCCCGCCCATCAGGGAGCAGCGTCTCCCCGCCCTCAATCCCCAATTATTCACTTGCAGGGGCAGGGTCATTTCTGTCTCAACAAAACCAGGGTAAACGGGCGATTAATGAAGGCGAGGGGAGGACGACCCCAGACCCCAGCGAGGGAGAGACCTGGGTGCGGTGGATCTGGGAGGAGCTTAGGTAATCTTTGCTTCCCCGGGATAAGCTCTTCCATCTTAAAGAGATAAACCAGCAAATCCAGAAAGACAGAAGCGTGAGGTTGCCAGGGCAGGAGGGAGAGGACCAAGGCTCGGTGCTGAATGAGGACGGAGTTTTTGTTGGAGAGGATGAAAAAGTCTGGGGTAGAGGCTGGCGACGGCCGTGCCCCGCGCGAACCGGTCTCTGATTCTGCACTGTCCCAGCTCCGACTGGGTAAAGGTCACCGGCTCTACCACAGACGGGGCCAGGCGGGCGGCTCTTGGAGAGATGGTTCTCCGGGTGCTCACGGGCATCTCCTTTGGAAGAAATCCCGTCTCTTCTCGGACACGTGTGGCCCCCTCTTCCAGACCCAGCTACCCTCGTGGGCGGCCACGACACCAGCACCGCATGGGCAGCCACGACGCGTGGGTCTGTGCAGGATGGGGCCGGGCTGCCACGTGGGAGTGCGGGGACTGAGGGCCCTGGCCGGTGGGGGTAGCGCAGAGCGGCTCCAACGGCCCCGGAGGAAATCTGTCCTCCTGAGATGCTCGGGGACAAGGTACCGTGTCACTGTGTCCCCTGCGAGCGCAGGGACCAGACCGTGTCACGCGGAACACAGAGGGCATGGCCCAGGAAGTGATTTTCAAGCTAATTGTTGCAACTTCTTTTGTTCGCCATTGTCGGGGGAGCCTGGGAGACCTGCCCGTGCTGCCTCCAGTATGAAACTGCAGGGACAGCGGAGCACGAGATTTCGCCCCCGGAGCCACCCCCCCGATGGCCCTCGCCTCACCCTTCTGCAGGGCGAGCTGGTGGCGTTCCTGCGCCAGTGAAATCCCCGCACAGATGTCTGCGGCCTCAAGAACACGGCGGATTTGACAGTCCCTCTGAGCGGGCGGGCTGGGGTTGGGGGCCATCTTTCCTGACCGGCTCCTCTGGCAGCCGGGCGAGCAGGGGACACTTAATTGTGGAGCCCGTTTGCTGGCAGAAAGCCCTGCCTCGTCCAGCGGGCAGCCAGCATGATAATGAGACAGTTTCTATGGAAATGAGCTTACAACGATTCATTTTCTCCCCATTCCCGACCCATCCACAAAGAGGTTTTCCAAAATGACCCCCATTTTCCTTCCCCCAACATGTCCTCACGCCACTGCCCGACCCGCTAATCAGCCCGAGGAGAAAGGAGGGAGGAAATGCTGTCCTTTGACAAGATGTGGGAAAGCACCTCGTTGTACTTGGTGTGGCTGTGACCGGCAAACAAAGAACCCTCCCCAGCTCCAGGGGCCAAGTTTCCAACAAACTTCTCCCTGACCGCTTTCCAGCGCCGCGCCGCGTGTTTCCCGGGGAGGTCTGAGGCCGTCCTCGGCCATCTTTCGAGAAACTTGGAAAACCGTCTTTTTCTTCTGGGACATTGGTGGCGGGCCTCCCCCCCGCGGGCCCCCCTCACCTGTCAGCGGCTCCCTGGGACCTCCTGTCTTTCGTGGGACAGAGAAGCACCGGGAGGCAGGAGGGTGCCCCCTCCCCATCGTCCGTGATGGGGAGAAGCGTCCGCAAGCCAGTTTCGCTGCATTTTTTTGGTCTCCCGTTAGCATCTCAGGACGCTAAAGGGACAACATCATTGTGGGGACAGGGAGAAAGGAAAGAAGGAAGCCACAGACCCACGGGGGCGTTCTGGCTGAGAGGCAGCACAGGGGCTCAGACCTGGGCTGCGGCCCCTCCTGGCTGTGTGGCCTCAGGCAGGGCGCTTGACGTCTCTGAGCCTCCACTACCCCACCCAGAGGTGCTGTGAGGGAAATGACCAGGACCGTTCCTGCCGGGCTCCTAGCGAGGCGTCTGCAGCAACTGTCTTGTTGTTCTCAGCACGGGTACGGCTCTGGGACCCTGGCTGAGAGGGGCGGCCTGACCCAGGGGACACATAGGAGGGGTGGACCCTATTTGCCCTATGGGCCTGGGGAGGCTCTTTATTCCGGGGACCCCTCCTTACCCCAGGGTCCTTGCCCCTTCCTGCCCTCTGTGACGCCAAGCAGACCCTGTGAGCAGGTAATCTGGAGGTGGGCCGCACCGGGGGGCCCAGACCTCAAATCCCCTCAGTCACTCTGCACCTTCCCAGCCCACCCGGCCAGCCAAGGGCAGGGCCTGGCATCTCATCACGGGGTCCCCAGGGCGGATCCCTATAGGACCCCCAGCTCCGTGGGCTGTGCTGAGACCCGCGGCCGCGGGACTCCCCAATGCCCGACGCTCGGCTGCCCCGGCCAGCACCCTCTGAGCATCCCATACGCGGCCGAGTGTGTGAGCGCTCCAGGCCGGGGTGGGCCGAGCTAGGACGCCTGACCAATCTGCATTGTCCGAGACATGGGGGGGTGAACTTGGAGTGTAAGTCTGCGCCACATTTGAAAGCCTCTCACCTGCCTGCTTGTCGTGGGCTGGGACCCTGTTCCTGCAGACCCACGTCTAACATCCCACACTTTGTAAAGAAAAATATTTAACAAACCTTTAAGCTCAGACTCCTCGCCTCCCCCCCCCCCCAACAAAAGCATCTCGTGCCTGTTACAATCAGACTGTGAAGTCCCAGCTTCCTCCGGGCCTCAGGAGAGGGGAAGTCGCCTTCTTAGCGTGTAAAGAAAATACGGGTTTTAAATTTTAACCGACTCAGCAAAAACCCCAAAACATCAGTGGCTTAGGTACAGGTTTAAAAAAAAATTTTTTTTTTTACACGAATGCCTCCCACTTAAATAATCATAGTACGCTGTTGACAGAAAACAAGTTTTAAAGTCCAGTTCCCGTGTCTGGAAAGGAAGCCCCATGAGGACAAGCCCCATGCGTTCCTTCTGCGCCATCAGGGCACCTCCTGGGACGTGGCCGAGTGTGCTCATGGGGCACGTGACACAGGAGCGTTCACTCTGCCAGGATCTGGGGACCCTGCCTGGCGGCCAGTTTGCTCACACGAACAGCCAGGTGTAGGTGGCAGAGTCTGGGAGAGCCATCATCTCCCATCACGTGCCACGCACATGAGATAATTGACAGGCAGAATTACGTAATTTCCAGTTCATGTAATTATAGACACACGTCAGTGCATGAAAGGTAAACATGGGGGACCGAAAACATACCAGTCGTTATCTCTGGATGATGGGGCATGAGGTTTTAATGTAAAAACGGGGTTTCTGTACTTTCTACGGTGAGCCGGCGTTGTCTGTATGACCGGATACTTCTTATAAAATGTGCTGTCATGTATGTGGGGAGTTTAGGTGGGAAAGGCATCCCGGACGTTGAGGCTGATGGGCCCACCCCGGTGGGCCTAGAGGGAGGGCGCTGTGCCCCCAGGGACCCTGGGGCATCCGGCGGCATCGCCGTCTCCGTGGCAGCCTCATCCAGCGGTCAAATCGGAGCCACGTGCGCACGGCCCGACCTAACACAGGAGCTGATGCCCCGCAGTCCGGTCCCCCCACCTCTTGGGAGACGTGCGTTCGGGCCATGGTCCCTGTCCACGGCTCCTGCAGTCTGCCATCTTCCCCGCGGTGCAGGGTCTTTCCTGACAGGGGGCCCCTCCCCGCGAGCCACTGGCTCCAGCAGACTCTGGTTTTGATGCGGCGCGGGACCCCCGGCTGAGATACAGTGAAGACGGCCCAGCAAAGGCAGCGCAGTGACTGGATGAAACACACGGTTCGGGGAGGTCCTGCCACTAAAGGGGGACGTGGCAGCTATCAGAATTCTAGTTTAACGGGGTGCCCTGGCTCCCGCCTGGGGTGCTCTGGCTCCCACCTGCAGCCTCCCTGGGGCTCTGAACCTTCGCTGGGGCTCCAAGCACCAGAGCCCAGGGACCTCCCTTTCGCCCTTCAGGCCTTGTGAGCCAAGCAGGTGGTCAGGTAGGTGCTGAGCCCCCGTCCTGGCACCTCAGCCCAGGAGTCCGGGTGGCCATGGCCGTGCCTCGCCGGCGTGGGCTGCCGTCGTGCTCACCCAGCCACTGCCCAGAGACCCGCCAACCTACGACCTCATGCAAACTGCCCAGTGCCATGGACCCAGTCTCCTGGGTCCCCCTCTGGACACTCTGGGAAGCAGCAGCCCACATGGAAGCAGCTGAAGGCCACCCTCGAAGCTGACCCCCAGCCCTGGGTGCATAGAGGATGCACTTGGCACCTCTGCTTTCCATCCTGGGAGGGAACCGCCCTGACACCGAGGAGGGAGCAGGCCTGGGGCTCTGACCTGTAGCTCTGGACTGGGAGGAGCCCCAGTGGGGTGGGGGGGGGTCCCGCCAACAAGATGGTGGGGAGCACAGAGGCTCCTCCAAATGGGTCCAACCCTGCCTGGAGCGGACAGAAATCTCCCAAAGCAGATTTCTTCCCCGCTGTCCCGACTCCTGTCCGTTAAGACCCCTCCCCAGAAAAAGCCTCCAAGCGCGTGACTCGTGTCCTCCCGGAGGAGGGAGACATCAGCAAACGAAATCCCCACAGAAACATTCTGTGCCCCTTTTGGGGGGCACTGATTTGAGTTCGGGCCAATTCTTCCTTTAAATTCTGGTCACCGACCTCATGAAACCCAGCCGCCGACCCAGGACCCATGGCCCCGTTTCCTCCCGCTGAGAGCGGGCTGCAAGGATCTGGGGCAGAAACCACCTTCCGTTGCTTTCCTCCGAGAAGAGCGCCCCCCGAAAGCCCCCCCAAATCAGGCCCATCACAACGAAGCTCGCCCTAGCCCTGCACAAGGCGTCTGGGGCTCCAGGCAGCCGCGGCCCCGTCTGTGGCTGGGGCCGCCGACCGCCTCATTCTATCACGGCCCAAGTAGGTCATCTGAGCAGACGGGGAGGGACTCGATGAGATATATTAGTGCCGCTGGGTGTTTGTCATCCCCTCTGTCTCCCCTTCTCCCAGGATATCGGTGATGAATTCGCAGACGGTCCCGGATTATGACGGAACACTTCTCTCTTCATTATTTATCCCTTCCCGGGGCACCTCGATTAGAGGCCACAGTGACAAACGCATGAATAAGAGGCAGAGACAATATTTTAGCGACGTGTTGTAAATCTCCTTCTACGCATTATTAATTTAAGGCAGCCCATTACACCGAACAGCTCTGAAGAGGAAGACGGGGTGAGGGAGGAAAGGCTCCGGCACGGGAGGGTCAGAGGGAGGAAAAACGCCAGCTCGTCCCTGAGCGGAGGTCGGGCAGGGCGCTCGCCAAACCCCGCAGCCTTCCCACCCCCGACGTTCCCTTGAAATAAAAGGCGATGCCTTGGCTTCTCCCAAACACTTCGCAGAGGGGACAGACGCGGCCTGCAGAGATGTCTGGCCTCAGAGGCGGCGCAGGTGAGGCCCTAGCGGTCCCAGACGCTGGGCCCAGAAGTCAAGGGCAGCGACCTGCTGCGGTACAGAAGCCAGTGCAAGTGCGGCGCGGCCCGAGCCCAGCTAGGCCACGGCCACGGCCCAGCCCCGCGGCCTCGTCCTCTGTTTCAATTTTCTTTTGAAATGCTCCAAGAAAGGAGCCCCCAGATCCAGGGGATGCCTGGTGACCTGCCTCCTCCGTGGAGGAGCCCGTGTGGGGTCCCAGCAGGGGCGGCAGCAGCCCCTGGATCTGGGGGGCCCTGGGGACAGGGCTGGGGGCCGGGACCCCACCGGACCCAGAGGGGCTCCGACAAGGGGAAGGAGCCGAGTTTATCCCCACGAGGGGCGAGGGGCCCGCCGCATAGACCTGCCGTTCGCCCGCACCAGCTTGTTGGCAGCGTCTGTCTCTCACTACAGAATCCGGGCTCTCTTGTTGTGCTTAGGCTCGTTCCAGTCATTTTCACACATGCTGCTCACTCCCCGGCCCTGTGCCACTGGCCTCGCCTACGCTGGACACTGGGGGCTCTGACATGGGGGGTGATGCTGGCCTGGGGGGCCAGTAGGGGAGGCGGGGTCCTAGCCAGAGCTCCGCGCCTTCCTCAGCCACAACAGAAGCCGAGATCTTCCCATGCGGGGAGGAGACGAGCCTCAGGGGTCAGCACGAGGTTGCAGCTGGAGTGGCCTTGCTGGGGACACAGAGAACACGGGGAGCCAGCGGGCCGTGGGGAAGACCGAGGTGGCAAGGGGGCCAAAGCCCCTGCAAGCCACATGAAGCTGGGCCCCGAGGACCGGGGTACGGGAGGCTCAGGCCCGTCCTGACAACACCCCAGGCAGCATCCTTCTCCCCGAAGCTTTTAGCCATTGTCGTACAATGAAAAGGTCTTGGTGGTGGCACAGAAAGCTCTGTCCCCTCCTGAAACTGCCCTCCCAGCTGGGCCGAGAGCCCCCACTGCAAAGCGCCCCCCCGCCCGGGAGAGGGCTCTGGCCTGCGGCGACAGCCCTCATCAGCCCATTTAGGGAGCCCGTGGTGGATCCCGCAGCAGACCCTAATGATTCATCACAGGCGAAGGCCTGGCAGGTCCCCGTGACAGAGGCAGCGGCTCGCGGGGGAGGCAGCAGCGGAGCCCAGTGGGGCACGGAGGCTCTAAAATCAGGAACTCACAGAGGAGGGCGCGGAACAGGAGACCGGCGGCGGGGGCGGGACTGGACTTTCTGTTGTGTTCATCAGCCTAATGGCTGCGGAAGCTGTGACCGCGTCTCAAGGAAGTCTCCCCGGCCACGCATCCCGTCGGGTCTCCGAGCAGGGCTGTCCGTGCGGATGTGCACCAGTCGAATCGTTCCGACAGTGGAGGGTTGTTAATGTAATTGCCGGCCACAGAGACGGTGCGTTCACGGAGGGCTCCGGAGAGCCGCGCGCTCCCTGCCCCTCCGCCGTGCGAGTTTGATATTCAGCTGGTGTTTACTTAGCATATGACTGTTAATCAGCGTAAATTAAATGTGTACTTGAAACCCCTACTTAAAGCCCTGCTAATTACTTTTTGATCCAAACAGGCCTGCCTTTTCCGGAAGGGTAAACCGGGGCTCTCTGGGACCCGATATCAGGGAGGGAAACTGTTGCCAGACTCAAGGCTCGGCCTCCAGAGACACGCCACTGTATTTCCTACGACGAACCGCGGGCCATATCCACAGGAGCCGCACTCTGGTCCAGCCCACGGACCGTCCCTCCAGGAGCCAGCCGGTGGTCAAGGGCCTTGCCTTGCATGCGGGAGAGCCAGCTGCCCACGGGGTGGGTGACAGCTGTGCGTTCTAGTCCACCGAACTCGGGCCACGTTCCTAGCACAAACAGGGGAGCCGCCACACGTGCACACTTGTGCACACACAGCCCAGAACCCCCAAATCACTGTGGGCCTCACATGAGTCCCTACCCTATTTCTGGCCCTACTCCCAACCCACACTCCTAACTCCCTTCTCCAGGCCCCCTCGCCCACCCGACCCATAGCATCTACCCTCCTCTGTTCTACCCACCCACCCCCTGAAATTGCCCAGGAGCACAGAGAGGGGCAGGCAGGCAGGAAGGCTGCAGAGCAGATCTGGAGAGGGGGAGAAAAGATGGCGTGGCAGACCCTGCAGGGAAGGGCATCTCCCACTCAGAGCAGACAAGCGTGCGAGGAGCCAGGTCTGGCCTGGACTGGCCGTCAGCCTCACGCCATCTGGCTAACTCCTCTGGCCAGGCACTTTCCGGACGCCTCCTGACCGTGGGCCCCTTGGAAGCAGCTGGTGTTCTGGGGTCCTTCTGGGGGCACTTCCTAGTTGCTATATTTCAGCCCCATGCTCAGTCAAGGAGAGAGAGAACACACAGGAAAAGGGACTCGGAGGAGGCCAGGCCTGAGCCTCTGGGCAAAGCCTGTGCAGCCTGAGATGGCCCATCCTGCTGAGAAGATGAGCAGAGTCCAGACAGTGCCCGGCAGGTGAAGGCACTCAGTACCTCGCAGCAGATAAATGGATGGATGGACAGATGGACATGAGTGTGGATGGTGGATGTTTGTGCGGATGGATGGATGGAGGGACCCGTAGACGAGTGAGCGGTGGGATGGACGGATGGACGGATGAGTGGATGGATGGACGGATGGATGGATGAGTGGATGGATAGATGATGGGTGGAGGTAGATGGGTGAGTGGGTGGGTGGGTGGGTGTGGTATGGACTGATGGATGAGTCGGTGGAGGGATGGGTGGATGACAGGTAGGCGGGTGGATGAACGGAAGGGTAGACGAAGGAGTTGAGTGGATGGGCAGACGGATCAGTAGATGGATGGGTGGAAGGTTATGTGGATGGTGGGTGGGTGGATGGAGAGATGGATGGTGGGTGGATGGATGGGTGGATGGTGGGTGGGTGGGTGGGTGGGTGG
>JAHRIG010000041.1:1569131-1641070 GCA_020311275.1 Eira barbara | reverse complement strand
GATGGATGGTGGGTGGGTAGATGGATGGGATGGTGGGTGGGCGAACGGATAGATGGATGGATGGGTGGGTGGGTGGGCGGATGGATGGATGGATGGTGGGTGGGTGAACAGGTAGGCAGATGGATAAACACTGCCTATAATTCAGGGGCTCCGTGTGCTAAGTTTCGAGTGGGGCCTGAGGTGGCCTTGCCCCCGATTCCAAGTCAAGTGTCGTCCGAAACCCTTCACCTTTCCCGCACATGCCAGCACAAGAACAGCCGGTCCAGGGACAAAGGCAGCTGTGCTGCTGGACGGCGGCTCAGAGGCACGAGGCTGGAGGTTGAGGCGCACCCAGGGGCACCCAGCTGAGACTTCCGCCCTTGATCTCCCACATCCCCACACACCCCAGGGGTTAAAGGGCAAGGTTCAGCCTCAGCTAAAATGTCATGGTTGTGAACTGGCCTCCCCCAGAAGCCTTTTCTTTCTACTGTTCATTTGAAGGTCAGGTACAGAGATGGGGTGACACCCAGATTCCTCGGGGTAGAGGGCAAGGGTTCAGACGTGCTCTTCTGAGAGGGAGGGTAGGCTTGCGGTGCTGGACGGTGAGCCGTGCAGGGCCAGGGGGTATATGCCTCCCCTCATGGACTGCCTGGGACCATGTGCCCACATCCACAGCCTCACCTTACAGGCTTGGAAAGGTTTTATGGCCCAAAGCCCTTTCCCTGATGAGTGGACCGCTGGGACCCTGTGCTTGTGCTTAGAGCCTGGACGGTGCAGATCTGGGGGGGGGGTGTCTATACTCAGCCTGGTGGTCTGGGCTGTTTTCTTCCTTTAGGAGCTGCCCAGCCCCTGAGGGGGACCATGTTGGGGGCTCCTCAGCACTGAGCCTCAAGAGTTGGCACATCCCCGCCATGGCGGTCACTCAGCTGGGTCTCCTGCCCATCAGCGGCTGAGCCGAGAGAGCCCCTGGGCTCCGGCTCCCTACAGGGCTGGATGCTGGCATCCAGGATTGCCACCAGCCAGTCCCCATGGGGGAGCCTGTCCCTGGCCCAGGGGCGACTGGAACTGGCTTCCAGGATGGCCGTGGGCCTGAGCCCATCTCAGAAAACTCAACTCCCCACCCAGATCTAGATGGTCAGCCCTGCTGTCCGGGCCAGGCCCTCCCTCTTGAGCGACTAAGTTGAATGCAGAAGTTAATAGAAACGTGCCGGTTTCTCTCTTTCTGGTGAAATAAGATCCGGGGTCTCCTGGGGGGGGCTCGGTCTGTTGAGCATCTGACCGTTGATTTCAGCTCAGGCCACGATCTCAGGGTCGTGAGATCGAGCTCTGTACCGAGCTCTGTGCTCAGCGGGGAGCCTGCTGGACCCTCCTCTCCCTTCCCCCTCGTCCCTCGCCTCCCGCTGTCTCTAAGTAAATAAATGAAATCAGAAGGAAGGAAAGAAAGGAAGGAAGGAAGGAGGGAGGAGATCCAGCATCTCGGTGTAACTGGTGTTCTGTGCCAGCGGGCTGGGGGCCTCTTGAGGCCCCACGACCACCAGCTTGGCCGGCGGAGCACACCCCAGACATCACGGGCCTCACCCTCCCGGCTCCCCACTGCCCCCACAACACGGAATCACAGCCGCAGACAAGTGGTCCCAGAACTGCCAAACCCCGGGCTGGACAGGACCTCATAGGTTATGGGGTTTGATGCCCAACAGCCTGGAGGAACCCCAGGGGCAATGCTCACGGGACCCACAGAGCTCCCATCACTGTCCTTTCTTACCGGCCTGAGCCAACATGGTCCCTGTACTGATTAAGAGGCAGTAACGAGAGGCTTCTAATCCCTTGAATGAGGGGCGATAAAGGGGATGGTTTTGAAGGAGCCCCAAGAACCAGCTGATGTCTCAGGGAAGCCAGGCAGGGGTGAGGGGCCGCGGAGTCCTGGGAGCAGCCGGCCCCCAGACCTAGATGCCCCTGTGTGCCAGTGCAGGACGAGGCCAGCTGGACAGATGGTCGCGTGCCAGGTGCTGCCTGGCTCAGGGGGTACAGGTGCTCGGTCCTGCCTGTGGCCCTCGGCACACCCAGGCCCTGCAGACTCTGCTCTGCCGCCAGGTAGCGGTGCCGGACAACCTGCCGTCAAGGTGTTTCCCACTCTGGTACACAAGGTGGATCGAGGGGTGCTGACCACAGACGGAGGGGACCCGAGGCCACTGAGGCCACCAAAGCCTGGCCCCGGAGAATACCCCCACCGCGCCTGGAGGAGAACCTGCCAATAGCACTCGGGTGTTCAGACACGGGGCGGATCGACTTGTCCTGGTGGCCCGTCCCTGACTAGCTTTCACTTCTCATCTTTGTGGCCACACGTCTGGGGAATGGTGTGGAGACCCCCTTCCTACCCTGATCTTCTATTAGGGGATCACTTCTTCCTGCTGTAAAAGTCAGAACCTCTCACGGATGCCCCCAGGCATGGCCGCGTGAGAGCTGGACGGTCCGATGGCCTGTTCCAGGTTCGTCCTACAGACGCTACATCAAGTACGACCTCCTCAAAGCCACTTGGTGCCCCAGTTCCACAGGAAACAGGACTCCGCAGACTCAGGACTATGTTTGGAGGCAGGAGGAACCTAGAGAAGTGGGTAGCCAAGGTCAGGGAGCCGCGTTGTGCCGCCCGGGGCAGGGCCAAGCTTGGCCGAGTGGGGAACAGGCACGCCCGGGCGCCCTCCAGACCCTCGGCACCGTGTTCTGGAAGCCCGCTCTGCTGCCCGTGAAGGACGCCCTCAACGTTCTCTGGGCAAATTCCATCTCACGACTGATGTCTTCGACCTAGACAGAACGACCGTCCCACTGAAGCCCAGCCCTTTCAAGGTCATTCAAAGTCATGGCCCTCAGCGGCCCTACCACAAGCCAGACCCGTTGCTCTGCGGGAAAGAGTCTGCCATCCCTTCCGGCTCCTAACTGCCCTGGACACCTCGGGAAGCCGGAGGGGCGGCCGCGGGCCCACCGTGGGGGACTGAAATTATGGTTCATTCACAGTCATCACTGGGCCCTTGTGGGCCCTGCATCTCCCGCGAGCTGCCCGGCGCACAGTGGACTCACAGGAACTTCGTCAGGTGAGGACCCAGAGGGAAGACGCTACCTGAGCTCAAATCAATAGAATGCACCTTCCCAAGGCCCCCCTCCCCTTAAATCCAAGGACACAGGCCTGGAGAGCAGGACAGGGACGGCCCAGTACAGGCTGCAGGAGGGTAGAGCCTGGGCGGGGCTGGAAGTCTGAGCTGGCGTGGGCACCTTCCAGCAGGTGGGCGAGCGTGGGGCATACCTGTATGGCCATCTCGATGCCAATGGGAGGTCCCTGGGTCTGCACGCTGCCCAGCCACAGCTCCTAAACAGACTTGGAAAGCCAGACAGAAATGCAGACAGCAGCCGCTGTGCCCCAAAGAGCAAAGAGCGGACTGCAAACCCACCCCAGGCCCTCCCTGCCCGGTTTGCTTTCCTCCCTGTGTGCTGGGGAGGCCTGGGTGCTCTCTGGGGGTCCCAGAGATTTGGGGCCTCTCTGACCTTGCACAGTGGGTTTCCTGTGCAACACTTGAGTCTGGGGGAGCCTCAGGACAAGGGGGTAGAGGATAAGAGGCTGTAGGCTCCCTGGTATTGGCTGGCACGGGCTGGACAGAAGGCAGGGTGGGGGGCTTGCCACACTCCACACACAAGGAGTACACCTGCCCACCTGCCTGGCGGCCACCCCTCCACCACCCATCATGTCCCAGGGATGCGGGGCCACCGAGCCATTTGCAGAGAAGGACACTTGGGGCACAGAGGCACTTCTGAACGACAGGGCAAGGGGACCCCTGGGGTAGGACTGGCTTGGCCAGAGCAGGCCACAGCCCGCCCCGGCCTTCCTGGCAAGATAGCCACTGGCTGGTGGTGGCCTGGAGAGCCAGCTTTCCCACAGCCCCTGCTCCTGGTGAGGGACACCTGCCACAGACAGACCCTGCACGGATGTCTGTGTGTGACACAGCTCGATCTGGTACCTGGACTGCTCCCACTAGGCATTCCTTAACTTCCCTGGGGGCTCCTGTCCACCCATCAGCCCAGGGCCCCCTCCATGAAGCTGTCCTGGCCTGCGTGTGGGCATATAGAGTGGGAGAAGCCAGGAAGGGGAGTCCTGGCCAGAAGCCCCTCAAAGCCCAGAGAAATGCCTTCTCCTCTCAGTACCCCGAGTTGCTGCTCAGAAGCACGGCAAGAGTGGGGCTCACGGAATGGGGTCGAGGTTGACCCAGGATCACGGACTCCTAGGGTAGCCCCTAGGGGGCTTAGGACAAGACCTGGCCCAGAATCCACCTCTGAACAGAGGAATCCCCGGATGTGACCCCGATGCTTGGCACGGTTCTGGCTAGAACAGGACACCCCCACTGCCTGGGGGGCCCCGAAGCCCACTGCCCAGGCCCCCGGCTTGCGCGTGAGAAGCAGGGATGTTGCTTACTCGGGACAATGCCCCAGAGCACCCACAAGGCCCTTGGCACTGCGGACGCCACACTGGTGCTGGGCTGGGCTCAGCCGCGCAGGGGACATGGTCCTTCCCCTGGACCTCACTTTTCAAGAAAAAGGACGAGAAATCGTGTCAAGTGTTGCGGTGGTTGCTTCTTTAAGAAGAAAGGCAGCAAGAGAGAGAAACAGAGAGACGGAGCTCACACGGGCTCAGCGCGGAAAGCAGCCCGCGGGGGTCCTGCTGCCCCGTGGCCACACGCCTCGCTGGAACGGCGGAAAACCCTAGCTCAGGGCCCGGGGTGGGGCGGGGGGACGGAGCTAGAGACCAGACACTGCCCGGTGAGGCTCCCGTTTCGGAGATGCTCTCCCTTCCTGTTTTTATTGGAAATGATGGGGACCGGGGAGACAGAGCGCAGGCTTCTGTGTGTGCGTGCACACGTGTGCACCCGCCCTGCGTGATCTAAGGAGAAACACAGCAGCGGCCTGCGTCCAAGGAAGTGCTGAGGCCGCCGTCACAGAAAGCAGCTACTGACCGGGCCATGTCCCCCATCGGGGCGCTGCCCAGGGAGCCGGGGAGACGGGGTCCCTGCAGCCACCGTGACCCACGCCCTGGGCGAACCTTCCCGGCAGACGCCTGGACCCAGGTGCGCCAACAGCTTCTCTCGCTGCCCCGAGGGCAGACGATCCCGGAAACGGCCCGTCCTCCTGCTCCTCAGGGCAAACCGAGAGCGTGAGGCTCCAGAGCCCCAGGCGGGCGAACGTCCCGCCCTGGGAGTCCACGTCCTGACGCCCGCAGCCACCTGATGCCCGGCGGGGGCCCACGGGCAGGCTTCAGCCGCGGCGTCCACACCCACTGGGCACGACCCCGGCTCCTGCGCGTCTCCGATAGAGACGCCTGCCCGTGGGACCTGCAGCAGCTTCGAAGCAAGATGAGGGCTTCCCCGGGGCGGCACGAGGATGTAGGCCGCAGGGGCGCACAGGACCCTGGCCGGGGCCGGGAAGGCCCCCCGCCCCCCGCCAGCGCCCAGGGCGGGGCTCCCTCCGCTCGGCCAGGCCGCGCGTCTGCAGCGCGTTCACAGATGTTTCCACTCGACCTTGCAAATGCGCTCCAGGCCGAAGACATCACTGTTTGTTCTAGAAATCAAAAGGTCTTGCCTGGCTGTGAAAGATGCCCGACTGCCACCGCCCCGAGTCCCCCCACCCCCGCCTGTAGGACCGACCCCGGTGGACGTGCCTGGGGGAGGGGCCGCTTTCGGTTTCTCAGGACCTGAGTTTCAAAGCCCGCTGCCCGCTCCCGCGGCCGAAGCTTCCGCGCGGCTGCACGCGCGGCATCTGCTCCCGGGGGTGGCCGGTCTGCGCGGGGACGCTGAATGTGGAAGAAGCATCGTGCGTGGGGCTCGCTGCCGGCCCGGGGGAGCCGAAGCACAGTGGGCTCCAGAGGAGAAATACCCCCTTCCGCCGAGTACACGCTCCTGTCTCGGGACGCGCGGGGCCACCCCGGGTCTTGGCTCCATGTCCGTGCGCCTGGTTTCGAAGGGCTGTCGGCACTCCCTGAGCGCAGAGGGCACGACCGGACCCCCAGTGACAGGAAAGTTCTGAATCCGTTCCTCGTCTCTGTCTCACTATTTCTCTCTGTACCCCTGTGGTTCTTGAAAATCAGGACTAGCAAAGCATAACTGAATAAGGGCCATTGATTTCCACAAAATTTATCAGCCCCTTAACGGGCTGCCGGGACCAGCATATTATTTACACAACGCTGGGCCCCCTCTGCAACCCGGACTCCCATTCTCAGCAGCTGGGGTGGCTGGGAGGGTCCCGGCAGAGGCCAGGCTCAGCTTTGATACCTCACTGATAACGTATTGTACAATTAGATCCATTTGACAATTTCCATTATGGCTGATAAAATATTTATCGAGCCTTGGAGATGATGTCTGATCTCCGCATCATTTGTTCTGCTAATGGGGGGGGGGCGGCCCGCCGAGGCCGTAGACCGCGCAGACAGAGCCGGGAGCCCACACCTCACCCCCTGCTCCCCATTAGGGTTGCAAATTGCCGGCCCCAGTCATAAATTACCGCCCAGCCCAGCGAGATTGATGCCGAGCTGACGGGGCAGGTAGGTGACTTGTGATGACATTGTTCCTTGGGAGCATTAATCATGGCAGAAAGAGAAAATACCCTCAGATTGGCCCATAAGTCTAAATATTAAGGAATGAGAAGCAGGCAGCTAGAGGACGGTTTTAGCAAAAGCTGGAAATTGGGAAATGAAAAGCATTTTCTACTATTTAACAAATCATCTTAATAATTTCCAGTGTTTTTGCTCATGGTTCTGGGAGCCTAGACTGCTGTGCCCTCCTGCCACCTGGGATGTTTTGTGGGGCCAGGCCGGAGACACAGAGGCTGCCTCCATCCGGGGCTGGGAGCCGCAGGCTCCGGCTCCCCGTTTGGCCGGGAGCAGGCGCGGCCGCTGCCCTCCTATGCGGGAACAGAGGTCCCTGTGCAGACTGGCTCGGGCTAAAGCCCACGGCACAGCCACACGCACGCTTTGAAACCAAGGCGGAGACCCGGAGGGGCTGCGGGGGGGGGCTCTGGGGTGCAGGGAGGGGCTGCTCAGCTGTGCCCCCACCACGGCCCAGCACACGGGGGCAGCACACGTGCCCAGGCTCCGTCTCAGAGCCCTCCGAGCATCCGCAGCCCCTGAGCTGGGAAATATCGCCGCAAAAGACAAATGGCCCTTAATGAATCACCCCTGAGTTAGAGAAGCCCACGTGCTTTTAATGGCAAATGGAGAATAAGTGCCCCGGCGAGTGAGTGGGCGCCGCAGTCTGGGGCCCGCTTCTCGGCGGAGATGTGTGCCGGCAGGGGAGGGCAGCGACCTGAGCTCGGCCCCGCGGCCTGGGCCCTCCCGAGGCTGCTGGGCTCATCCTGAACGGGGGCCCGGGGGAGGCCCCGGTAGCCACGTTTCTCCTCGGAAGGCTGCAGTGCAGAGTAATTAAATTAAATTGATGCTGTCCCTGCTTTGAGGCCACCCTTGATTTAAGGCCAGAAAAGGAAGCAATTAAATTTAATAAAAACCAGGTTCCTAAACAAAGATATACGGCCGGCGCGGCCATCCGGAGACGGCATCGCCCCGTGAGAGACCCCACTCTGGGTGCTGCTGACGTCGGGTTTAAAATAAAAGAAATAATCACCTCCCAGAGCCTCTCTTCTAACGCGCCGCTCTGAGACGCTGGTCTCGCTAATGACTCTGTCAAGAAGCAGAAGCCGACAGTCCCCCTCAGAGGGAGAGCCATGGCCACCGCTGACCGGGGGACGGACGCGGAGCTGGCGTGCTCATCTGGCAGGGGCAATTAAAGGTGGGCTGTCGGGGCTCAAGGTCAGGGTGCAGGGTGACAGCTCTGAGCCAGGGATGAGGAATGGGAGGTGGCCGGCATCCCAGCACGCTTCCTGCCGAGGCCACGGCGGCGTCCCTGCGTCCACCCCTGCCCCCAGGTCACTCTCAGCCCCGAGCTCTTCCGCCCGTGACAGGAGCGGCCCCCTCTCGCGTTAACAGGACAGCGCACGAATTCCAAGGCGGGCCCCTCGCATTCTGAGACCCGTCTCTGCTCTCAGCAGTGAGGAGATGCGAGGCAGCCCAGGCACGGAGAATGCCGGCCACGGCAGGACGCAGCCAAGGACGCTGCCGGTTACTCGCGCTGCGGCTGACGGCAGCGAGCTGGACGTCCCCGGCCTGCCCCTGAGGCACGGTGCTGCGGGAGCCCCCACGGCATCCCTGTCCGCCCCGCTACCGGCTGGGTCCCCTCGCTCTCGTGGCGGGGTGACTGGCCTCCTGGAAACAAGTTATCTGCTGCCGATCTGCTCCCGCTTCAGGCAAAGGGGCACGTGATTCATTAAACACCAGCCCCCCAACCAGGTCGCCAAGGGCGGCCGGGCCCTGCTTCCCCCGGGGTCCTCCTCCTGCGAACGCTGGCTGTGCCGGCTGGGGGTGGGGAGTGTTCCCTGGGGAAGGGGGGTCCGGGCAGCCATGGTGCCAGGCAGGGCGGGAGCGTGGACCAGCCAGCCGTCCCCTCCGAGGCAAGAGAACAGAAAATGCAAACGTGTCGGTGTTCCGATTTGCTGGGAGAAGTCCTGGAGACCACGGGAGTTCCGAGCACCAGGGCCGGAGCCTGTCCGAGAACAGAAGCCTCATTCTCTCCTCCCAAAGGTCAGGGTTGACCGCCCACAGCACCCAGGAAAACCGGCTGGGGGTGGTAAGAGGGCAGCGTAGGGAACGGTCCTCATTCCTTCTCCTTCCTACCAAAGGATTATGAAAACAGCAACCAAACTAGAGAGATCTCGAATCCACCAACCAGCCCCAAGCCTGGGCACGAGGCTCATTCCCCGAGGTCCTCGGAGACTGTGCAGTGACCGCGAGGCCACGCCCCTCCCCAACATGGCAGGGAGGCCCGTGCCCTGACGTGGGTTAGGCCAGAGCAGGGAAGACTTCTGGAACTTTCTAGAGCTTTCCAGAACTTTCTGGGCCTCAGCTTCCAAACCTCACGTGCCAGCCCCAGACGCAGAAAGGAAGAGTCTGTGAGATGCGGTCAGGCCCTCGCGGTTGCCTTCCAAGCAAACTTTGTCCACCACTCCCGGGGCCGGCCGCAGAGCAGGAGGGAAATCCGGCCCCGGGAGTGAGCGTGGTTTGTCGGCTGGTTGGGATCAGGGCACCTCGAGGGAAAGCGACGGATGCTGCACCCACCGGACGCCCACACGGGAACATGGGAAGGTGGCGCTCCAGGACGCAGACACAGGCATGGGGGCCACATGACACTGGGGAGACACGGGCCCTGGACAGCACCGAGCACAGCCCGTACCCACAAGCACCCCACAGCGTAGCCTGAGACCCAGCCCCTGGCGGTGGGTCCAGCCCGGCACCCCGGTTCCCGCCGCTGGGTTTTGCTCTCAACAGTCCAGGAGGGGGACGCAGCTCCCACATCCGCAGTGGCAGAACCTAGAACAGACCCTTCAGGGTCTGCCCAGAACTCTGCTGAGTTATCGGGTCAGGATGGAGGTGACCCACACCCCTTACCCTCCAGCTGCTAACATCACGCAGGGTTGTGGGCCGGGAGTGGTTATTGGAAGAGGGGTCTGGGGTCCCTTTCCTGAGAATGCAAACCCACGGTGAACAGCATCCCAGACGAGGTCGGTGCAGCTCTGGCCCTCCTGCCCTGCCACGCAGCCAAGGGGCAGGCGCTGCAGCCCGCGCCCCAGCCCCCAAGGCCCTGGGTGGGGGGGGGCGCTGACCCTGGAGGGGAGGGGCGGGCCAGGCAGTCCTGGGCACGTGGGGTCTGAGCAGCTGGTGTGGTGGTGCCGAGGGCAGGCGGCTGGCTCTGCTCCTTGGCAGGAGCACTGGAGAGGCGCCCCAGGGAGCACGGTTTTCCTCTGCCGTCAGGGGTGCTGCCCACAAGTCCAGTTTGTAGGGAACCTGATTCCCAGCTGCGGAGTGGGGATGAGAAGCCACCTCGGGCTTTATACACCCGAGAAGGAAGCCTTCTCAAGCCTTTCTTTGTTTATCTCGGGGAAATCTTCACCCTCCTCCATCCACACAAAAGACACCTCCTCTGGAGAGCCCTCCAGGGTGGCCCCTCCAGACCCAGGCACATCTGGTCTGACTTGCAGGACCGGGGCACTCTAGGGAGGGGTGCTGCGGCCACAACATTCTGGGTTCTTGGAGAGAAGCGTTCTACAGACGTTGCCTGGGTGGCTTGGGACAGCACTGGTGGTGTCCTCCTGGCAGCTACCACTGTCCCCAGAACTTATCTCTCACACATGATGGGGCTTTGCAGGAAGGAGGAGGGCCGCTCTGCATTCCTTCTCCCTGTGCGACAGGCACACATCTTAATCTGTGCCGCGTGACCTGCCTCACATGCTGGCTCTCAGACGGACGGCTGTGAGGTCAGAGAGAGGGGAGAAGGGCCTGGGGGCCGCCCGAGGGTGCCGCTGAAGAAGTCGCTGGGGCTCGGTCCCGGGGACACCTGGGCGGGGAGCAGGCTGTCAGGGAGAGGGTTGAGAGCTGGGGCAGTGTCCAGGGCTGGTCTGGACCCCCACCTGCCGCTGCCACCTTGCTCTGACTCAGTTTCCTCATCTGCAAAATGGGGTGAGACTCCTGTCCACCCCATCTGTCTGATGACTCAGCCCTGGGGATGAGCGCACAGCGCTGAGACCACCCTCCAGGCCAGCCCCTCCACAGCCCAAAGCCAGGGGTAGGGGGAGCCAGCGTGTTCCGCCCCTGTGGCAGCCCCCACCATTCATACCTTCGAACTCTATAACCCAGTCCCCGACGTGCCCAGTCCTGGGGCTGCACCCAGACGGGGCAAGATGGGGGGGACAGAGGGGGCTCGTGTGTTGGGAGTGGGGGCCTCCAAGCACCTGCAAGCTATGTGCTCACCAGAGCCCAGAGGCGGGGTGCTGGGGGCCCATCCCAGGAGCCCATTCCTCTGTTCATCCCCGTGTCCTGCCCCGGAAGCTGCCAGCCAGAGAAACTGGCCTCTGTCCCTCAGAAAACTCAGCGGTCCTCAGAGCTGGCCCACTGGGGCTTGGGGACACAGGCATGGGAGGATCCCTGTGCCCTAAACCAGGGACTGGCTTCTCCCTGCTCTATCACTCAGCAAGACTGGGATAATAGAACAGTGGGGGCAGGTCTACCAAACATGGCCAGGGCTGGGTTCAAATTCTGGCCTCACTACTTTCGAGACCACCATCCTAAGAGAAGCGACCCTGCTTCCCTCACTGGTCACACCAGAGCCAGCCTCTCTGGCATGTGGTGCGGACTCAGCAGCTGAGCCAGGGCACCCTCTCCTCAAAGTCTCTCCGTCCCCTCCACCAGCAGCCCCTTGCCTGGGGCGGGTGGGCCCAGGGCGATGGCGGCTCCAGCTTTCAGGGCTCCCACCCCTGTCACTGTGCCCTAGACCTGCCAGCAGCTAGGTGCTGGGCCCAGCACGAGGCCGACACCCATGGGCCCTGGGATAAGCCGGCGGGCACTGTGCTGGAACCCTGGGCCCTCCCTGGCCCCCGCCCGCAGTCCTGTGGTTTGGGACAATGGTGAGCACAACACCCTGGCTGCACCTGGATGTTCAGTTTCAAACTCCTGGAAAAAGAAAAGGAGACGCCCCTCACTCAGTCTCTCAGCTCACCACCCAGCACCCCAGAGGTGGCCCAGCCCCCTCCCCAGCCTCACTCTCCCCAGGCAGGCAAAGGACACGGAGGAGGGGTCCCAGGGGATGGCGCTGGGTGGGGGGAACCGGTCCAGAGACCAGAGGCAGGACGAGCGGGGGCAGCTGGGGTCCAGTACTGGACTAAACAATGCTGGTACCTGTTTCTCGGGGTAACCCGACCCTATAATTATGCCTAAGCCCTGGGGGGGTGCCCGGGGCCACAATGCCAGTGCTCGGAAGGAAGCGGTGAAGAGACCCTTCCATTGTCATTGCTGTGCATTGCATCAGGCGGGCTCCAGTTACGGGGCTCACAGCTGGCGTGTCACCTGCCGCCTCCGAGGGGGAGGGCACACTCCGTGCCGGAGCGCAGAGCCCGCCGGGCTGGGCCTGCTGCCTTGGCAGGGGCTGCCCGGGGCCCCTGTCCACTGGACTCGCTGAGAAAGCCCCTTCCCGGGCCGGCGGCAATCTCATTGTTTGCCTTCAGATAAGAAACATGGGCTCATGTGTTTTCTTTTCTTGAGAAAATGTCGGGCCCAAGGACGGTGTCTGCAGGACAGGAAGAGCCAGGCACAGGGGAAAGGGCTCACTGGGCCCACCCTTCCCGCCCACGCCCATGCCCACATCCACGCAGGGGACTGCAGCCACCCCCGAGCCCCCCTTGCCCTGACACCTGGCTCCCGGACGGACCCCGGCTCTGGGGCAGCTCCCTGGTGGCCGGGGTGCTCCGCGGCCCCTCGCGTAGAAGGGGGACCCAGCTCTGCCAGGAAGACGCTTGCCCTGGACGCCCCCTGACCCGGCAGGCAGCCCGAGTATGAACACGGGAGCCCAGGCCCTGGCCCGTGGGTGGCCGACAGCCCCCCTGCCCCCCGGCAGCCCGGCCGGCTAATCCCAGCTAATGCACGCCCGTTCCCGCCGTCGGTGTGTTGGGAGGTGGGCTCCCGGGTGCCCCACGCAAGCTCCGCGGGCAGCCCCTCCACCAAACAAAAGGCAGCCTGTTCGCTGCCTCTGCCTCAACGCGGCTTAAGGACATTTTTGTCATTTTTGACCAGCTAATGTCTTGAAAAAGAAAATAAGTTGTCTAATCGCTTTAAGATTAATCTTCACTGTTTTTGAACACTCTGGGTGCTGACGCTGACCTTCCTGGACCAAGAAGGTCACGGCCCCTGCTGTTCCCAGGGCTCTTCCGACCCCCGCCCTCCCTGCGGGCAGGTGGCCAGTGGCACGGGCCCCAGACAGCCTTGCGGGCGGTCACAGCTGCGGGTTCTGATGCCACCGAGGCCGCGTGGAGGGGACGGCTGGCCGCATACAGTGCGGCCCCTCTTGGCCCTGATGGGGACCCATCTTCGGCCCCCCCAGCTGCCTCCTGGGCCGCGTCCTCTGCCTGGCGGTCCCTTCCCTGCCATCGGCCCCTCGTCCAGCCAACTCTACGTCTCTAAGAGTCCAGACACGTGCCATGTTCCAGGGACATTTTGGGACTCCCACACTCCTCTATCCTCCACGGCCTCCCTGGCCCTTTCCATATAATCCCCGTTATCTGGGGTTTCCCTTCCCACTGGCCGCCAGCTCTGGGACACACTTATCTCCGGTCCCCAGCACAGACCCGGCCCAACATGAGCCCAAGGTTCTGGCTTCCTGGATGCCGGATCACTCAGCGAGCCATTAGCTTCTCTGCAGACGGGCCAACGACCCCGTGCTGTGGGCTTTCTGCGAAGTTAGATGAGATGCCCAGCCGTGGCTGGGGGGGCCGGCCGGCTGCATCCTGCTCAGGGCAGCCGGTGACGGGCAGGGGGAAGAGCGTCCTGCCCTGCGTGACCACGTCCAACCTCAGCAAAGCCTTCCTCTGGGGAAGACCCAGCGGCTCCTCCCCAAGGCCGGGTCGCCGCAGCTGCTGAAAGTCGGCCCCGTGAAGAACTCCAGTGGTCTCATCTCCACCACCCAGCCAAGGCCGTCCCTCTGGTCTGTGGCCATCCTGCTGGATGCACGGAGGCCTTGGAAGGCCAGCGTAGACGCCCAACGTCGAAGCTTCCCTGAAGCTTGCTGTGGTGTCTTCTGTAAACACCGCTCGGGCGTTGTGTGTGGCTTGGTGTTAATGACAAGCCTGTCTTTCCATAATTGGGGGCAGAAGCCAAGTATTCGTGTTTGTAAGGGGCATGTGGACTTGGCCGGGCATCCCTGGGGCCTTTGTCTCCTAGCCCCCACCCCAGGGTCCCTCCAGGAAGGAGAGAATTCCTATCTGGATGTGCCCGTAGCTCCTCCAGGCAACTCCTCAGGACACACTCGTCCAAAGTCGGGGTCACTTTGCTTCAAAGATAAGCTCTGTGTAAAGTGAGTCATGCTCTCTTAGGAAGCAGAAGTGTTGATTCATTGAGGCAAGAGAATGGACAGGACAGTTCTAGAACATTCCAGGCCCACGCTGGAGGAGGGAGGACACAACGGAGGCAGATGGAGAAGCTTCCTCCCACGCGTACCCAGCACCAGGTCTGAGGTGTGAACTTTGTGTACTGCAGCCTATCTGCCTTCTGGGGCATGCGTGCACCTCTGGAAGGTTCTGGAAAGTTCTAGACGGTTCTATGTGAATGGGACGCTCAGGGGCCCAAGGCACGGCTCTGACTGGGCCAGGATCCGTTGTCCAGCCTCCGCTGGGCAGCCCCTTCTCCTTTGCCTGCTGGGCAGAGAGTGATCGGGCAGAGAGCAGGGCCCGTGTCCAGGTTCTAACACTTCGTAAACATTGTCGACATAATGAGATGGTCTAACGGCCACTTGGTTTTCTGCCACTCGGCCACACTGCCCTTCATCCTGGCCCCGATCCGCCCTCTACGGCACCCGCCATCGCTGCACAGACCCAACCCCAAACTCAGATAAATAAGTTCAAACCTTTAAAAAGTGCCCTTAATGCCCCATTGTGCCCTTGATTGCCCATTTCCCAGCTATGTAATTAGCACATAAAGAACGCTCTCCTCTGAATTAAATGGCAGTAATTGGGTTTTTAAAAAACTAATTTAAATCCTAAACCCTTTGGAAAAAAAAATTGTCATTGTTTACATATTAAACGGACTAGCATTTTAAGTATTATGGGGCTAATTTAACAGGCTTATCTAGGACGTGGGCCACAGGGGCAGGGCGGGGAGGGAGGAGACTTCTCCAGAGCGGCTGGAGGAAAGGGCCTGGCGCCCGCTGCCCGCTCACAGGGGAGGGAAGCGGGACCCCCGGACAGCCCAGAGCTCTGGGACGGAGCTCAGAGCCACAGCCGCCTTGTGTCCCTTGCTGACCGGGGACCCTCACTGGCGCTCGCATCGGGGGCACCGTCCCGTCCCCACGGAGGGGAAGACCACCGCCTTTCAGACCGTGCACTGAGGTTCGCCTGCAGTTTCCGGGGCCGTCTCTCTCCCGTTCACGTTCCGCGGTGGGCGCAGAAAAGGGGTCTGAGAGTCTGAATTACTTCCGATTTGAAATTTTTTTCATGCTAAAAGAACCCTCACATGTAAAGCAAACATGCGGGGCCGTGTGGGAACCAAGCTGTGGAAGTTGGGCGGAAACCATTTTGGTGAAACCTTGGCTGAACGGAGACGCCGCTCCCCTTCCTACCGGGAAGCCTGGAACCCCGGGAGCCTCCCGCCCCCCGGCCCCCACCTCGGGACGGAACACGGTTGCAGAATAAACCTTTTTTTTTTTTTTTTTAAAACGTGAGAAAATGACTCAGACCTTTCCTTGAGGGGGAGATGACTGGTCGATGCTGACAAGGACAAGAACCACTGAAGACCGGGGGCGGCCCTTGCTTCTCCGTGGCTGAAATGCCCGTGGCCGGGAAGGCCGCAGACGGATTTAGAGCAGCGGGAGAAGGGAGGTGAGGGGCAGGCGGGGAGCCCACCGGCAGGACAGAGCGCCCCAGCAGACAGGGCACCCTCACGGCCCCCAGCAGGGCCTCAGAACATGCTCCCCTCCCCACACCGGCCCCCGGGAATGGGTCCCCAACGCCCAAGAAGCCCAGAAAATGGCTGGAAAGAAGCAGACGCGCATATTTCCATCATCACTGGGAATACAGCGGCCAACGGCGCAGGGCAGAACCGAGGGGAACCGGCCCACAACATGCGGCAGAGGTGCAGACAGTGAGCGGAGCGATCACCCCCTTCCTGGGGACCGGGATGTGCCAACCTGCGGTGACCCGGCCTGGGGGGGCGGGGGGGCCTCTGCTGCGGCCCGGCGACCGATGCGGTTTTAGGAGGCCATCGGCAAGGTTTCCAAGCTTCAGGAAGCGCCTAGCCCTGGCCAGCGAGGACTCGGCCTTGTCCTATGGCGTGACAGTCGCTGTGATGTAAAGGCCACACGGGGCTGTGGGACCCAGAGGTGGGCTCGGACAGAGGCTTCACGGCCTTTGGGGACGAGTCCAGCGCCCATGGGGCCTGGGGGCCCAGGAGCCCAGGGTCCCTGCCACCTCACTACTGCCCAGGACGGAGGGGTGGGCGGGTCCATCACCCAGGCCCTGATGCCCTGGGGGCCGCGCACACCGCCGGCACCGCCTGCACTAGCCGGCATGTCTCAGGGCTCCCGGTGCCTTAAATCTTCCTTTGACTCCTTCTGTAAGAACATCTGGGCCAGAGCAGGTCCCTTGCACGCCCCGCTCCCCCTGCAAGGCTCTGCTGCCACGTCTAGCTCCACGGATACAAGTGGGCGTGACCTCCCAGGGCCAGGCCAGAGGCTCCTCGCAGCTCCCGGGGCCCTGGCTTCCTTCCTCACACCCGCCAGCTCTCCCCTTTTCCCTCCCTGACTGCTTTCGCTGGGAGGATCCGTCACCCCACGAAGGGAAAATGACCGGGAACGACCACAGAAGTCGGCTTCCGTTACGTAAGTGCTGTGTAGGCCGGAACAAGTCACACGTACGCACGCCTGCTGCAGGGCACACGCGCGTGCACAGGACGCACACGTGCGTGGAACAGAGTGAGAACCAGACTGGTCGGGCGGAGGGGGCGACGTCTGCACCGAGCCCCGTTTTCTCCTCCAGGAGAGTCTGCTCTCCCCTCGTGACTCCCCGCCCCAGGGGCTGTCGCGCGGCGCCTGGAAGAGCCTGGAGAACCGGCCGCCGTCCTGGCCTGTGCGAGCTCAGGGATGGGTCTGCGCACGGTTCCAGCGCACAGGCCCTCCCAGCCACCCCACGCGGGCCTCTCACTCGCGTGTGGGCTACAAGCAGCTGCACGCACACGCACACACGTGCTCTCCCAGTTCCCTCGTGGCTATGGCGCCCAGACGGCCCTCCCGTTCCAGCAGCCGCGGTGTGGAGAAGGAAGTACGCGGGGGAGCAGACACCCCACCCGGGCCCGGGGTCGCCCGTCCTCGGCCAGGCCAGGGACGACGGTCACTCTCAGAGCGCGAGGCTGCCCCTCCGTCTTGGGTCCTCGGCTTCAGGATCAGGTAGCGACCCCACCCGCGTCTGCCCCTGTGGTGTGGACCACTCTGGACGCCCGGGCCGGCACAGGCTGGTGGCGAGGGACTCAGGACGGAGCCCCAGCGGGGAGAAGTCAGCCGTGCTCCGGAGGCAGGCCGAGCAGGGGAGAGGGGCCAGGCAGGGTGAGCCTCTGCTGTGGGCAAGCGAGACACTGGGGTTCAGCCTGTACCTCTGAGCCCATGTGGGCCTGCGTCGCACACGGGAGCTCGCACACACACTCGTGCACACGGGCACGCACCACGCCCGGTATCACGTCCGCCCTTGGGTTTAACCCACGTGTTGCCAAACACAAGCATGTCCCCCGCTCCCAGGACACCTTCTCTCTGCCGCCGGCCCACTCCTCGCTCTGCGCTCCACGTTCGACGCCTGCGTGTCGGGGCTGTACGGCGCGGGCCTGCGGGCCGCTGCTGCACGAGAGGAAGTTCCCAGGGTGGGCTGCCCACATCCAGGCCCAGGGGCCTCTGCTCTGATTTCTCGACACGCTCTTATCTCCCCGAGCTGTGCGTGTGACGTCACGATCAGGAAAGAGGGACAAGCCACCCCGGGACACTCTGACGTCCGCTTTACCTGGGATCAAAGAGGAATCCAGGTGGGTCGGAGGGCCCCTGAGATCTCCGGGACAAGGTCAAGTGCAGTCACGAGATTCATATCGCTGCCTGTCACCCCTGCCGCAGCGCGCCTCCCTCTTTCTGAAGATATTGCGCCCACCAGGATGACGAACATGGACGGAACCAGAGCCGGAGCTGCCTCTCCATTTTAGAGAGCTGGGAAGGGCTCCTTCTCAGTGGCAACGAGCAGCGGCTGAGTAGGGAGACAGGGGTTTCCATTCAAGCATGGTCTGCAGTGGAAACACGTTGACCCTTTTCTCAGGAATTAGCAATTTAGGCAGAAAGTGTCCTGGATGCCAGGAGCCCTCCAGGGAGGGCCCGCTGTGCAAAGCTCAGCCCAGAGCCCCTCCCCGCGACCGCCCCGGGCAGCCGGGCTCCTGGGTGAGCAGCCGGCCGGCCTCCTTCCCTGCTGCTGCCCTGCGCCAGGCGTGTCCTGCTTCCACTCACAGAGGCAATAGGCCTCAGCCCCGTGGGCCCCAAGCAGGGCCCTACCGTCCCCTGCCCTGTGGAAAAGGGGCAGGGTCTCAGGGGCAGAGGGAGCGCGGCAGCCCGGAGCAGCCCGGAGCGTCAGCCTCGTCTTACAGGGCAGGATGGATCTGTTTAGCAGCAAGTCTTCCAAAATGAAACCAGAAACCAGGTCTAATCATTTGAGCTCGATAAAGACTTCCCGAGTGCCCGGGAACGCCGGGCATAACCAGCGTTGGTCCTCCGCAGGCACGGAGACAGGGGAGCGGCATGACGGGCCGCACGGGCTGCACCCCAATGTTGAGGGGTGGGGCTCTATCTCGCGAGGGCTCGTCTGGGTAAGATGATATCTGATGTAGCAAACAAGAAAAGCAAAGTTCAAGAAACCAGCACGGACCAGCTTTTGGCAAGGTCCGTGCACCGCTGTTGTGCATTTTAAATCGCTCGGTGCCAAATCGTCACAGGCTCCCGTTGCCAGAAACCAGGAGAGGTCAAGCCAGGATCACAGCGGAGAGCAGAGACTCGTCTTTAAAAAGCACGGCGCTGAAATCTATTTTTGAGTTCTGCAAAACAAGAGGCCGTCTGGGCCTCCCTCTCTCTCCCTTTCCATCTTCTCTCTCTGACTGCTCCCTTTCGTCTTAAAACCAGCATCCCAGCCTCATTCCCACCGCTGCCGGCCTCCAGCTCCAGGCCCTGGTGGGACTGAGCCCAGGAGACCTCAGCACACGCGGGAACTCCCTGACCCACCAGCTCCGGGGATGAGGTGCTGTCTCCCGGCTCTCTGGTGAAGGCACCTCCCAGCCCTCCACGGTTTCCCAGAACGCACGGCGAGGGCATCTGGGGTCCCCGAGCAAGCACGGGGCCTCACATCAGGGATCCCAGGCCCCACATGACCCCGTGCATCAGTCACGCCAAATCAGGAGGCTTTCTCCATCTCCAGGTGTACCCTCATGTCCCTGCCGGGCTGGGACCTTTGCCCTCTTCCCCTCCCTCCAGAAACACTGGCCCCGCAGAGTCCTGGACAGGGGTGCCTGGTCCAGCCCCACAGGCCTCCATCTCCCAGCGGGCTCACAAACTGGAGGAGGCTGTTGCCTGGCGGTGCCCAGCGCCCCGAGGCTTCCAGAGCCCACCTGGCAATTTCCAGGTGCCGGTTCTGCTTGTTCCTGAAGGGGCCGGGCACGCACGGTCAGAGCGTCCCCTGGACAAGTGCGAGAGAACCCAAATGCTGCCCACAGGCGGCCAAGCCTGGAACTTGCTGCGCAGCCACCCCAGGACCCTCCAGCCTCTCTGTATCCGCCTGTACAATGGGTGTGCCCGTGAACAGACTCGTAGCACAGGGAGCGACCTGGCCGCCGGGAGCTGGGGGAGCCTGCGGAGGAGGACGCCCATGGGCAGCTGAGGCCCGGCCCCACGGACATTGTTCCCAGGCACAGCCTGGCTGGCCGGGCGAGGGCCTGGGGACCAGCTGCCGCCCCCGCCCGGCCAGAGGAGCCGGGCCGGGGACGGGAGGCCGGCGGCACCCGTGCCCACAATGGGCCCCTTTCTCCCCTTGCTGATTGAGACAGTTGAGTTCGGAATATTTAAACAGTTGTATATTCACAGACCTCGGGGAGGGGAGGGGATGACCTAAGGGGGCGAGGCCTGCGATCAATGCTTAATCAGATAACTGCCCGCTCTCGACAAGGCTTCACGGAAGATCGGCCACTCAAACGCTAATTCCTCTTGCTAATTAAGCAGCCCGTTAATTGCTCCCGGGCTCTAATGCCCGTCATTATGCCTGTAACAGCCCGCCTGACAGCGCTGGGCCCGGGGCTCAGGGCCCACAAAGGAGCGGCCGTAATGAATCGGCCAGCACCGGGACCCCCGACGCCATCAGCCAGCACTGCGCCCGCGCCGCTCCAGGGTCCAGGCACGCCGGGGTCAGCGCCCCTCACGCCAACCAAATGCGTCGCAAACGCCGGAACTCGCCAGGACCCACCGACGGCAAAGGAGAGGTGCCAGGAGACGCTGTTCTTTCTTCCTTTCAGAAAAACCCTGCCTGGCCCAGGGACGGCACGATCGCTCCCTAGGACTCACCACCTCCCCGAGCCCTTTTCAAGCGCCAGCCGCCAGCCGCACTCAGGGCTATGCCCGAGTTTCCCAGTGTGCACCTGCTGAGCCGGGCACGGCGCCCTTCAGAGCCACTGGGCAGCAGCTCCATGGCCTGGAGCAGAGTGCCCTGGGCTCTGGGGCCTCAGTTTACCTGTGTGGGTGGTGCCAACAGTGCCTACATCAGGATGTCACAGGAGACATGAGGGGTGAAGCGGACCCAGCCATTCCCTCCCGGGAATTGTCCTGTCCTCCCGTCCTCGCAATGGGCACAGGCCCAGCACCCTGGTCCACGCAGGGGCCTCTCAGGCACTGGGCCCTGGCCCGGGCTGTGCAGTCAGAGCCTGGACTCATGGGAGCGAGGTGTGGGGGCCTGATGCCTGGCTGGCAGGACTGAGCGAGGCAGAGCCGTCGGGTTCTAGACGCCCAGAAAGAACCGCAGAGAACACCTGTGGCTCAGGGGTCCAGGGGAAGCAGTGCCGGCCAGAACCTTTGCACGGACAGGGTGGGCACCGCACAGGGCGGCCAGACTGCCACTGCCTCCTCCTAAAGCCCCGAAACCCTGCCAGGTCCTACGGATTTCTGACAAGGCTGGGCTAGCCACGGAGGTCACCATATTGCCACCAGCTCCCCTGAGGCTGATACGCCGGTGCCACGGGTTGAGCGGGGTCGCCAGCCTGGGTCACAAGCCTGGGTCTGTCCGAGTCTCAGTCCTCACTGTCCTTCCTGCCTGGGGGCCTGGTGGGATGGTGTAGAGGCCAGGCTGGGCTGGGGGTAAGGCTGGCGGCTGCAGAGACCACAGGTAGCTCATCCCCAGATCAGTGGGTTGGCCTCTGCCCACAGGCTGCCACCTCCATCCCTCTAGGTCCACTGTCTGTCCCTGGACAGCTAGTTGGTGATGTTGGCGACAGGATGCAGACAGCCCCTGGCCCCAGCCAGGCCAGCAGCTATGCAGAGAAGCCCGCAGGGCCAAGAGAAATGGGACCTCCCCTGAGCCCCCCAGCCAGCCCACAACCCTAGCCTAAGCACCCAGCCGGTCCCTAGAGAGACCAGAAGTCCTGCCCTGCGAGGTGGGGGGCTCCACAGGTGTTCCCCCCTCCTGCTTCAGGAAAGAAACAACCCCTGCCATAGCCGCCATGGCTGTGACCCACACTTGCCCCCCAGGGGACCACACACCCTTGTCCTTCTCCATGAGGACACAGGTTTCCTTCCCAGAGGAGGAGGGACAGACCGACAATCCAGGTAGGATGTCTGACCACCTGAGAAGCAGAATGAGCCTGCTTCCGGCTTCACGTCCCAGGTCCTAGTGGAACGGGAACCGTGGCTCCAAACACCCCACAAGAAGGCGCAGAAGGGGCTGGGCTGGGCTGCCCCCAGGTCCAGCCGCACCCACATCACCTGGGAACGCTTTGGACCTCCTTCACCTGCGAACAGGCTTCTACTCTCTGGCCCAAGAGCCAGTACGAGGATGGGAGCGCCCGTGTCACCAAGTGGTGCCTCCTCCAGCAAGTCCCTGTGGGCTCCCACTGCCCTCCAGCCACACCTGGGGAAAGCATTTTTATCTCCGCCTCCCACGCCTCGCTTGTGGGTTTCCATGGCTGACAGACACCTCAAGATTCGCCGTTCTCACTCCTCCGTCAGTGGTGGTGCCCGAGGCTGGTCACACCAGCCTTCCAGCACGTGCAGACAGATGCATTCCCCGGCAGCCAGCAAGGGGCGCCCCGGGGTCTGGGTGGGCAATCGAAAAGTGGGGTTCTGGTCGCAGCGGAGGCTCTGAGAACCAGGGGGGCCCTGACTATGCCGGTTACCACAACACGGGTGCACACGAGGCCTGCATGTCCATCAACACCCCCCACAGGGCACCCAGGCACACGGCGGCCAGGAGGACTGAGTTCTCCCTCCCAAACCTTGCTGAACCCTGGGGTCTTGGCCTCTGGCACATCACTGCCCAGAGTGCCAGCCCCACCACGCACTGCCCGCGATGCCACTCCCTAGCCCGGCTTGGCGGGGGCTCGCTTCCCTGCCCTCCCTCCTGCGGGCCCCATGGACCCCCTGGCCTGGGACGCTGCCGTGCTGGTTTGAATCTGTGGGGCCAGGGCTGGTTTCCATTCCCAGCTGCCGCCAGCCCTGAGCCCTGCAGGAAGACACAACCTGCTGGAAACAGACGTGAAGGACAGGACAACGGCATCGCCGCATCCCTTACTGAATTACCGACCCGGCCAGTAAGGGAAACCCCTAAATTTGATTTCTTTTCCTGGGCTGGCTTTGGAGGCAGGGGCTGGTTCCTCAGGTAGGAGCCGGACTGTGGTCTTGTGGGGTCCAGAAAGGTCATTTCTCCCTCTCTTACAAGGATCCTTTCTTCCCCCGCAGGCACCTGAACTCTGTCTATCCTGCCTAACCTGAACCCCGCTGCAGGGTGGCTCGGAACCGCTAGGGGGCTGGGGGGGCCCTGGCCTTGGGGGCAGAGCCTGGAAAAGACGAGGATTCAGGTCTGTGACAAACGTAAAGGAGTGACACGCCGGGACGACTCCCCGGTCAGAGAGCTGAGACTTCCGAAGAAACTCGCGGACGCTGGGTTTTGGGGGGTCGGTCTGTGTGGGGCTTGCCCACCCCAGCGGCCACACTCGACTGCCCGCACACGACTGGGCCACGGGGCCGCACAAAGGACGGTCTGCAAAGAGAGTGTTGGGGCCGGGCTATCTCTGGAATCAGACGCAGTGAGATGGCGGGTTTCGCAGGCCCCATAGCGAACAGGAGGGTGCGGGCAAGCCCCGCGGTGAGCAGCCCCGGCCGGGCCCCGCCGCCGGCCCCCATGTGGCTGCGCTGCGTCCCCCGACCCCCTGAGACACCGTGTGCAGGGAAGGGGCTTGCGGTGAGCGCGGCTCACTAATAGGACCCATACTCTGCCGGGTGCACGTTTAATACAAAAGATCTGGCGAGATACCCGCCGCCCGCGCTGCTCTGGCCCGACTGAAAGGCCTTTGTTCGGGGAGATTAGAGCAGGATTTGCTTTCATTTTTCACGACGTTTCACTCACTACATCACCGAGGTTATTGACGTGGCCGTGGCGCCTCCTCCCCTCCGCGGCCCCCCAGCCCCCACACCCCAGGGTCGCCGGCCGCCGCAGGGCGGGTTGCGGGGACGCCTGCCCAGGCTGGCTGTCTAGGCCATCTAGGCCCCAGGCCCTGTCCCTGAGGCTGGTGGGTGCCCGTTGGTCCGGCCGCAGACCCCCTCGCGGGCCCCGTCCTCCCCGCGCTGTCCCAGACTCACATCTGTTTCTCTGGGTTTGGAGGCCGTGGTTATTTCTCGAGGCCGCCCTTGTCCCGCGCCTCCCGGTCCTGGCCGGGACCCGTGGCCACGACGGCGGTCACGATGGTGGGCCGGCGGGCCTGAGGCCACCCGTCTCCTGCTAGCCTCGACAGAAACGGTTTTGTTCCGGTCGGGGCCTCTGGGCTAGGACTTGATCTCACTGTGTTTTGTTTTAATTAAGAGCTGATCTTTTTTGAGCCATTCCTGAAAATAGATCCATGTTGCTTTCCTCCAGGACATAAGGCTTTTAAAATAAAAGCCCTTTTGAGAAACAAATAACGTTTTGCACCCCCCACCCCCGCTGGACCCCCAGCCAGGGGTCGCGTTCGTGGGCTGATGCCGATGCTAGAGCTAACGTGGCCCCGGGCGTGGCCCGGAGGGAGGGCTCCTGGGACGCCTGGGCCAGGCCCAGGGCCGGGGGCTTCCAGGCAAGCGGGGCCTGGGCGGCCTTCTGCGCACAGCCTCTACCGCCTCCCCCGGCCCGGCCTCAAGAGCCAGGCACTAATTGCGGCGTTTTCCTGCACAACAGAAAGAAAAGAGGAGAAAACACCCACTTATGTTGTCCCAACACAAGATTCTGACATGTTAACAAGTTTATTATATCCTGTTTCTAATCTAAACACACAACGAGTTCTCTGCAGAAGTGGGAAGTCAGCCTCCAACGGTCCTCTCTGGGGCCAGTGGCCTCCCTTTGCCCCTGGCCTGGGCTCAGCTGCCACCCCTGGTCCCCAGGTCCCACCTACCGGCGGCCCCTCCCAGCAGCCCAGCCTCCCCAGACATCCCTCACCCCCAGGGTCTACCCTGGCTTTTGCCCCTGAACGCTGCAGAAGCCCCAGCCTGATGCCAGAAGGAGGGCCCCCCACCCCCGTGACCTCCCCCCACCCCTGGGTCTCAGAGCACCAGGAACAAGGGCTGGTGGTCGAGGCTTCCTGCATCCGCGCTGGGCTGCCGGCGTGCCGTGTCCAGGGGACAGCCAGCTCCCCTTCCTCGGGCTTTGAGGTTTGGGGCAGATTCTTTGGGGCCATTAAAAATAAAAGGCTGGTTGTGCCCTTGGGTTGACCTTGAACAAAGCCACCCTTCAGCTTCTGTCCGTCCCTGTCCTCTGGCCACGCCCTGGGCAGCATGGGCACCCTTTGTGGCTGTGGGGCTTTGTGCCACTCCTCTGCCATCTTGAAGCCTCGACCTTTTCCTGGCAATCAGGGTGGATGGGCACAGCAGGGCGCAGGCCGAGACACAGCCCCGGAACCTTCCCGTGCCTGGGGAGAGGCAGCCGCCAGACTGGGAGGGATACATGATCTTTGTGGAACAACATGATATGGGGCCAGGAGGAGACATCCTACAGATTTAATCCGTCCCCTTAATTACTTGGATTTCAAGCTGTGGACTGAGAACTCTGCTGGGCGGCAAGGGCTGACCCGTCCCAGGCCTCCCACACCGGCTCAAGGAGCCACCTGTGGGCTCGGGCCAAGGACGCACAGTGGACCGCCGTGACCCTCCCCGAGCAGGGGGCCGTGTCCTGGCCTCTCCCTGGACCCCTCAGCCCAGGGAGGGACGGACAGCACCCACGGCCTGGCAGGGCTCAGACAGAGCAGGTGGGCAGGTCAGGAAGGTGGGCTCCCCCCCTCCTTCCCCCAAGAAGGGAGGGGTTTGTGGCCCGTCCGCAGGGGCAGGGGCTCCTGCCTCCCCGTAGTTCTGGGGCCCCCGGGATCGGGGTGTTGCCCTGCCCCCAAGCCCCGGCCCTCCCCCGCGCTCTGCAGACGGGCCTGTCAGCTGCTAAGTAAGAGACAATCCAGCGTGACCAGAAGGGCAGGCCTTTCTCAGCTCCTGGAACCATTTTCAAACCCTTAACTCCATGGCTTACATTAAGAAAAAGGATCAGTCATCGAATCTCACTGTGCGGCACAAAGACGCGGTACCGCCGCCACTCTCCCACGTTCCCCAGCCCCAGCCTCGGTTTCCTGCCAGCCTGGCGACACCGCCCCGGGCTTCCAGAACCCTCTTCCCAAAACGCTTCCCAGCCCCGACCCCCAGGCCGACTCAGAGAACACGCAGCATGCCTCCCCCTTCCTGGGAAGCCCGAGGAAACCAGCCCCCACCCCACCCCCGCCCCCGCCACCGAAGCCGAGGCCTTGGGGCCACCAGGGGGCACCAAGAAGACTCGCCCACGTCCCCAGCCTGGCAAGGCCATGGGGGACGCCGAGGCCAGCCTGAGAGCCCCCTCACCGTGCCCTTTCAGGAAAATGACTTTCTATGCCGGGGTCCAGAGGAAGGTAATTAACCGGACCCCAGAGGCCGCCCCTGCGTCGACTCACCCGCCTGGTCGCACAAAGAGCCGCCGCCGAGCCGGCCTGGCCCCCCTGCTCCCGCGAGGATGAGAGGTGGGTCTCGCTCTCCCCCACCTGTGCCTCAGGAGGAAGCCCCCTACAGCCCTGAGAGGCACCTGGCCACTCAGGAGAGGGAAGAGACGGGCAGGGGGCATCCCCGCGAGCCCCGTGGATGGAAGGGCATCTAGGAGGAAGTCATAGGCTGGCAGGGGGCCTCCGTCTGAGAGAGGGACCGGGAGCAGCGTGGAGGTGGGCTGGGGCGGCCGAGGGTTGTCCTGGGCCCAAGCTCTCCCCACCTTGCTGGACCCACCAAGGCACGCAGCCAAGCCCTGATCCCATGGATGGGCTGCCTGCATCCCACCACCTGGGATGGCTGGGCAGGCACCCTTCTGTGGCCACCCTGAGTTCTCACCCACCCCCACCCCCTGATCACAGACACGTTGCTGGAGCCCCGTGTGCACACTCATTCACACACACACACACGTGTGTGTGCACCCCTCCTAGAGCCCTGCCCTGTGTGCCTGGTTCTCCCCGTGCTCCGGTCCCTCCTCAAAGTCCACCCTGGTCTGAGCTCATGTGGACCGTGGGGGGCCCCAGGACCCCGTTTCCTGCCCCACCATTGGCCTTGGCCAACGTCACCCATGGGTCAAAAGCCACACCGGGGCAAGAGCCCAGTCAAACCAGAGGCCACCTCCCTGACCGCCCCACAGTCAGCAGGAGGCCCACTGAGGCTGGGCCCCAAATGGCACATGTGGTCAGGAGCCCTCAGACCCCAGCCCTGCTCCTCATGCTGGAGACGGACTGCACCAGCACAAAGGGTCCTTTTCTGATCTGGACGACTCCATGCCCACGGAGGAGAGGCTGGGCCATCCAAGAACGCAGAGCCCACCGGCGAGCACGGCAGCAGGCGCACGCTGGCACTGAGGGCCCCGCACCCGTCTGCACCTCCAGGCTCCTCCCCGGACGCAAAGCTCCCGCTCCCATCCCGGGAGGACGGCCGCGCTGGAGCAAGAGGGGCGTGTGTGCAGCCTTGCCCCGCCAGCGGGCTTCCAACCATCCCTGCACACACTCTCTGAACCCCTGGTTTCAATCGGCAGAACTCCACACGGTCTAATCCGATTTCCTGCCTCTGAAGAAGGCTGAGCCCATATTTTTATTTGAAATGCCCTTGAACCTGGGCCGGCCTAGGGCAGCGTTCGTAGAGGTGGGCATGGAGACGGGAAAACCAGGAATGAATTGTTCCAAATGGATGCAAACAGAGGAAACGGGCTGGAAACTCCGGGGCAGGAGAGTGTGTGGGCGTGGGAGGGGCTGCCCCACAGAGGACGGAGCTTGCCCGGCTGGGCCACTGGCCAGCACAGGGCCCGGACCCCCGGCAGAGCTCTGCAGGACAGTGACACCTCACCTGCAAACCCAGCCTTACAAACTCGCAGGCCATCAGGACCCACGCGTCGGCTGGGGCGACCCCGAGAAGGGCTGCTGGCCTCACTGTACCACTTCTACGCAAGTCTGTTCCAAGCGTGGGTGCAGACAGCCGGGCGCTGCGGTGTAAGACCCCATCAGAAGCCACAGCAGCCTCTCCAGGGGCTGAGGGGCACAGGCCCTGGGAGGCCCACAGCCCGGACCGAGTCACCCACCAGGGCCGGGGGACCCACCAGGGCAGAGCTGACCTGGGTCCCCCAGCCCGGATGCCCAGGCCAGCAAGGAGCAGTCTGCCCTGCCTCTCGCCCCAACTCAGGTCAGCCTCATGGCCATGGAGGCCCTCTCCATGCCTGGCCTCGGCCGGGCAGACTCAGGGCAAGTGGGTCCCATGGTGTCTGTGATTGGACCTGGGGCCCTGTGAGCAGAGGCCTGATGCGGCCACTCAGCCGGAGAAACAGGAGGGTCCGCATCCCCCAGTGACCAAGCCCAGACCAGGACTCTGCCCTCCTGGGAGACAGTGCCATTCAAGCCCAGACACCTCAAAACTCCGAAGGAAACAGGGAAATGGACCAGAACCACCCTCAGCGCCTCCTCCCTGCACTGTTTCAGCCCACTCCGCTTTTGTAAGCAGTGAGCATTCGCCCGGGACAGAGCGAACACAGCAGGGAACAGGCGTGGGGGGCTAGCCTCTCGTCGGCACCGCGCTAGAAGACAGGGCGCCCTGGGGTCTGGAACAGTCCCTCTGGGGCCCAAGAAGGATGTGGCCACACACAAGAAGGACGTGGACATAGTGCTGCCACCAAAATCAGCCCCCAGGGGCGCTACGGGGGCGGGGGTGCTGCGGGGACAGAGTGGAAAGGCCGCGGTGCCGGCCCCACGATACCCAAGACCCAAGCACGGCCGCTGGGGAGGCCAGAGAAGAGCCAGGTGGGGTCCCACCCCTTGAAAGTGGGCACCACCTGCGAGCGCCCGCTCCGCGCTCACCCATGACCGTGGGCGACGCCGCCTCGCTCCCACTGGGGCGGCCCTGCCCCCACTAGCCTGTACACAGCTCACAGTGAAGGCAGCACCATGGGCAGCGTGTATGCGAGACTGTCGCCGGGTCCCCCTTTGTCCTCGGGAGCCCGGCTCCCAGGCCTGCCTGATGGAATATTGATCCTGGGAGTGCAAAGTCCAGCGAGCCATTAGTCCAACCTGCTCTCGACTGGCGGGGTCCCATCATTTGTCACCCGCCCTGTCCCGCTGGGTTTGTTTAGGAGTGGGGGTGTGTGCTCCATCGGCCGCTTTCCAAGCCTCCCCACCGCACTCCTTCCCTGATGGGCATTTATGGAGCCGCTGTGTTCCCACGGGCCCCCGCCCCCACCTCCAGGACAGCCGTCCGCGCTCAGACACCTGTGCACCAGGTCTCGTTAGTGCTGACCCGGCATGGCCCACGTCCTACCATGGCAAGCGTCTCCCCAGCCACGCCGAGAAGCCAGCGCCACCATCCCCCTCGACCACCCGACAATGGGGAGGGGCAGCCCCTGGTTCAGGGCCAGTAAGGGCCCAGCTGACGTTCCGAACCGATTTCTGTGGATGCCAAAGGCTACGTCCTCCGTCACAGGAGATGCCATCACCAAGCAGGGACTGGTGTGAGGTGGGGGTGTGACCAGGGAGCCGGGGCGGGGGCCAGCTGTGGAGAAAGGGGATCTGCCCTCACCCCATCTGTCCGGTGGGCATCTCGGCATCTGTAGGAGTCTCTGCTCTCCCCGCCCCCGACATTTGGAATTCTGCCAGTCACCCCCCAGGGCCACCCACGGGGTTAATTCAGCAGCAGGAGTGGCACCTGGTTGGGGAAGCTCCGGGGATGGACAAAAAGGGTACAACTGCCATGGGGTCCTTGTCGAGGTGCCGGCTGTCACCTGGCAGCAGAGGCAGCTAGCTTCCCAAGCATGCATGTGTGAACACGTGTGAGTATGCATGTGTGCGTGTTCCCATGTGAGCAGCGTGAGCACTGATGGGCGCGAGCGTGTCAGAAAGCATGTTAGCATGAGCGTGCACGAGTGTGAGTGATAAGTAGCATGCAAGTGTGTGAGCATGTGTATTTGTGTGTGCGTGCAAGTGTGTGAGCATGTGTATTTGTGTGTGCGTGCAAGTGTGTCGCATCATGAGCATGGGTGAGTGCATGGGTGAACGTGGGTGTTGGTGTGTGTGCAAATGTGTGAGCACATGAAAGTATTAGCATGTACATGCAAGTGTGCAATTACATGTGCACGTGTTAGCATCGTGTGTAAGTGTGAGCACATGGGAGTGTTAGCATCTATGTGCAAGGGTGTAGTGATGTGTGTTGTAGTGTGTACATGCAAGTGTATGGTGCCGTGAGCATGAGTGAGTAAAGATGTGATCACGCGTGTGTGTTACCACGGGCATGCAAGTGTGTGAGCACATGCAAATGTGTTGGATGTACATGAAAGTGTGTAAGCACATGGGAGTGTTACCTAGTGCACAGAAGTGTGTGAGCATGTGTGAGTGTTACACACATATAAGTGTGTGATCGTTACGGGTGTGTCAGCATGTACATAAAAGTGTGGTCACGTATGTGCATGTTACATGTGAGCACATGAGTGTGCCAGCATATATGTGCAAGCATGTGATCATCTGTGGGTATGTCAGCATGTACATACAAAGGTGAGCACATGTGTCACTGTGAGCCACGTAACTGTCTTAGCATGAATGTGCGAGTGTGTGATCACACATGTGCATGTTACGCGTGAGCACATGTGAGTGTGTTAGCATGTATGTACGACTGTGACCGTTTGTGGGTGTGTCGGCATGTACATACATGTGTGAGCAATCCGTGTTATGTGTGCATCATGTGAGTGTGTTGGCATGTATGTGCAAGTGTGTGCCAGCATGTACACAGAAGCGTGAGCACGTGCATGCACATGTTAGCGTGTGTGAGCAAGTACAGGCACCTGCGTGTGTCGGAGTGAACCGTGAGAACAGGCGCGTGCATGTGAACACGTGTGAGTGTGTGTGCAGAGGGGAAATGCTGCTGTCTCACGATACGTGGTGGCATTTCAAACGAACATCCCAACGCCAGTCTACAATCTAGAAGCTGGCACCTCCACCGTGGAAACTCCTCCTCGCGATACCCGTGGGTTTAAAAACAAAATCAAACAAATGTTGGCAGGAGACAGAAATGTCTCCAGCATTTGTCCCTTTACATTCCGAGTGTTCAGAATAAAAGGGAGAAACCGGCGCTGTTCTCAAGTCCAAGTCCAGCTCCTGCATTCCAGGGTGGGGGCTCGGGGCTGTGGCACCTCCGGCAGACCCCGCCCCCCGCAAGCCGGCAGCAACGCCAGGGGACATCACGCAGTGCCAACGCCGTGGGTGCTCTTGGGGGCAGAGGCCAGGAGGATGGCCCCCGGACGAGGAGGGCCCAGAACAAAGCACGCAGAGGCGGGGGACCCCTCCCGGCCCCTCCCCGACAGGCTCCCTGCCTTGTCTGTGAGGCGTCCGCGCAGACCCTCCTCGCTCCGTCCTTTCCTTCCATCCTGCGCACCTTCACTGAGCCCCAGCCGTGAGCTGCGGACTGGGTATCTCTCTGGCTGGGACCTGGGCTGGAGGCTGGTGGAGTGGACAGGGACGCAAGCCCCCAGCCCTGCCCCCAGCCCTCCACTCAGCCCTCCTGCGCCACCCTCCTCTGCCTCCTCCTCCTGCCACAGGAGGGCCACGAAGGACAGAGCTCAGAAGAGCTCCCTCGGCTTCTACCTCCTGCGGAGCCCAGACACCCGGACCTTCTCCCGGGGGGGTCTCTGGCCTTGGGTAGGAGTGGGTCCAAGCTACCCTGAGTCAGTTCTGGGATGGGCCCCGGGTCCCAGTGACGGGGGGGGTGCTGTCCTGCTTGGGAAGGCCCTCCTGGCACTGGGCGTATGTGCTGAGCCTCCTAATGGTTTACAGCGTCTGGAGCAGGCTGGGTCCTGGACTCAGCCCCCTTATAGGTTTGACCTCCTTCCCCCCAGGAGACCCCGCCAGCCACCCTGGTCAGCGTGTGTGAGCCGGCAGCCGGGCATCGCAGACCTCAGATCCATCTGTCAGTAACGTGTGACCTCCTCTTCAGCCCGCGGGAGCCCCGCCTCACCCAGGGCTGAGGCCCAGACACAGGGGCGGGGTGAGCAGCACGGGTGGACCCTGCCTCGGGCGATGCGGCTGTGGGGGCTGCTGGAGGACGGTGCTGGTCCAGGCTGCACGGCCGGGGGTTTGAGCCGTGGGTTACCCCAGTCGCCAGGAGCCCACATAAACCCCCAAAGGCACGGCAGCCTGAGGGCCGGTAAAGGGGCCCCTTGTGTCCCCCGAGCCCCGCGCCCCCATGTGCAGACCCCGCCAGCTCCCGTCTGCACGCGCAGGTTCAGTGTTGCTTTGTCTGAGGAAAGTCCGTCCTGCAGCGAGGCGACCCTGGAGACCGAGGGCAGTGCTGGGGGGCCGGAGGGCCGATCCCCGGGACAGCGCCGACGCTCACCTCCCAACGCTCAACGTCTCTGCCGAGCGGGGAGTTTGGAGACAAAGCGGCTCCCCGTTCTGCTTCCTCTGCCTTCGTCCCCAGCGGGAAATGACTGGGCCCCTCCGAGGCCTGTTTCATCCTTCTAAGTGATGCCCTGGGCCCAACTTTTCCCTTCGCTGAGATCTTTCCGGCAGGGGGTACGACCCCCAAAAACACAGGGAGGGCATAGGGAGAAAAAGAACTTCCCGAGTCGGGGCCGGACGGGGCTGGAGTTTTATTAAAGTCGTTTCTATTTACTTCCCACCTAGATAAGATCTTAATCACAGCCCCCAAATTACCCGCCCTGACATTTATCAACGCCGTCCGCCGCCCCCGCCCGCGCCGGCCATCAGCCTTCCTTCCCGCCCTGCCTTTCAATGGAAGTTAATTTCGAGTACATGATTTATCTTGCTGGGTGAGCAGCGCCGAGGCGCCCACCTTCTCAAAGGGCGGGCTGGGGAGTGAATTATAGCGGCGCTGCCCAGCGATTGGGTTCCGGGGAGAAGGAGAATAGGCGGCCGTGTGATGCCCGACGTGACGCTGGGCCTTTCAGCCCGCGAAGGAGAAAAGATTAGGCCTCTGACGGCGGGGCTGACAGGCGAGCTCAGGGCAGCGGACAAAAGGCCGGTACCTGAAAGCCGGACCCGCGCCCCGTCCCCCGAGGGGGTGTGTGCGCCCCGACCCGCCTCCTTTGCATGTGCTCAGGCGACGCGGTGCCCACACCCCACCTGGCTCCCGCCCTCCCCTCCCTCCTCCCCTGCCCCCTCCCGTCTCCCCTGCCTGCCCCCAGCGGAAACCCGTCGGGTCCCGGGTCCTGCACTCAGGTCGCTGTCTGGCTCCCAGCCCTTTGACGAGAATCCCGCCTCTGCGTGCGGATGCCTCCAGCGGGCACCCCGTCCGAGAGGGAGAGTCTTGTCCATCACCCCCCCCACCCCCGGCTCAGAGAACACACAGAGGCCTGTGCAGACCCGCCCCCACGGAGGGCGGCAAAGGGCCCTTTCTCTTCCGTCCGCCTGACGCCGGGGCTCTGGCAGGGTGGGCCAAGGCCGTGGGCTCAGGGCTCCAGCTGGGCTGGCCCGGACGGGGTACGGTGGCCCGCGTCCCAGCCGCGTGGATGGTGGAACTCCTTCCCCAACCCCTGGAGCCTCGGGAGGCAAGGACACCCCCTCCCCAGCCCGGGGGCCCAGACCTCCCAGCCATAGTGACGCTGCAGCATTTTTGTGTTCAGAAGCTTCTCTCCAGGACGGCAGGGAGCCCACAGCTCGACCACGCCACATGGGGAAAGGAACCCCACACCAAAGTGAGCCACCCGTGCGGACATCGCGACGCGATGAGAAAAGGCAAAGTAACTACAACCACCAACGTGTAATGTTAATTCAGATGTTAGGGAGTCGGAATAGGTCCCCAGGTAGGGCACACAGAGGAGATCCTGGCAGAAGGCCCCAGGCCCCAGTTGCCCTTGGTACAGAGGTGGCCCAGCAGGTGGGCCTGGGGCCTTGAAGAGGCCGCCTCCCTGCCCCCCCCCCCACCGCACAGACCATCCCCCAAGAGGCCGGGGGGCTGTCTGGGGAAGCCGGACCAGGAAGCAGGGCCAGGGAGGTGGCCCCCTCTCTGCCCAGCACGGACAGACAGAGGGACACCACCCGATTTAAAGGGAAACGGGTCCTGCCCCACGAGGCCTCCAGGCTCCACCCAGGCCTTCTAGAGGGCCGTCCCGCACGGGGAGGGGCGTGGAGCGGGGCTCACCCCCCGGCTGCCGCTGTAACCACAGATTTGTGGGTGTGGGCCCCTCCCTCCCCTGTTCTGGCTCCTCCTCCTTTCACCAGGTCCGCCTGGCCTGCGGGGCAGCACGAGGGAGAGCGTGGAGGAGGAGGCCCGATGGAAGCAGGTGTCCACCGGAGCATCTGTGGGCCCCAGGCGTGACCCCAGCCTCGACCCGGGACAGACCGAGTTCACAACTGCCTCTGCCCCACCCGAGGTGTGTACACACCCTCCCCCAGCTCTCCCCGCACCCTCCCATGGGGTGGGTGGACGGTGAGTGGACGCGTCCGGGGAGGGTCCTGGCGGGACCCCCTTCATGCCCTCTACATGGAGAGCAGTCGCCGGCCCTGCAGGCCTCACTACTGCCCCCTGCCCCAGGAAACACCAGCCCGGGCACGTTGCCAGCCTCCCAAAGCCATGATGCCTCTGTGAGCTGGGTAGTTCCCCAGCCTCCCCCCAAATCACACTGATCACACAGCACTGGTTGCCCCTCGGGGTGTTGGGGGAAATCTGGCTTCCGACACCCCAGGTAACCTCAGAGCTCTGGGACGTCACCTTCGCCCAGATACATAGACGTGGACGGGCCAGCCCCGGGGGGACTGTGGGTGCTCACAGATGACCCTTGCTCCCGGCCTGGCTGCGGAGCCCTTCGGTCGCTGCACGGTGAGCCCTCGGCTGAAACGTTGGTCTGACGGCCGCCAGGCTTCACCGGGCCCCGGAGCATTAGCTGCCAGACAGTTACCGAAAGATCGTTGACTTCTGGCAGCCGAGGGCCCTGTGGTCCCCTGAGCACCGGTCCCGAGAATGCCAGAGTACGCTCTGTGTCCCTGGGGCTGCGGGTGCAGCTGCCCCCCAGACAGTGCCGCCTCTTGGCTAATGGTAAGAATAATAATAATAATAATAATACCGGTTGGTGTCCATCCGGCTCAGACCCAGTAGGACCCGGGCAGCCCCCATCCCCACCTCCCCGCAGCCGCTGAGCACCTGGAGCCCCAGGACTGGGACCACAACACGCAGAGAAAACCAACCTCACGCACAGCCTTCCGAGGCCACGCACAGCACGCCTGTATCTTTAACACAGGTGACTTCGTTATCTCTTTTTCCAGTTGACAACACCTTTTGGAACAATCCACAGCCATCTGGGAGCTGTCGCGGGGGTCACAGACACCCCCCACCTCCGCAGGCCCCAGAGCTTCCAGATCTGTGCTCAGCCAGGTGCAGGTTCGAGCCTGGCCTCCCTGCCCTCGGGGCAGCATGGGCACCCACCACCGTACCGACTCCTGCCAGCGACGTGCCCGCTAGTCCTTCCTCATGGTTGTCGTGATGATTCCATGGGACGCCAAGCACCAGCCCAGGCCTGCAGCGACTGACTCCCCGAGACAGACCCTCCCACGTGTGGAGTTCCGACCCCCCGCAGGGTGAGGCTGCCGGTTATCTGGGGGCATCCCGGGCCACAGAGACCAACACAGCCCCTCGGCCAGCCAGGCTGGGACGGCGGCTCCCCAGGTGGCCCATAACGAACCTCACGTCCCTCCCTCACACCGTAGACAACTCCCACCAGGAGGATGGAAAAGCCAAACTCCAAAACCTCGAGAAGGGAGTAGAGGAGAATGTGACCTGGGGAAGGGAAGGAGTTATTAACAAAGACACACAAGGCAGCGCGGATCGCACCAAGCTCCCCGCGCTCCCTCCCGCAACCCACAGACGGAAGAGCCCAAGCTCCGTGGCACGGGGTCACAGAGGGGGGCCGGGGCCACCTCTCTCCCTGGTGATCCCGACCCCCTCAGGCAGGAGCCACGGACGTTCTGCTTCGGACCTCTCAGGAGGGTCTGACACCTGCCTGATGCTCGGGGCAGAAGGTGAGCGAGGACCTTTGGGGGCCATGCCTTGGGGAGCTGTCTGGGATTGGCCCGCGGAGCCCGGGGATCATGTGTGCCCTCTACCAGAGAAGGTGGCTCAGAGGTGTGTCCGCCCAGCGGGGAGGACAATGGGACTGCAAATCCGCCCGGGCCGATTCCCATAATTACTGTGATACTCTAGCAGGGATTACCACCAGCACAGCCCATCGGGGAAATGGGCTGGGAGCGCAGAAGCTACCTGGCAGGTATTTTGAGCAGGCTGGTGTTAAGAAGATCTGCGGCTCCCCGTTGAGCATTAACCGGTGTGTACTTAAAGGATTGGTCTATTTACATTAGAATTAGTGGAGCAGCCGGACAGCAAGGAGCTGCCGGCTTCCAAGCCCGTAATCCATCCGGGAGCCCACAGCACCTGGGTGCAGAACCCTGCTCCCCTGCCAGCCCTCGCCTCCGCCCTGCTGGGGGGCGCCAGGGATGAAGCCTGCAATCCACCCCAAGACCTGCGGAGCAGGGACTCTCCCAAGGGTGGGGCTCAGGAGCCCCGCAGGAACCCCTGCTCCCAGAGCGGCTCTGTTCTCCGACATGAGGCTCCAGGCTCCTGCCCACACCCTGGGCCCTTCCTGCACAGCAGGGCTCCGTGGCTACTACCGTTCTGCTCTGAGGAGACCTGAGCTGCCCACCCAAAGCCATGCCACCAGGCTTGACCCCAAGCAACCGGACCCCAGGCCCCACCACCAACGGCCCCTGATCCTCCTGTGCCTCTGGCCGGGCCAGGGCGGGGGTGGGAGGTCTCGCCGCAGCAGCTGGGGCGGGCAGGGCTCCTCTGGGGCCGGGAACCCGTTCCCAGCACACATGTGAAGCCAGCGGAGCCAGCGGCCGGCCCCCACTTCCCACGCGGCTGCACCTGCTGCCCTGGCCCCACCCCTCACCCCACCCAAGCAGGTTCCCCTCGAGTCCACACTCTCTTCTGGAGCTCAGTGACCTTGGACAAAGGGGACGGGGCTCAGGTTCCTGTCCTGCTAAAAGCCATTCGGTGGCAAAGCCCACTGGCCTCATGCGGGCCACAGGCAGGCCTCCAGGTGCACCCTCCCTCTCTGGCCCCTTTCGCACCCCCGTGGCCCGCTGAGCCTCACGGCTGAGCATTCCCTGTCCCCTCTGCTGGGCGGTTTTCCTCCCTCTCTGGGCCTTCTGGACCATACTCTGTGTCCTGTTTCACGAAAAGGTAGCAGTTCTCTGCACAGGCTGGATCCCCGTCTGCGGGCGGCGGCTCTCAGAGGCTGCCTGCCCCAGGAGAACTCCATCCACAGGTGCCACGGTCCTAGCCCAGCCCCGCCCTATAGGAAACTGGGGACAGCGGCCCCCAGGGACTGGGGCTGAGCCAGTCTTGCAGGACACACACCCCACACGGGGACAGAGGTGGACCCCAGGGGCCACATAGGACGGCCCGGGCAAGGGAGAGGATTTTGGAGCCCATTTTCTGTCCTCACTCCCCTCCCGGACCTTTGGTGGCCGGCTTGGCCGCCCGGGCACCTCACCAGTTTCTGTCCCATCTGAGGAAGAGGAGGGAAGAGGCAGGCTGTAAACAGAAGCCTCCTCCAGCCCCTTTCTCAGGAACCAGAGCCCCCTCTCTGGGGCTAATTAGCATGCTGTCTGCGGGCCCAGCTAGGAATGTAATTACCGAGGGGGCCAGCCTGCCCGAGGAATGCATTTGGAAGGTTACCATAGGAATCGGCCTGCTCTATTCATCCTGCAGTACGGTGCTAATCACGGTCATGAGGAAGGGATTGGGGGCTCTGCAGGTTAGCTGGGGGCCGTCTGAACAAAGCCCCCGCACTCACTCCTTAACCCTTTGGGGTCCAGACTGGGGGCTGCGGGAGGGCCCGCTCCCTCCGAGCCAGGGTTAAGCACCGTGTGCTTGGACGTGGCCCCTGATGGCCGCTGGCCTGGAGGACACCCTGCCTTCCAGGATGCACCACCCCATAGAAGTCCTGTCCACCCTGAGTTTAGCCTGGAGGTGAGCAGACAGACCCCTGCTCTGGGCCTGGCCGTGGGGGAGACTGGACAGGCAGGAGAGCCTGGACAGGTGGATGGGACAGGACGGACATGGGCCCTCAGCACACAGAGGCACGTGGACGTGGTTGACGCCCCGGGGTGGGGGAGGCAGGCCTGGAGGCTGGGCTGGGGAGGCCGGCAGGCAGGAGCGCGGCCTTCTCCAGGGCGGAGCCTCCAGGACACTGGCCACGGGAGCCCCCACAATGGCCTTCCCGACTGTGCAGGGGTCGGGCGGGCGGGGGGAGGCGGCCTTGTCTGTGTCCCCCCAACACTCGAGCCACTCCTGAACCACGGCCCGAGTTCCCGCCCCTTCAGAGCAGCCCCGACCCTCTGCCCCCACATGATCGGTGCCTTCCCCTCCGACGGACCCCCCCCATCTCTCATCCACACTTTCTGTGAACATTTATCCAGTGCTTACTGGGTCCCAGGCATGTCTAGGAGCTGGCAGGAACGGAAAGAACGTGCGTGCCCTAGGCTCAGGGCCTTCAGAGAGCGCGGCCACGCCTGGAAAGGCACTGCTGGGTCGCAGCGGCGATGCCACCCCAGGGGAGCCATGTGGGCTCCGGGACAGGCTCACATGGGAGCAGGGGTCGTGAGAACCTGCTGTGGGAAGCACCGACCGCAAGCTCAGGGGCAGAGGCAAGAGCAGGGTCTGGGCAGAGGCCGGCAGGCTTATGCCCCGAGTGTGCAAGAACGGACTGCAGGGCCTGCTCCAGGGACCCTGAGGGCCACACGGGGCAGCTGTCACCTGCCTGGCCCAGTGCCTCTTCCCCTTCTGGACCACTGAGTGGTGCACGTAGCTGGGGACAGGTGGGTCAGCACAGGAGAGAAGGTGGCTCTTCTGGGCTGTCCTCAGTGCCGCGTCCCAGAACCCCACATCAGGGCTCCCGCCTGCCCCAGCCCCTTCAGAGCTGTCCGTCGGACCCCCTCGCGGTCCTGGGTGGGCCTCATTCACTGGCAGCTCACGCGCTTCCAGAACGGCAAAGTCCTGAAGCACGGAGGACCGCGCTTTCCAGCACTTTCCAGAAAGCACAGGCCTTCCGGGGGCCGCCTCCTGGGTCCCCAGGCCACCGCTTGTTAGCTGGTATTCTGAAAAGCCTGGAAGGGGAGAGCCTGTGCTGCCGTCCCCAAGCCACGCTGTTCTCAGCAGACCCTGGGGGACCTCGTCTCCGTGGGATCGGCCATTCAGCAGTGACCCAAGGAGCTGTGTGTTGTCAACACGCCTCCCCCCCAGCCAAGGAGCAGACCTGAGAGGACGAAGGCAATTTGTTTGTGAATTTTGCCCTTTGTTATGGAAAGCTGCTGGGTTTTGGGAAGCTGCTGGGTTTTAAAAAATTGTAAAGGTTTGAACCGTTAACTCCCAGGGTAGTCCGCCCTGCGGATGGGGAACTTTGAGGAGGTGTTTATTCCTTCTTTTAAAAAAAAACACAGAATTGATGTTAAGTAGCCGTATGCAAATTTCCTGGGGCCTGTTGATTTTACTCTCTTGAAATCTTATTGAAAAGGCTCAACCCCACAAAAATGAGAAAAATTGTCCTCTCCAGTCAAGCCCTGATTTTCATGGACGTTTCTCAGGTTCAAGGCCCCTCTTTCAAGCTCATTTGGCTTTTCAGAAAAGAGCTTGTCCTAATTGCAGATTTCCTGCCCCTCCCAGTGCATCTGGGGGTGGGGGGCCGGGACCCTACCAGCCTCCGGCGCCCTGCTCAGGACGCCCCCACATGAGGTGTTTCTGCTCGCCCCCCCCCCGAAGGCCTGGGTGTGCCTGGGGCCCCTCTGCAGTCTGGTTCCTAGCGGGCGTGGGAATATCATCGCAATCATTGTACAGCTCCAGGTGGACACAGATGGTGGCAAAGGCTTTGTTTGGGGGAGAATCGTGTCCTCAAAATGTATGTGTTGGAATTCTGACCCCCAGGTCCTCAGAATGGGACTGCATTTGGAAGCAGGACATTTACAGAAGTGACTGAGCTCAAATGAGGTCCCTGAGGTGGGCCCTCGTCCCATAGGACTGGGGTCCTTATAGGAAGTGGAGCTGAGGACACACGTGCACTAAGGGACGATCTTGCGAGGGCACAGGGAGAGGACAGCCGTCCACACTCCAGGGAGAGAGGCCTCGCGAGGAACCAGCCCTGGAGCCCCTGGATCTTGGACCTGCAGCCTCCAGGACCGAGGGTCTCTGCCGCTGTGGCCCCGGGCACCTGCTGAGCCTCACAGTGACGGTCCCCAAGCCACAAACCTTTACTGCAGCCCTGAGTTGGAGGGGTTGGGAGCATGTGTTGAACCTGCTCGGGCCCAGATGGGGATGAGCCTGACTTCGTGTCCCCACCGCACTGACATGATGGCCGGCGTCTGGTCTGAGCCCGGGAAGGTCCAAAGGAAGTCACGCGTTCCGCACACACCGGTTACAGCCCCATGATGTTCAGAATCACAGTTTGTTACTCATGTCCAAGATCGCGCCGTCGCCCCGGCTCCTCTGAAGTAAGGGGAAGGGGAGGAGCCGGGCCGGAAGCTGCAGGTTCTAGGCCTGTCCACGTGGCCTCTGGGCCTCACCTGCCCGCAGCTTCTCTGCTCGTGTTCAGCTCATGAAAGTCATGGCGGGACCAAGCCTGCTCGCTCAGCAGTGGCCAGGGTCTTCCTTCCAAGGGAGAGAGGGGTGGGGGACACAGCCAGGAACTTCGACAAAGGAGCCTCAGCACCCATGAACCAGGGAAACGTGGCACGAAGCACAGAAAGCCCCGGGCAGCATTTCCTAAAGACAGAGATGCAGGTGCACGGGGAGAGGTGCCTGCGGTTCCCTGGCCCGCGGCTCAGAGCTGGGGATGGGGCCCAGAGGTCTGAATGCCAACACCGCGCCTGGTGTCCCAACCCCGCGGCGCCCCAGCAGCCCCGCCAGGGACGGCCTTCAGTCCGCCTGCTTGCCATTGTCGCGCCCGCATTCATTCCCCAGCCACATCTGTGTGTGCCGGCCTGGGACCACACTCCCTATGAGGTCGAGGGCAGGGGCAGCTTGGGCCCTGCCCGCAAGCTGTGCCTCCTGGACCCCCGCCCTGCCCCGAGGGAAGACGGCCGGCCCAGATGCTCTGCACTCGGGCCGATGGGTGGGGGCTTTACCAGGGAGCGAGGCATTGCTGCGGCCTGGGGGAGCCCAACAGCTCTGGGGTCCCAAGGAAGGTCTCGCACTTCTCCCCAAACTGCCTGTTTTATAAATTACAGTCCTGCATGAGGTTCAGGAAAATTGCGCCTGGAGCCTGCCTCCTGCCTTAGAGGGTGCTGCTGGCCGAGGGGCGGTGGCCACGGGCGGCTGTGCTTTCCAGAGGGCACCCAGCCAGGTGGGACCCCGGTCCAGCCCAGGCCTTGCCCAGGGTGTCTGTCCAGGCTGTGGGAGCTTAGAAGGGACAGGCAGGGGGTGGTTTCTCTGGACAGTTCCGGATCACTTGGGCCACTGCCTTCTCAGCCTCTAGCGGCTCCGAGGAAACGCCCGCCCACGGCTCCTCTCCTGCCGCTGGCTCACCCTCAGACTGGGCCCCTCTCTTGGGTGGCTCTTCCAGGGACCCCCACGGGCTCCCTGCTCCTCCGGCAGAGCCCGGCCTCCTGGCCACGACAGGTGCCACCCCTCACATTCAATGTCCCCTCCCCAGATGGCTCAGGCTGCAGAGGTGCCCAGGACGGTGGCTCGCAAACACGTCTGCCCACGCTGCCGTGTGGCCGCCCATTCAGCACAGATAAGCCCCTTCAGAAACGAGGAGGGATTTAATTCAGCGTCTGAGTGACAGCACCGAGATTTATCCCCAGCCCAGACAATGCCGCGCTGGGCTTTAATCTCCCCCAGACAATGAGCTGCCTCTCGGCCCTCATCTTGGGCCGTTCCCACGATGGCTGGTGATTAGGCGGGGAGCACTGGATGGGAGCCACTATCTCTCAAGGAAGAGTGCGCGTCTGCCCGGGGTCGGGGAGGGGAAGGAAGCGGAGCCCATCTCCTCCGCCCCGCAAAGGGGCACCGCCAGGAGGCTTCCGCGATGGCCCTCCAGGTGCCTGTGCCAGGCGGGCGCACACCCATGTGTTCCCATCCCCTGCGGACGACACAGCCCCCTCCCCAGAGGGACACCTGCCCAGGTCCCAGCCCTGTCGAGGGGCCCCTTGGCGGATGCTTCTCCCTCTCCTCCCGGAGGCTCAGGTCCAGAATGTCAGCACGTGACCAAGTGACAGAGGTCACCTTGAGGGAGCTCCTCCCTTTCCAGTGGCCCAGTGTGGCTCTCTCCCTCTTGGAGGGGCCCCAGCCCAATGCCTGGCGCACTTGTCACATCTCCTCTTTCCCTCTGAGAACGAGGACCACATTTATCGATGACTTCCTCCCCCCGGAAAGCCTGAGCCCAGGCAGGACGACCCTCAGATGCACAGAACCAGCCAAGATCCCCCTCCCTGCCCGCTCACCAGCCTGAGACGGCCAAGGGGCCCTCACGTTGACCCCAACCAGCCTTCTCTGTCCCTCGAAGGACCGAAGCACACAGAGCGAACAGGGGGCTCCAGGAGAGCTGGCCCGACTCGCTTCTGCAGACCTTGAGAAGCCAGAGGCACCCATGAAGGGCATGGTCCACTCAAAGAGGGTGGGGGTCTGCGTCATCGTCTTTGGGCCCTGAGAAGGGTCGCCTGCCCATCACCTGTCGTCACAAAGCCGAGGCAGGGTGCACAGCGAGCCTCCTGACGGCTCATTGTCCCAGGGCCTGCTGTGTGCCAGGTGGGACTCTGGCTCCCTTGGCCACCACCACCTCTGCCCCTCCTCCCACTCAGGCAGGAGACCCCAGGCCTGGGCCCCAGGAACCAGCCCAGCCCGCACACCCCACAAAGCCTGGGATCTCTCAGCACCAGAGCCCCGAGGTTCCTGCAGAGCCTTCTCCCTATCCCTCCTAACCCCTTTCTCCTCCCAAAGGAGAGGCTTTTCTAGACTGTCTTTGCCGAGCCGGCCTCAGACCCACGGCTTGCCATCACCCCACCCCGGCCACCGCTTCTGCCCTTGGCCCACCCAGCACGTGCACTATGCTCCCACGGTCTGACACCGCACTTGGCCTGTTTCTACCTCCTGGACACGGACACGCGGCCCTCCCTGCCTCCGACCCAGGACCACGGACGGGGTGGGGGGTGCTCCAGCCCAGGGCCCTGCAAGAGGGGCTCCGGACACAGCATCCCAGGCATAACAGAAGCAGCCGACTGCTTGTTCTCGGGCAGCACCCCGTGTGTCGGGCGACCCCAACCGCGGCTAGGGACCCAGGGCCCTTCTCGCAGATGCTGCTGGTGGAGGACGTCCCCAGCAACCGCGGCGGCCACCGGAGTTCACCTGATGCGCGTGAAGACTGGCCCGCGTCCCCTTCTTTCCAACCCTCGCTGCGGGAGGACTGAGCCCTACCCTGTACGGTGCTCCAGCTCGGGGTGTCTGACGAGGGCTGCGCCGGGCTCCCACCCCACCCCCCTGCGCCAGAACGTGGAGGGGAAGTTGGCACGGATCACCCGGTGGGAGTCGGGGAGAGCCGCGTGGCGTCCCTGCCGTCCCTCCCGGCACCTGCCACGTGGGGGTCTCAAGCAAATATGGAAAACGGAGATCAGCAGGAGTGCGGGGTAGTAGCTCCGTCTGGGAGCGTAGATTTTAGAGAAGCAGGAGCTTCGTCTTTGGCGAGGTTACATGTTTTAAAGGCACAGAATCGAGAAAGCATTGATGGTGACCGGTGGGGACCTGGCTAGGACTAGTTTTCTGTGCGGAAGGGACGGCAGTGAATGTGGCCAAGGCAGGGCCAGGATCATGGATGGGCTCGCCAGCTGCCTGGCTGCACCCCAACACCCTCCTGTCCCCGGGCCCCCCGAGGGGACATCTGGGCCTCGTCTGTCCCCACCACTTGTCCACTGCCCAGGCTTGGGACGCCCTAGCTCGTGCCCAGCACACGGTGAGCCAGCCACGTGAGCCCACAAATGCCAGCGGGGGGCTGCCCTTCAGTTCATCCAGGCAGGAGGAAGGGGGGGCAAAGCCGGACATCCTGAGCACGGCCCATCCCCCAATGAGGCCAGCTGTTCCTGCAGAGCCACCCCTGCCCAGCCCTGGGCCCGGGACTGGAGGGTCCTCCAGTCGTTTGCGAGGTGAGGGCCATGCAGGAAGAGACAGATGCCAGCTCCCGCCATCACCCAAGCCTGAGCCGGTTCCTGAAATTTCCCTGGGAAGAGTGAAAAGCCAGCTGCGCAGACCCGCCGGCCCCTTCCTCCCACAACAGGTACAGGGACTGCGTCACAGAGCAGCAGGGGTCCCCCTGCACCCGCGAAGCCCCCACGGCGCCAGGTCCGTCCTCCACACGCCCTGAACAAAGGTAACCCAGTCCCAGGGTAGGGCATGGCCGCGGAGCCGTGGTGCTTCCCAGACGGGGTAGCCGGGGAGAGGGGGTGGCGATGAAGCCGGCCAGAGATGGAGATGTCTGGAGTCCATGCAGGGGTGGTTCATGGGGGAGGGGTTTGATGCCCCGGATCCCCTCCCCGAACAGCAGGGTCTCAAAAAGAAGGAAGAAAAGTGACCCTGTGGCCCTCTTCCTGCCCACTGACATCAGGGGAAGATGCTTGGCCGACGCGGGAGACAGGGGACAGAACCCAAGAGACCAGCACCCTAAGCCTCCCTGGGGACTCCTGTGGCCTCTACGGCCTCCATGCCTCATGGGCCTCCACCGGTGGTCTCCACCCGATCTGCCTCCAGGGCAGGACGCGCTCTGCGCCCTGGGCACCCCCACGCTGAGCCTTGTTCCCACTGGATTTCAGGGGAACTTTGGGCTCCTTGACCACTGACTTGGAAGGAGATGGACGAGGCCAGCTCCCCTTTGGCCGTTCCCTCCTTACCGGCTGTCTTACCTCCCGTTCGGAGGGCACTGCTCCCTTCTAAACAGTCTCTGACACCCATCTTCCGATACACCTGCTGCGCGCAGCAGCCCCAGGACTCACCCCAGAATGCGGGCACGAACGTGCCCCCCAAGTTCTGGAGGGATTCTGGCGATGATCTCTGTGCCCCGGCTACACGCGTGGGGCTCTAGCTGGCCCAGGGCTTGGGGAGCACCTCTCTCTGTGCTGCTCGGGGAATACCTCCCAGCAGCCCCAAGACCCCACGGGAAAAGGGACAAGCAGAAGGGCAGCACAGGCGCCCACACGGGCCACAATGCCCAAAACCCACATGCCGCCCTTTGGCCCCCCTGTGGCTAGCGCCCACCTGTGACCCCGATGGCTTGGTGCCAAGCAGACGGGGCTCCAGGGGCCTGCATCTGCCCCGAGGACACTGGGGACCGCCCCAGCCCTGCCAAGGTGGGGTTCTGATGTCCCTGAAGTCCCTTGCCTTCTCCCTGCCAGCCGGCCCTCCTCCATGTCCCCAGTGCCCACGGCCTGTCTGGGAGCTCGGCAGCTCCCCTCTGCGGCCCTCACTGGTCAGGTCCTGGTTACTCAAGCATGTGCTGAGCGCCACTCGACAGGCCCCAATGGAAAGCCGGCAGGTGGGCACCGGTGGACACGGCCCCGCCGTCTAGGGCCGCAGGGCTAATGGGGGCAGGTTTTTTGGACAGGGAGGCTCTGCTGGGGCAGGGGCAAGCAGGGGCTTTGGGAGCAGCACCTGTGCACCCCAGGGACAGAGAACCCCTGACTCCCCCAGCCTGCCTGTACCTCTGGCAGCTCCCTGGGGCCCCTCCCTCACTGACGCGGAGACCCCTCTCTTCCTTCGAGGCTGTCACCCTTCCCGCAGGAGTCCCCACGGGGCCCTCCTCTACCCTGCAGCTGTCCCGGGATGCTCCTCATCCCTTCTAGGACAGCAGCACCCGCCTGTAGAGACGGTTGCCGGTTTCTGCTGGGGACAGAGCCCTCCTGCTGGCTCAGCCCATGCCCGGCAGCCAGGGGCGAGCCAGAGCAGGACCTGGTATTTGATCCAGGGTGAAGTTGTGGCTGATGGAGAGCTTGTGGGCGCTCTCAGCTCACGGGAAACCTCTCTCCCACGACCTGACTCCTCTCCTGCTCCTGGCAAATCCCTCCTTTCCTACCACAAGGGAGTTTGGTGGGGGCTCAGGGGCTGCACCTTCCACGGTCAGGGAAAGTAGGCATGACTCAGGGCAGAATAACCACCCCCTCCCCTGGCGACCACACCCTGGGGCTCATGGAGGGGGGATGACGCGTCTGTCTTCCTGCGTGGCCCTCACCTCCCACACGAGCAGAGGACCCTCCCTTGCAGGGCCCAGGGCTAGGCAGGGGCCGGCCTGGGAAGGACCCCAAGTTTCGTGAAGACCCTTCCTGCCCATCGATGGGCGCGGGCAGTGAAGGAGGCCCAGGGCAGGGGTGGGGTCATTACCCAGAGCCTGCCCCTACGAAGACCAGATCTGATCCCCTGCCTGGAGCTCCTGGGTCGTGGGTAGTGTTGCCTGGACCCCAGGCGGGGCTGGGGGCGGGAGGGAAGGCAGGGACGCCACGGCAGACCAGGGTTACCTGCGTGTCACAGGGATGGCCAGCCCGGCAGCGGTGGCTGAACCGCTCTCCACCCCCACCCCATTCACGGCCCATGCCAGTCTGCTCACACCGAGTACTGTGGCTGCGGCAGCCCCCGCGGTGGCCTCCCCCTCCCTCCCCCTCCAGTGTCGGCACTACCCCCACCCCCGCCTCCAGCCTCCTGCCCCGCACAGGCCACGTCAGTCCGCCCCAGATATCTTGGCTCGGGCCAAGATATCTCAAACCCTCAAACCCAGATATCTCAAACCCTCCCAGCTGGGCCTGCGGCTGCCCCCTAACCCCCACCCCCCAGCCCCCAGGAGCCCTGGAAGTTCTTCTTGCCAGAGCCGGGACCGCGGCCCCGGGAGGCCGGCCGGGAGCTGAGCGCCTGGGGGTCTGGCGGGAGGGCTGGGACGCTCGCACTATAGACTCTGGGGCAAGACGTGGGGACATGGGGACGGCGGGCTGGCCCCTCGTGGTCATTACTGACTGGCCGCAGACAGGGCATGCCGGGCTCCACGAAGCACGTGGGAGGTGCTGGCTGAGGCCTCCCTGCTGGGTGAGCACCTCACACACATCCTGTCCAAAGGACACCGACCCCGAGAGGGCACGAAATCAGCCCCCAGCCCCTACAGACAGTGAAGCACCCGGCGGAATCGAGATTTTCCAGCAGAGCCAGAACTTGTCTTTTGTCAAGAGGCTCCGTACCCTGCCCTTGACCTTCTCATGACCCCAGGGGCCACAACACAGGCAGCTTCTCTGAAGTGCCAGGTCATCACCTGGAAAGGGGGCACAGGCGTCTCTGACCCCAGCCTCAGCCTTGTGGTCCCCCAGGACATGCACAGCGCAGGTGTCCAGGGCAGGCCCACCGCACACGGGCTGAGACTCACCCGGAGGCGGCAGTGGGGAAGGGTGTCCCGGAGGGAAAATATGCAGGGGAGGCTGGCGGAGGGGGTGAGGAGGAGGGGGGCAGGCAGAGGGCGGCGGGGGGAGAATGACACTTTAGTGTAGCACCAAGCAATCAGCAAATGGCCCCACTGGTCCTGCCGAGGATGGTGGCGGCCTCGTGGGCCGGCTGGGTGGGTGACCCTCCTGGCCGCGCCAAGGCCAGGCCAGCGCGGGGATCCGAGGCCCTGAGCCCCACACCGTCCACCCCCCTGGCAGGGGTTATAGCTCACTCACCCTTGCTCAGAGGCCAAACTGCCTTCTCTAGGAGCCTCCTAGGCATGCCAGTCCTGGGCCCCACGCCGCCCTCCTCGCTCGTCCAGGAGCAGGAGAGGGAGGCCCTGACGTCCGGCTCCCACGACTCTCCAATGTGGAGGCAGCCCCGGGACGGAGGGCGGCCTCAGGCCCGCAGGGACGATGCCCGTGCTGGCAAAAGAGGAAGAGTCAGGCCGGGAGGGGAAGCGCGGGCTCAGCGTGGCTTCTGGGCTCTGCCGTGAGGTGTGGGCTCTAAAAACAGACCCTCTCCTTCCTAAGCACGTGACCCACCCCCCCCACCCACCCATGACCTCAATCCTTGGCCACTGGAGGCCCAAGTTGGGCAGGGAGGGCGGTTGGGGCTTCGAGCAGGAGAAAGGACAGGAGGCCTAGGGGTCTCGGGCTGGACCCGCGGGAGGGAACACTCGACCCGTGTGGGTCCAGAGGAAGAGAGGCCGGGAGCCGGGAGGCTGGGGAGGAGAGGGGAGGAAGGCCCTTCCCTCCGAGGCCTCCCCTGGATCGGGGGCATCGTGAGCCTGGGGTCAGCCACACGACCCTGCCCAGGGCACGGCTTGCAGCCCGCGCTAGCCCAGGCTGAGTGGGACCCCCAGGACAGAGATGGCTGAGCTGTTTGGGAGGAAGGGAGGGTGACTGTCCCCCTGACCTGGGTTCCACTCTGACACCTAGTGCCAGTCCATCAAGTCCACTCTGCCGGCATGAAATGGACCTTCGAGGTTAGATCAGGGACCAGCTGCATAGGTGAGAAATGGTATGAGGCGGTCCCCAACCCACGGGCACCCTGGGGCCAGCCCTGAGCAGCCCCTGTCCCCACGGGGATGCCCCACGCTGACCCCTCCGCCCCTCAGCCCCTGCTCTCCCAGCCCCAGCCCAGGGCCTCCCACAGACCCACAGGGCCAGCCAAGTCTCCAATGCACACACCGTCTCCCAAAGCTGGGTGGACGAGAAGGCTGAAGCTGGGCGCTGTCCACAATCCAAGCCCCCTGCTGACCTAGAACCCCAACAGTCAACCCCATTGGCCTGTGACTAGGGCAGTGGCTGCTCCTGGGGGCCCCCGGCAGGACGGGAACCCTGGCCTCGCTGCCCACGGCTCACTGCCTGGCCTCAGGGCCTCAGTCCATTTTCCAGAGTTATCCTTCGTGTCCCCCAGACTCTGGGGTCCTCCTCCCTCTCTCCCTCCCCCCTCCCCAGCAGTGGGGTGCTGTGGCCACACATATGCACCCTGCTGGCTCAGGGGCCTCCGGCTAAGAAAGACCAACCCTCTCCAGCCCTGGGAGGCAGACAGCATTATTGCTACGGTAATGGTGGGGAAACTGAGGCACAGAGACTGGTCTGGCCTCAGCTGCACCCACTGCCACACCCCAAACTGCTATAAACACACCTAGCTCATTCTGCTTTCCTCCCAGACCCCAGAAGGTGAGCTGAGGCCTCTTCCAGGAGGGACCCACCTTCCCCAGCAACCACGCTTCTCCTCTTGGCAGGCAGCCAGGGCAGCGGGAGACCCTGACCACCCACCAGCCCCACTCCCAGCACCCCACTCACCATTCCCCCTCCCCAGAGCTGCGAGTGGCAGGGTGGGAACATTGAGGGGACCTAGGGCAGCACAGGTGTCCCAGTGGCCATGGGCCCCAGCCCCACGCCCACCTGGCACTCCTTGCTGGATACCAAAAATCCCCCATAAAGGAGGTCAGTGCCGGGCTGCCCAGGCCCCGGCTTCCGCAGCAGCAGCAGCCGCGGAAGGGAACGGCGGGAGGGAAGCCCCCAGCCCCTTCCGGGCCCTCGGGATTCTCCCGGGGTCAGGAGCATTACGTGGTGACTCCACTAGGGCAGGGCCCCGGGTCCCTGGTCACGTCAGCAAGACAGCGGGAACCCCCGGCTGGCCACGTCCATGCTCGGGGGACGCCCGTGTTCTCCACTAAACCAAGAAGTACCACCCGCATGGAAGTCGGCTCCCCAGAGCCCAGTGGAAGTGGCAGCCGCTCTCGGCAGGGTCCCCCGCCTGACACGGAGCCTCGCAGGAGCTCAGAAGCTCCGCTGTCCTGGCCAGGGCTGCTCCCACTTGCCCAAAGTGCCCTTCGACCCGTGGTTCTAATCGCGAAGTGGGGGGCGGGCACCATCGACGGGATGTGAGTGTGTGTCCCTGCCTTCCGAGAAGCTCCCGTCTCCCTGCGGATGCTCAGAAGCCGCGCGGAGAGGAGAGGCAGCCTAGGGGCCTCGGCCGTCCTCTGCCTCCTGCCGTGCCCCCCCCCAGGGTTCTGGGCCCCAGCAGTCCCTGCCCTGGCGCCCCGAGTCCCCCTTCCCTCCCAGTATTACTGCTGTGGCTGCCTGGTCCCTGCCCTGAGCATACGGGCATGGGTTTCTAGGTCACCAGCAGCCACAGACCACACAGACGGCAACCGCTGCTTTCCCCAGACCGAGGTGACTGGACAGAGTCACCACTTCTGTTTCGTACTTCCTGGAACACAGCAAACCGACCGCACAGCCACAGAAGTCCAGATGCCGCAGCGGCTCCGAAAAATTCTCCGTGATTGGGGGAATGTGCCAGAACTCCTTCCTTGTCCACCTGCTGTCTGTTAGGGGTGCACATGCATGTTAGGTGTGCACAAGCCTGATCCCATAACAGCACACCCACCCCCAAACATTCCCCATCTACAGGGCCCATCTGGAGCCCATGGAGCCATGGAGCCCATCTACACGGCCACTGCTAGGCTATGGTTCAGGTGGGAGCTGAGAGTTGCCTACAATTTGACAGACATATAATGTTGTTTGCCTGTGACACTGGGCTAGCCTGGGCCCTGCCCATGACATCAAGCTAGCCTGGGCCCAGCCAGTGACATTAGGCTAGTGTGGGCCCTGCCAGTGAAATGGGGCTAACCTGGCCCTGCCTCTGACACTGAGCTAGCCTGGGCCCTGGGAGGGGGTTTTGGCCAGGGAGAACTGGGAGACTCTGTGGACTCAGGGAAGTCACCAGTGAGGTCACCAGTGACTGAAGCTTCTTGTCAGTCGCAGAGCTGGGCAGGGGAGAACATTGCTCCTACAATCCGCAGAGACCCACCGAGCCAGACCTTCCCCCAGGGCCGCTCATCCTGCTCACCTGCTGCAAAGCCATGGCTAAGCACCAGCCGCCAGCTTTCCCGTCTTCCCCGATTTTACAGCTTTTTCTTGAGATGTCACGGCCCCTTGAGACAAGAGGAGGCAGCATCCCCAGCGCCGGCCCCCGGTCCCGGAGCAGCCCCGCCTGCACGCCCGCCTCGCGGCATGGACCGTCCGGCAGAGGAAGGAGGGCCCCGCGGTCGGCGCCACCAGCACCGGGTGACAGGGAACCATCCAGACGCCCCCGACCTGCACTCACACTCCATCTCCGGCTCACTGACCGCAGGTGGGGAATGTCGGGCTGTGGTGAGTAAATGGCAGTTTTACCACGGGATGGAAAGGGCACCCCGCCCGGCACGCCCATTCCCACAGTCCTCCGACGGTCCCTGGACCTGAAACTACAAGGCCCTCTCCCTGGACCCAATCGGGGTCACCTCAGGGGCACGTAGGGTATGAAGAGGCAAGATGAGAAATGGGCGAGACGGACCCCTGAATCCTGGCAGCTGAAGGCCACCCTCGCCGTAGGAGTCACTCCGCGGGGACCTCGGGCCCCCCCTCGCTGCGGAGCTGCCTCCCCTGACCCCTTAGGGAGTGGGCCCAGCTGCAGAGCCACCGTTCAGAGGCGTGGACCTGCGGGTGGCTGTGGGCTGTGTCCTCTGGGCCTGCATCCCCTCCTCATGGGGACTACAGGGGACCCTGTGTGGTCCCCACTCATCTACCTGCGGGGCTCGGCCTGGGTCCGCTCACTGAAAGCCGCTCTGCCCGCCCTTTCCTCCTGTGACTTTCCCGGCCGTCCTCACATCAGAGTCGTCCTATCCGCACCACATGTCTGCACCGCCCTGGAAGGGAGGCCCCAAGCTCAGGCCTCACCCTGTTCACGGCCTTGACTCTACGGCTCACTTGGTGGTGGCACCTCGTGACCTCTCCATAAACCCATGTCCACTAAAAGCAGGTGGCCTGCCCCAAGCTCCCGCCCTGTGTGTCCACGGGGGCATGACACTGCCCCCCTTCTACTGGGACTGTGGGATGACAGCACGGAAACCCAGCAGGACTCCAGGGTCAGCGCCTGCTCATGGAAGGTCCACGGCAGGCACGGCCCCTGGGCCCTCCTGGGGCTGCCTCTGTCCGGGGGTGGGGGCTGTGTTCCCTACCCCCCAGCAGGGACAGCCTGCTCCGTGCTGCAGGATGGAATGTCGGGAGGGCTGGGCCATAACCCGGGGGGAGTGGGGGGACAAGCGGGGGAACGAGTGGCCTTAGTCCTAACTCCAGCCTCCTCACCAACAGCCCCCACAGGGATCTGAGCGTTTCTGAGAGGTCTGGTTTCTCCAGCTCCTGGAGGAGAGAGAGGAAAGAGGAGACAGAGAAGCTGCCGTCTTGGTTGGGTTCCCTCATGCGGGGTCCGGCTCTGGCAGCGTCCCCGGGTCACCTCTGCTTCCTACCATCGTCCCCAGGCCTCAGTTTCCCCACGCAAACAGCACAGGCTTTGGAGAGTGCAACCGCCCTTTGTCCCTGGGCTCCAGCTGCTCTAAAATCCCGGGCAGGCGTTGTAACCTTCCGCAGCAGCCAGTTCTCTCTGCTCCTCAAACTTCCTCTTCCTCTTGTCATCTGGGCTTTTGAAGAGAAAAAGCCCCATCCCGACCCCAAGTGCATGACTGTGGCGCAGGCTTTGGGCGGGGAGCCAAGACCCTCTTGCCCATGGCCAGACCCTGCTCCACTCCCGGGCACCTGCAGACAAGCAGGGCCTGCCTGGCGCCAGCGTGGACATTGGTCAACAGGGAGAGCCCCACTTGGGGACATCTCAGGAGCCAGAGAAGCTGCCCTTCAGGTCCTCGGGGCTCAGCACAGACCACATGCAGGACACAGAAGCAGAGAGACGGGCACCCCCAACCCCGCGACCCTCGGAGTCCATTCTGATGATTCTGCTGTCCCACGGTCCCCGGGTCCAGCGAGAACACGGCCACTGCTCCAGGAAACCAGAGTCAGATACCGTGCACGCTCTCTGGGGCACGCAGCGGCAGAAGGAGACGCTCTCATCTGAAATTGGGGTGCCTCGGCCAGAGGCCAAAGGTGGGGAGGCACTGGGGTTCCAATGGGAGCAGGCCATGGCCAGGCCATGGCCAGTGTGTCCCCCGGAACCAGAGTCACCAAAAGCCATTCTCTGACACAGCCTGGGAGGAGGGTCATGGGTGCAGGAAGCCCGCCGGCAAGGAGGCACGCACAGCTGGCCTCTGGAGGGGAACACATGCCCGGAAGGGGCACCAGGGCCAGCACAGCTGCTTTGGGCCAGAACGGCCCCTTGGTTGCTGGCGAGTCTACACTGTATTTGGCTGCCTCACAGAAACCAGGGACACCCCCCCCGCCCCAGGGACAGGTGAGCAGGCCGGCCCACGAAGAGATGCTCAGTGGCAGGCACTGTCCTCTGCTCTCAGGACCAGGCGGGTGCACCGCAGCGTCTCCCGGCAGGGACAGACGGCAGATCCTAGGGAGGCAGAGTCACCCCTCCCTGCCTGGCGCGCCCTGCAGTCTAGAGCCCCGACCCTCCTTTGTGACGCTGACCTCTCTAGGCTGCTTCCTAGACCCTGCCCTCTGGCCCACGGGGGCCCTGCAGGGTGGGACTTACAATCCACACTTGAGAACGGAGGACGAGAGTTTGCAGAGCCACGGAGGAGTGGGAGAGCCGGGGTTTGAGCCTGGGGCCAGGTGGTGTGAGGTCTGGGTCCTGACCGCCCACCACGCGTGTGGAAGCCAGTCCTCACATCCCCCGATCCGGGCCTCACCGGGGGATGTTGCTGTCTCACTGGCCCACACGGACCATGAACCCTGGGGCCCAGACAGAGCTCCTCCGGGGTCTGGGAGAGGGGTGGGGGCAACCCACCCGCTAGAGCCGCTGAGCTCAGAGTGGGTGCGTGGATGCGAGTGAACGAAGGACTTCAGAGGAGACCGGCCTCCCATGCACGTGTGACAAGGTCAACCTGTGCGGTGCCCCGTTTCCGCTGAACCAGAAGACACATCCATGCGGAGGAGACTGGGGCCCAGGATCCGCGTCCCAGCAGTAGGCTAGGCCCGGAGGAGACGCAGTAAAAGCGGAACGTGCAAGCCAGACCCGTGGCCCCCTTGAATTTTCCCTGTCGCTGTGGCTTCCCCGGGAAGGACTCAGGGAGCAAATGCGCCCCGAGAAAGCCATGTTTGGCCCCATGCCTGGCAGGGCACGGCTGTTTCAATGAGTAAACTCTGTCCTATAAAAAGGCCAGTTGAACAATGTGCATTTTACGGCCTGGGGATATTTTATTTTTCCTGCGCAGGAACATGAGCAGGCTGCTGGGCTCAGAGCCCTCCGTCCTCTCCTGCCTCCTGAGATGAGTTCACAGACCCCCTTGAGCTCCAAGTAGGTGAACGGGCTACTCTCCATCCAGTTCCGCGGGGAACGCAGGCCCAGGCGGAGACGCCTTTCGGTGGCAGGGACTGAGGGCTGGACAGGGGAGGCCCAGGGCCCCACATCTTTCAGAAGGCAATGCCCGGCTCAGCTCTGAGCGGGCCCCACTGTGCGGGCAGGTGGGGCGTGAAAAGCCGGGGGGAGACCCCACATCTTCTCCAGGCAGGGGCGATGCTGATGCAGGTGCCCCCAACATCACCGTGGAGGGGCTACGCCTACGGAATCCCCTCGGGTCACAGCACCCCCCAGGGGAAGACGGATGGGGCGTGAGCGGCCGGGTGCCAGTCAGCCCTGGAAACACCTGCATCTTCCGAGTACACGAGGGGAGGGGCTCCTAGTCCCTCCAGAGCAGGAGCGGGTTCTGAACTGAAAATTGATCCCACACCACCCGGAAAAGCAGAGACAACTGCCCAGGGAGAGGCTGGGGGGGCAGCCAGGGCTTCCAAACAAACCCCTCGTGGTGAGTCACGTGGGAAACGGCGCTGGGACAACCACCTCCATGTCCCGCGGACGACGCTGCCCCGTGTCCACTCCCACCCAGAGCAGAGGCACCCCAGGAAGCGTGGGGCGTGAGGGGTGCAGGGGAGGCGTGGGGGACATTCTGGGCATGTGTTGCTCCCACCCCAGCTGGGGGCCAGTCTGAAGTTCCCTCCAGCCCATCAGAACACACAGAGGGAAAAGGCTGCGGAGGTGGGGGGAGGTGACTGGTTTCTGGACTGTTCCAGGGACGCGGGCCCCTCGCTCCCTGATGTAGCGCGGCCAGTGCCCCAGGGCCCGGCACCTCGTTCTTCCACCGGGAGACCCCCGGCTGCGCGGAAGCCCAGCGCGATCTCACGTGGGCAGCGGCGGCCAAGGTCACACGGCCGGGGTGCTGCCGAGATTATAGGAAAGAGATCCTGACGGAGGTTCAGGGCTCGTAAATCCCGGCCGCACCGCCCGCACCGCCCGCGGCTCGGAAGGTGAGAGAAACAACATTACAAAGCGAAATGAGGAGAGCAAGATTGTAGCAGGAGCCAGAGAGCAGGGGGCCGCGGGGGAGGGGGACGCAGCTCGCTGGGAAATGCAGTGCGAGCTTTGCTCGACCACACGTGGGAGGCCGACCCGGTGCCGCTGACAGAAACGCTCTCCCTCCCTGGAAAATTGATTTGTCAACAACCGGAGACTCGTCCAAAGGCATCTGAAGGTTGTTGTTGTTTTTTTAAGAAAAGACAAAACACTCCAGAAACACTTTTGGAGAACGGGGGTCTTGAAATTTCGAGGGCTGCCGAGCAGGCCCCTCTGGGCTAACAGTCTGGAAACGTGGGATTTGCAACGTCCGAGGGAATGGCACACTGTGGGCATTTTTGGCGAAGAATTCATTTGGGGGAAAAAAAAATCAAAGTTGATTTAAATCTCTGATGAGCTAAAAACTCCCTCCCACAAACCCAAGAAATGTGAATTTCCTCATTTGGGGTTGGGTTGCCTGCCAAGCACAAGGAAGGGCCCTTGACCTGACCCCGATGTGGACAGTGGTTCCCTGGAGGGGAACCCAGGCCGGGGGTGGGGGTGCGGGCTGGCTGCATCCTGGGCGAGGTGAGCGCCGCCGGGAGCTGCAACCCAACGGGCTCCTTCTGCTCTAACTGGACACGCAGGTGCAAAGCCCCCTTCCCCTCCAGCTGGCCGCGGGCCCCCCTCCCGCCCCACTCTCGCAGGTGGGATGTGTGACATCGCCTTCCAGAAGCAAGCCTAGCCTCACCCTTCACCTCCAAAGGGATTGGCACTTCCAGGGGAGGCTCAGGCTCGCAGAGTCGTTGGTGGCCGTGGCCATGGCCGTGGCTGTGGCCGTGGCGGGCCCTACGGCCACTACAGACACGAGGCCTGGGCTGAGAGCGGCCATCACTTATACTTCAGTGTCTCTCCTTCCTTTTTGTTTTTTTTAAACTCTCATTGGAGGTGAACGATACTGTGTGTCAATTGCCAAATTCCAACACTTAATTGCTTCACTTCTGGAAATTTCATGGCGGGGGTGGGGGACGTAGGTTCTCATTTTTCACAGAAAACTCCGGGCACAGGCTCATTGCTGCAGATCTTTTGCCTAATTAAGAGCATACCCCATAAACACAAATAAATAAATAGGGCAGGCACGGGCAGATGAAGCCAGATATCCTTCCTCAGCTCGGAAAGGAAGCCTCCACAGCAGAAGGAGAGAGGTCACGGTCGGGGATCCCCAGAGAGGAGGGTCTGCTCTGCCCAGGCCCCAGGTAGCACGGCCACGGCTCGTCCAAAGAAGCCCCCCAGGGCTCTGTCTTGGCTGTGCTGCTCCCAGACGGGACCAGGATCCAGACGGAAGTTCACCCTGGGTGGGAGATCAGGCTGGGGGCCAGCAGAAGGAAACTCAGGCCAGGCTCCAGCTCGAGGTGTCTCTGCGCTGGAGGTGTGCCGGGCAAGGGACGTGGGGATTCGTCTCATCAGAGCAGAGGGAGGCCTGACCACGGAGAGCCGGAGCCCGTCATGCCGGACAGCAAGTACAGAGCTCACTGAACCAGGTGGTCAGAACCCGTGACCCGGGATGCAAGTCGCCTGGCCTGGGGGGGAGCCTGCACGTGGGCCTTGCCAGGCAAACACCATCAGTTTATAAAGACCTTCTCATTCACCTGTGTGCCCTGAGCCTGCCTCAGTTTCCCTATCTCTCCTCCTCCCTGAAAGGGAGGATCTGAGATGCAAAAATAGAGAGGGACCCAGTGGGAGGCGACTGTGCAGCCACCCAGACCACCGTGGCCTTCAGTGGCGCCCCGGGACACACAAGAAGGTGCCAGGCCCATGCCCGGCCGGCAGGTGCGTGGTCAGGAGCAGACGGCCTCAGAGCTCCAGAGAACCTGCCCCATCAGCCAGCCCACATATACAGGGCTCCAGCCCTCTGGACTGGACACGGTACTGGTCTTCAAGAAGCTCGTGGCAGGCAAGGCCCACCGGTAGCCCCTGAAGGCCTGGGCAGGGGAGCCTAACTGGGGACCTCCTGCCTGCCCTAGGAACCAGGAAGTTCAGCCCAGGCACCCAGAGAGGACCAGCCATGGCTCCCTTCCACAGTTCCAGGAAGCCAGTCGGCCTGGGAGCAGGTTGCTGATTTCCAGGAGGGACAGGTGAGCCCCTTCTGGGTTCGGTCTCAAGCCTACAAGTTACGGATCCCCTGTTTCTCAAAAGGGGACACCGAGATTAGAGCACTGACAGCAGCAGGTCACAGAACTTGCCCGCGGTGGGTGCAGGGTTCCAAGGGGGTCTGTCTGAGCACAAAGCCTATCCCGCCAACCACTACCAGCCAGGCTGCGAACACAGATATCACCCCTGCCTGGATGGAGCATCAGAACACCTCCGCTTCCCTGGGAGGACTGTCCAGCTCTCGCCCTGGGGCAGCGTCCCCTTCCTCCCCCATCCCAGAGCAAAGCAGTTCGGAACCATGTTCAGGGAGCTGAGCCTGACATATCATTGTCCCCCCAGACTCAGCTGGGTAGTAAGAGGAGGCTTCGTCCTTGGGCTGCGGGATGGTTTCAACCCCATGGGGCAGCCTGCCCCATCACCGCGGCTCTTGAAGGCCCTCAGGCCCCCCGCAGCACCCGCAGAAACGGCAGGTAGCCCGATACTGTCCATGTGTCTTCAAGGCCGCGATGCTACCCACACATGCATGTTCCACTGGGACCTCAAGAGGGTCAAGGGTGGGTCCTGGGCACCAGCCCCTAGAGCACTTAGATGTGCTCATGGCCACTGGCAAAAACAGGAATGAACTGGGACCAAGGGGGCAGGATGGAAACAAACCCTGTGTGCTCCGAAGCCCGGCGCAGCTGCTGCCGATGGGCCTGGGCGCACCTGCGCTCCCCACCTGCAGCTCACAGACAGCCCCCACCCAGGGCCGTCAGCCTCCCCGCCTGGCCTCCACACCACCACTGCAACCCACCAGGACACCCCCACCCCCAAACAGCCCGGTCTGCTCCGTATCTCCAGACTCTGTGTTCTCGAAGCGGGCAGGAGCCCTGGGGATCCGCACCGGCAGACGCAAGCTGGACTCAAATTCTCCAGGGCGCGGGCAGAGCGGACGGTGCCTCCCGGGCTCAAATGTCCCGGGCCAGCGGCCTCCGCTCTGGGCCCGCACCTCAAATTTCGGTGACAGAGCGGCCGCAGAAAGCATCTGTCTTTATCGGTGGCCTGCGTGAGCTCCATATCGCTGTGGCCTCTCACCCCTAGCATTCCACGCCTCCCAGGGGGGGGCAGATAATCCCACAGAGGGCTTCATGCCAGAGTCCCCGCGCTTTCTCCAGGGCTGAGAGCTTTGACTCCGTCACTGCTGGTTCGCGGGAACCTCCTTACTGGGCCCCAGGGTTCAGATCGAATGTCCCTTTGAAAGGGCCAGAGGGGACCCTGTGCCCCTTCTCCTGCGTCTGCATGACACCAGATCCAGCCCGTCCTGCCGTGCTCTTGGAGGCCATCCCCTGCCCCACCCTAGAGGTACGGGCCCCCGACACCCCAGGGCCCCAAGGACTGCCATTCCCAACAAGGGAGGAGGGAAAGGCCTGTCCCCTAGCCCAGCAGGTGCCACGATCCTTTCTCCTGCTGGGGCCCACGAGCTAGTGCTTGGACTTGGCCTCCTGGCCTCCCAGTCTCCCTCTCCTTGTTTCGGGGCCAGGGAACCCCGTGACAGCTCCCAGCAGGAGCATCCCTTCACCACCAAACTTGCTCTGCTCTGGTATCTGCCCATGGCTCTCCTGAACCGTCCAGGAAAACGCCCAGGGTCTGGCTTATGTAGTCATGTGTGTGCGTGTGTGTGCATGTGCATGTGTGTGATGTGTGTACACACTGTGTTGAGTAAGTTGTCCCAGTGTGTGCCTGTACATGGCTTGGTGTGTGTGCACATGTGAACGTGCCTACATATGGATACATGTAAGCACGTGTGAGCTCATGTGAGCATGCCTACATATGCATGTGTGTGTGCGCTATGGGTGTGTCTCCATGTGCATATGTGTGAGCATGACTACATATGCACATGTGTGGGCATGCGTGCGCACACGCAAGCACATCTACATATGCATACACATCAGCATGTGTGAGCATGTGTGAGCACGCCTACATATGCATACATATGTGCACATGGGAGCATGCCTAAGCATGTGTGTGCACGTGTGAGCGAGTCTACACATGCACACGTGTGAGCATATGTGAACATGTGTGAGCACGCCTACATATGCATGTGCGCACTATGAGCATGTCCCCATGCGCATATGTGTGAGCTTATGCACTGGTGGGGGCCTTCCTGTGTGCACATGTGCTTGTATGTGCACGGCAGTGCATACAAGAACCGATTACAGGAAAATCCCACTGTCCCATGGATCCTAGAGCAAGTCCTAAACTCGACCATCTGGACATGTCGACGTGCTCTCAGCAGCCAGAATGTTCCCGGACAGCAGCAGAGAGAGGGGCAAGAGCTTCCCTTCTTCCAGGTTTGGGACCTGCCATCCAGTATCCCCAAATCCTCTGGCACAAAGTTAAGCAAAAGACCCCAGAAGACAGGGTTCACCACGGACTCTAAGTCCCCACCCGGCTGTGGGTCCCAGGTCCGGCAGGACAGCTTGCCACCGTCCCAGGCGCTGCTTCTCCTGGAAGCCTGGGGAACAGAGTCTCCAAACCCAGTGAAGACACGGACAGCGCGGCAGCCCAAGGTCCCCCGGACCATCACCAGCTGTCCGCACGATGGCGGGCTCCGCCCCTTGGGCTGGGACGGCTCACGCCTGCACGGCTGCTTGACCCCATGTCCCTGCTTCATTCACATGCCATCGTCACATCGTTTCAGATGAGATTTTCTACCTGTGGGCCATGTCCAGAGCCCCCCCACCCCCGCCCCGGCCAGACTCCTCCACCCACACACTTGCACACGAACCTGCCTTCCCTCAGGGGCAAGAAGGTTCCAGAAACCCAAAATAGCTGCTGACAAAGACAGCCTGGACCCTGCAAATGTCACAGCAATGATAATACTGCATTCACGTGCCTTCGACCTCACGTCCGTCTGAGCCGGTGGGAGACGTCAGGCGAGGGGCCGCGGGAGCACCAGCCCCGGAGAGGAGGAAGGAGATGTGGGGCTCACCGCCATCGGACACGCGGATGGAGTCTCAGTTTTCCAACCGGGCCAGCCCTTCTCGGCTGGGAAGGGACAGAGGCAGAACTGGATGCCACGTCTGCCTCGCAGGATCTAGAGAAATGCCCCCAGCACTGCGGGGCAGGCTGAAGGTACCGGGGCAGGAGGGCACGGGACACCGGCCCCGGCCCCTGTTCCATCCTAACGCAGCAGGGATGGGATAGGTCAGCGAACCCGGGAGCTGACCCGTGGTGACAAGGGCACCATGAGTGTGGCCCGCGTGTGGCCCCCAGTCCAGCCCCGGTAAGGACAAAGGATGATGTCTCAGGGCGCCACCTCTGCTTCTCTGAAACTAAACTCACCATCAGCCGGGGTTTCCTTGGGGGATGTCCTTGGAGCCCGGCAGGTTGGGGGTCCCATCCCTGTTGGGGGTCCTGCTTATCAGGAGCTGTCCTGTGTCTCTAAGCCTGAGCCAAGGGTGACTCAGATGGAGGGACGGGCCGGCCTGGAGGTGCTCGTGCTGGACCTACTGGGGTCCTGCTTGCTCCTGAAGATCACAAGCGGCAGGAGGTCTCCCCCGAGGCGTGGCCTGAGACCACCCCGCCTGTCTTCCCTTCACTGGGGGCGAGCCTGCCCCCCAGGGCAGCAGGTGGCCCACCGCTGTCCTCTGCTGTACCCAAGATTAGCTGAGATGATGGAGCGGCTTCTCCCCTCTGGGATTCGGGAGGTGAAGACCACATACCAAGTCCGAGGCGGAGCTGGCGGCCCTCCGACCCGAGGAGCCTTGGGAACTAGCTGGACAGTCACCCCCCTCCCCGACGGCCCGCGGGTGATGTTCACAGGGGCGCTCACCCTCCATCGCCCCCGGCCTGCCTGCCGGCCCAGGGTCTGGGGCCTCTGCCTCTGGGCTGGCCAAGGAAGGGAGGCCTCGGCTTGGTTTTGCCTTTACAGATTCAGGGAGTGTCAGTGGCTTGGAGGGGAGACGTCATCGTGGCCTCTAGGTGCCCCTCCCGGTCGCCCTGTGACCAGAATGTGCCCCTTTGCCAGTGACCACCACCCCGTGACAGGGACCAGCACCACGAGCACGGCTTCTCAGGAGGTTCGCCTCCGGCCTGGGGGTCCGATGTCCTGCAAAGCCTGCTGCCGGCCTCCCGGCCTCCCGGCCTCCCGGAGCCGTCCGTGGCTCACTTCCCAGCAGCCCCCACCCCCGCCAGCCACAGGCCCTGCACAGGAGGCCAAGGATTACTCCAGGGCCGAGTGAATAAAGAGTCGGGGGCTCTTTGTCAGAAAAGACACGGCTGCTTTCCTCCTCGCCCCCTCCCTCACGGTGCCAGGGGGAGTCTGTGGGTCAAGGAGGGGCCCCCAGGGGCTTACAGGACCCTGCCAGGGCGCTGGGCTTCTCTCCCCGTAGCCGCGGCCCCTCCCCTGGAACGAGGGCGGTCCGTCAGCATCGGGAGGCAACCTAAAACCCCGGCCAGGGAGCACTGGGGTTACAGCAAAGAAGGACCCCTGTGTGGGCTGCCAGCCGTGGGGGCCGGGCGGGGTGGCCAGGCTGGGCCTCGGACCAAGTCCGCCGCCATAATTAGCAGATGAGATTCAGTAACAAACAGCTTCGAGCGGCTTTATCGAACTCTTAGAAGATTAACACCTTCGATGAAGAGAGAGTTAAGACTCGGGGCCCCTCTGCTCTGCAGTTCCGGCTCCGGCTGAGAAACGAGAGCCCCTCTTGGGCCTGCCCTCGGCTCCCCCCAGGGTTCCGGGGACTTGCTTTCCAGTGGCCTGTGCAGTCTTTTTGTTTGGCCGCGAATGTGCAGCCCGTCGCACGCGCACAGGCGCACACACCCCGGCTCCCTGGCCACGGCCGGAGCGCCCCGAGTCGAGGCGGGAGGCCCCCATCTCACCGGCTCGTTATCAGAGACGCGGGGGACACGCGCAGCGTCTCCCCTTGTCCCCGACTGCTTGTTGCTGCTCGGATCCCATCGGCCCGGAAGAAGACAGGATGACACCGAACAGGAACCCGCGACGAGTCCTCCTGCTGGGAAAGCGCGCCGGCCTCTCCGAGGCGCACGGTCCGTGCCGGCCGCCGACCCGTGTGTGAAAGCCCGGGCTGTTGGCGCAGTCGCCGAACGAACTTTGGGAGGTCTGAGGCCAGCACCCGGCCCAGCTCGGCGGCCCTATTGCTAGTAACGTCAAATCACTTCCAGGGAAAAATCGATCTGTCCCTGACAGGTTTTCCTCCCGCTAACGTGATAAATAAATAATTAGCCACGTTGTCAGGCTGTTTCATTAAAGCAAAGGACGGCTGGACTGGACGGCGATGGAGAAGCCGATCGCTGAGACGCAGTCCGGCCGCAGCCCCACATTTCATGGTACCATTTGTGTCCTGTCAGTCACTAGCTGTGCGCTCAGCCCGAGCTGGGAACTGAATGCCGTATTCAGAGAGGTGCGCACAGGCGTGTTACTGCAATTTAATATTTTCGCACACAGACACATCATTATCTTGGAACCTGACACTGCAGCATAATTCTGTAATTTTTCAAGAGGCCCTAATTTTTCTCAATGTGAGCGCTAGGGCCCAGGATTTTCCAAACAGCTCCGTCTCCTCTTTGTCTGTTCCGGGGACACAAACGTGCAGGGAGGTTCGCACAGACCGCCTGCTCTCCACCTGTGGACTTTCCTGCTGCCTTCTCCCTCAGCCACCAGCTGCAGACGGCTCTGGGCCCCACAGCCACGGTTCCAGACACCGCAGAGAACCGAGCTGCGTGGGGGGCTCCGTGCAGAGCCCAAGTGGGCAGGGATGGTGCAGCAAAGAGCGAGGCCTGAGGGTGAGCCTCACGCAGACACAGCCCCACGCTTGCCCACGGTGCATGGCCGCACCCGCGTGGATGGGTCTGCACCCCCCGGCACCATCTCTGCACACAGACCAGAGGAAGGGGCTGTGCCAGGGGCTGCGTCTCCCTCCAGCAGCAGTGGCTCTGGCCCACAGAAACGCCCCCCAGTTTTCGGGCAACTCAAGAATGCACTGGCTTTCGCAGGAGCGAGAGGAGGGAGAAGTTTGCAAGGGAGGCCAGACCCTGCAAGGAAGCCTCCTGGAATGAGCAAGTGGCAGCCTAGAGGACACTGGCCCGGCCCCACGTGCACGCCACACCCCACGCTCACTGCCGCGGCCCAAGCAGCTCTGTAGAAACTGACACTATAGACGTGGTCACAAGCTCCCCTCCAAAAGGGACTTGGGGCCTTCCGGCAGCATGGTGCCCTCCTCCGCACCAAAGCCCCAGAACCAGTGCCCAGGACCACTCGGGATCTGACCCTGATGACACCTGCCTGCTTGGGAAGCTGGGCCATCGGCGGGCCCTCCGCGCCGGGGGTGGCAGAGGCTCTGCAGCAGGAGGGAGGAGGTGTGGGGGACCTGCGAGGGTGGACACCCCACGCTTGCCAGGGGCCAGCAGGGCTCTCCCGTGGTCACCATTTGGGCTCCTCCGGTGAGCGTAATTTCCAGTCTTTGTTTAAGTGTTTTAAGGACTGATGCGGCCCGGCCTCTCTGAAGACGCTGTCACAGCCCATTGAGCAGATACAAATGTCTGAGTGCTTTTCCATACGTGCCCCTTTCCCTCGGAGACGCAACCAGAATGGAAGTCTATTATGGAAATCCATATTTCAGCATAATATTGACTACCGGCTTCTGAATATAGATATGGGGATTAAACCGTGTCCCAGGAAAGAGTTCCCAGCCATAGCGAGTCCCCATTCATCACGCGTCGACCCAGGCATCTCATCCCAGTGCCGAAGTGTCGGAGATGCCCGGCCTACGCCAGGTGCCAGAGACAAGCACATGTTTCAAGGGAGCCACTGAATTTAAAACACGGAGATTCACAGAAGCAGGCAAATGGGCAAAGCTCCCGTCCAAGCATCCCTCCCTCTCGGCCCCTCCTTCTGGCCTTTCTGATTTGAAACAGACCCACTTGCTGGGGGTCCAGCCACCCCGCCAGCAGAGACACCCGAGAGGGAGCTGCCGCCAGAAGCAATGAGGTTGGGGGTGGCCCATTGGTCTGATCTGCCTTTCTCCTCAATCAAACAGCCTGGACACAGAAGTCCAGACCCCAGGGCAAGGACCTGTGGCCCCAGACTCGTCACGCTGACCAGAGTGTGGTGACGTGACCAGGCCTGTCCCTGGGGGTCCGGCCCACAGCCAGGCGGCCTTGGGGGGCCTCGGGCACATCTCAGAGCCCTGCACGCAGTAGGCCCAAGGACAGCGTGCTCTGCTCCAGGGGCAGGAAGGAACGGACAGACGGCACGGAGCCCCCAGAACAAACAGAAGACCCTGACACCCCCAGGAGCTGGGGGGGCCTCTGGGAGGGGAGAAGAGCCGGCATGCGAGACGGACGGAAGGGTGGAGAAGGGACGGGGGGGAACGGGGAGGCAGCAGGGGGGCACGGCTGGACTCTGTGTGGGCGAGCATCTGGCTGCCCGTCAGAGGGGCCGAGTCAGACCTGGGTACCCGTGCTTCTCGGTTGGGAAATAAAACCGCGAGCTAAGGCTGTGGTGTGCGTGTTTTCCTCCGAGGCTGAGCTGCACGGCCAGAACCAACGCAGGGCAGAGCGGCTGAGCTGGAGGGCTTCACGACGGGCGCGGCCGGGATACACAGAGCAGGGTCACGTGCCGGGGGCTGCACCCCACACCCTCGGGCGGGCAGGTGCACACCGGCAGGCTTGCACATCCTCCCTATGGCCACCCCTGCCCGGGAGAGCCCAGGATGGCTCAGGAGGCTGAGGGCCCGCACAGCATTTCCCCAAGCGGACCAAGGGAATAAACCCCAAACTCACTGCCTGTCTGCAGTGGGAATTCTGCTCCCCCTCCACCCAGTCCCAGGACCCCAGCCAACATCACACCGGACCCTTCTACAACATTCCATGCTGTCCCACTTGCTGGAGGCTGGGGGGGCAAGTAAGATGTAGACGCACATAGGTATTTGGGGTGCTGGTGAGAGGGCGAGCGGGCAGGCAGAAGGCAGTGAGAGGAGCCTATCTGATGGCGGGGGGGGCATGCGGGCAGCACGGGTGGGATGCGGGACCCAGGGCTGCGGCGCACACAGTAGGGAGCCAGAGTGAAGCGGGTGCTGGGGTTCTGGGGCAGGGCCAGGCCTGTCCCACAGGAGGTCTGGAGAGGAGCACCCAGGTCCGGGGCTCTATAACCGCACCAAGCCTCCGACTGTCTTATTCTCTCTGAAGTAAGGAAGTAGACGAAGGCCTTACTTCTTGACACTTGACTCAGCATCAGGTTGAAAGCAAAGCACAGGCCTGAGGAACCACCCTGGACACGTGAGTCAGGGGTCTGGGTCCGAAACCCAGCCCCGCAAGTCACACTCCTGATGAGCAGGCAGGGCCTTCAGAGCTAAGGACACGGCGCCCGTGTCCCCTCGATGCCCCCATCATCCTCCGCACTGGAATCCATCAGAGAATACCAAATCTACCCGAACGCATGGGGGGTGGGGGAGTCGGGGAGGCCGAGGGCAAGGCTAGGGGTCAGCCCTCAGTCCAGCCAGAAGTGCCTGAATATGCCTCCCGCAGCCTCCCCCTCCCCAGGAATCCCCTGCTGGGACCTGGGAAGCCCTCCCAGCAGCCACAGTCCCATCCCCAGCTAAAACCGGGCTGACTGTGGCCTCTTCTTCCTCCTAACCCCCCACCCCCACCCCGTGGAGCTACCTGGGGGTGGGAGGGGACAAAACCCTGGAGGAAGCCCGAGGCCAGTCTGAGCCCCAGTGTCTCTGCCCCTTGGCAGCAGCCGCGTTCCCGGTCCACCTCCACGCTGGGAAGAGCCAGTGCCTACTCAGCAAGGGCTTCAAGTCACCTCAAAGTGCACCCAAGAGCCCGGAGCCTTCCCCCAGCTCCCTGCTCCTCGATCGATGGGACCCTCCGATGGATCCGGATCCCTCGTGAGCCCCTCTAGGCACTCGGCCTCTGGAGGGGGGGGGCGCTGGCCATCACCTGCGTCACCTGCAGGGTCCGCCCAGGCTGGGTGCGAACTCCCGCCGAGATTGCTGATCGCCCCCCCCCCCCCCCCCCCCCCCCGCCTTCCCCAAGCCCTTCCGGAAGTGTTCTGTCACCAAAAAGCGGCCGAGTCTGGGGAGTTTTGCAGAGAATGCTCCCGCCAGGTTCAGAAAGCCAGTGCATAAGGGTCACTGGTTCTCCCCCTCCCGAGCAGGGTTTTGGGAGTGAGCAGAACCGACGCTGTTCCTCGCTTCCCCAGGTGTGAGCCGGGAACACCGGCCCTGGGATGTTTCTGCCCCCACGCCAATGAAGCCCTACATCCCGCTCTGCTTCCGGATCCCTCTGCCCACTGGGGGGCGGGGGGCAGGTGGAGGCACTGCGGCAGGCTGCGGCACAGGCAGGCGGCACAGCGTCCCGGCTCCCCCCGCACCCCGCACCGGCCCCTCCAGCCCCAGGCGCATTTTAGACCGGGTCGGGTCAGACCAGAATGAAAAGGTGACCCACCTTATCACGTTTGCTTAAGGACAGGGTCCACCGTCTCCACCCTGAAACACGCATGTTTGGGGCTGGGCGTGGCACAGACATCAGTATGTACAATGGGCACGGGGTAACGCAGAGCCCGACTTAGCGGAGGTAAAATATTCACCAGGACCCAGCCATGTTTCAAAATGATTATAAATTATTTTAACAGTGCATTTGCAAAGGGTTATAAAAACAGCCATAATATATTTTTTTCCTTAGATTCTAGAATTACCAGTGTGACAGCTAATGCAATAATGATTTGTTTCAAATGCCAGTGTTTAAGCTGTATAAAGCTGATTTTATACATTTTTCCAGTAGGCCGCATTGTAGTTAATGAAATTAAACACACCAATCGCATTTGTCCCCAGGGGACGAGGAACTGAACACACCACTGGTTTATTTTTTTATTAAAATAAATTGCAGCCAGCAAGATGGACTAATTGCATACAGAATTGAAAAAGAAACATTCCATTGATATAATTAAGCCAATTTTCATGGACAGAAATAGTTATAGTGGATATAAAATAAGCAAAGCCTTCACCAGAATCTGACTTCCCTCCTTTTTTGCACAGAATGTTAACTATTAAACAAACATGTATCTCGGGGCCGAGGCACGGCTCTCTGTGAGCTCCAGGGCATTGTTCCTGAGTCTCAGGAGAGGCTGGCCGGGCGGGCCAGCCAAGGATTTGATGGCAGAAGCCCCAAGAGAGAGAGTGGTAGGGCAGGAAGAGGCCCTCCCCATTGCCCTGCCCCCCCCCCCCCGCCAGAGCTCAGGGGCACTGGCCAGCCCGGAGGGAGAAGCACAGCCCCGAGGTCCCGGGAGCAGCGGCGGTTCAGGGCCGGACCTGGAACTACAGCCTTGAGCTCCTTCCTCCCGGTGGCTCAGGTCCCCGCAGCAGCGGCTCCACCTCTCCCTGATTGCCTGGGGGGGAGGGGCGGTGATGATTTCCCTCCAGATTTGGGGTGAGGGTGGGCGGGCAGGCCAGCCCTCCACCTCCTGCATTTGCTCAGGCGAAAGGCAGTACGTGGCGGGGGGGGATGCTGATGAGGCTGACCCTGGTCGGCGCTGCTGCCATTCCGCACCTGCCCTTGGGAGGAGACACCCAGCGCCAGGGACCAGGGCTGGAAAACCCTGGGGCAAAGCCTCTTGCCCGGCCTGGGGAGTCCGGACCCTGCCAAAGAACAGCCAGTCTGGGGGAGGCTGAGGACCCAGTTAGCGGGTTGTGTGCACAACCTGTAGGGGCACGGACATCTTATTTGCTTTTAAAAAACCAGACCGGTTTCAAGCTAAGCACTGTCCTTGGGAAAATGCTTAAACCTTGACACATAAAAAGAGAAAATCCGCTGGCATTAAGTACAGCGTAGAGCACCCTAAGGAAGGGGGCAGGGGAGGGTGTCCGAATAAGAAAGCTTGGGGAGCTTTACCTACGTGGCGTTCAGGTTCATCCTTAACTTGCTGTGTGGCCTCGAAAGAGCTACTTGACCTCTCTGTGTTTGGGACCTTTTTACCCCTAAAAGTGGTGCCCCCGAGGCCAAATCCCCTCCTCAAGGTCAGTGAAAAGGAGTGTGGGGTCCTGTCTAGTAAGTGGACCAAGTGTGCCTTTGAGGTTCCCGGACCCCCTCCTGCCTCCCAGAGGATCGGGCACTGACAGGGACAGGGGCAGCTGCTAGGGCTGCAGCCCATTCGGGCCTCTCAGTGGGCAGGTGCGTGGGGTGAGTGCCCGGGGCCAGTGCACCCCCTTGGGCGAAGCCGGCCCGAAGATGCACGCCAGGTAGAAGGCAGTGCTGCTCTCGCAAAGCCGAAGCCCGACCTCCACCCTGCGCTTCGGTTCCCCTCACTGTCTCCCTCCTCCCCACACCACCCTGACTTTGACCCAGGCGCCCGGAGCGCTCTCTGGATTCTCTGTGCCCAGATCCCCAAAGCGACTGCGATGGGGACACGGGCTGACGCCCCACAGAGTCTGGGTCAGGGTCAGGAGTCAGGGAGTTGGGAGCTGGGAGCCCGCCCTTCTCTGTCCCGGAAGCCAAGAGGCGGAGACCCTTGGGGCCCCATCACCGGCCCCCGAGGAGGAGGAGGAGGGGGAGGGGGAGGAGGAGGAGGGCGCCGATCCTCGGGCTGAGCTCGGGTGAAGGGCGCCCGGGTGGCAGGCACTACCTCAAGCCGGCTGCTTCGTGTAAACGGCCGGCAGAGCCGTTTCCGCGGTGCGGTAGTTATGGGACTTTGTGCGTGCGGAGAGCGGGGGGGGGGGGCTGCAGCAGCGCTGGCTCAGCCCGGGGTCCCCAGGCCCCTCCGCCGGGCTGGCCCGCACTGTCTACAGCCCTGGGCAGTCCGCGTCTGTGCGCCACCGCCACCACACCGCGCAGCAAGGCCCGGCTCTGTCCCTTCGCCAAGTTTCCTTCCCGCAGGGGGACAGTACTTGGGCTGTCCTTGTCCTCCCGGGCCCGCTACGCGAGCTGTAGCGTCCAAGACTTGTTACACGGGTTTGATTCAAAACCTGATAAATTGTCTTTAACGCTATTTGAAATTTTTAAACGAAATTATTCAAAAGATTTTTAATCCTGGATAATTTTTGTTGAAACTCTAATTATACATCACCTTAATTACCAGCCCCAGCCCCCCAAGGATCCCTAATTGCCTCCTAATTGAATAAAACAGGGGGCTAATCGAGCCTACAGCGGCCCTACGAGCTGGCGGCCTCCCCCTAGGGGCCCGGGGCGGGGGAGCCTCCGGCTGGTCCCACCGCCAGCACCCGGCCTCCCAACAGAAACGGCAGGACCAGGTCCCCTGCCCCGTGCTTTGCCCAGAAGGGGAACTCGGGGTTCTGGGGAGCTGTGGGGGCCTGCAGGGTCCAGCAGCCCAGCCCGCACCTGCTCCCTCCCAGGGCCAACAGGAGGTGCGGGGCGACCTGATGGGTGTCCAGTGGTAGAGACCTGAGGGCACAACTGGTGCCCTTCCCCTGGGAGCCAGCTCCGAGGTCACCCGACAGACGGGACTTGGCATCCACCCCCACTCACAGACCTGGGCGCCCAGGCACACCCGCGGGGCCAGTGGCAGAGCCAGAGCCCTCAGGCACTCAGTGCATGGCCGCGGGGCACCTGGCCTTGGCCGCTGGCTCTGCACCCCGTCCCTCCCCCGCAGCCTCGGTGTTTTCGCCCGAAGCGGGGTGAGACGCTCGACTCCTGCCGGACATTTCCTGGCACTGCCGCCCTCCCAGGCGTCCAGAAAGGAGGCTGCCATCCCGGCTGTGGGGAGACGGGGCAAACATCCCCTGGCGGGCGGCACAAGGGCAGGGCACTGCAGAGCCAGAGCCAGGCTGGTTTCGGCGGCCCGGGAGAAGGAGCCGCCTAGGAGCTCAGCCTCCAGCCGGGCTCCCAGCACCCTGCCACACACACACCCCTTCCTCACCCACATCACGCTCAATCGCACACACCAGACACCCAAGTCCTGCCTGGACCAGAGATAGCAGCCGCCCACCTCCACCCCAGGGGCGAGGTGGCAGCTGTCCTGGGGACACTGTCCCCAGGCCTGGAATATATCCTGTCTGGTTGTCAACCACGTCCATGGTAAGCAGGTCTCAGGGGCGGCTCGAATGGGGGCCAGGACTGGACTCCGTCTCTGGGAACACACCCTTCCCGACACAGGGCCCCCCAGCCGTGCGACGAGGAGGTCAGGAGGCTGTCTTGGCTGAGATGACCCCCCCACCTGGCTCGCAATGGTGGCAGACACACAAAGCTTTTGTTAGGCACTTTGCTGGGAAGTATAGGGGAGGGTCGGCCCCAATTCCCCACAGGCCAGCAGCGCCCTGGCCCGTGTGAGGGACCCTGGACCCACCTGTCTTCACTCTGCCCCCAGCTCCTAGGTTCACACTGAGGAGGTGCTCAGCGCGCCAGCAGCCTCTGCCCTCGGGAAGCTGGACTCGGAGCCCCCCGTGTGGGCCCAAAGGTGCTGCTAGCTCGGTCAGCATGCAGGCCCAGCCCCAGAGACCCCCGGGGGTGGGGTCCTAGGGAAATACGTACGAAATTCCAGCCCCAGATGCGACCTCTGGGGCAGCCCTTAAGCTCTGACTCAGGGGGTGACCCTCACGGACCCGGCTGTCCTTCCGGGTGGGCCTGACACATGGCGTGAGGCACAGCCCAGCCCCACATTCTGGCCTATAACCGTGACCTCTCCTACCTCCCCCAGCCCCCCGACCCTGGCCGTGAGGTTCTCTGGGAGGCCCTGGGGCTGCCCTGCTGCCTCAGCTCCAGGTAATAGAGTCGAGTCCCCAGGGACATCCACATCTGCTTAAAATATTGTCCAGTGAAATGAAATTCCCCCACGGATCCTGGGCTCTGTGTCAGGCAGCGTGGCCGGTGGCTGCCTGCGCCACCTTCCTGGGGAGGGCTGGGGGTGCCCTCCGGGCTCAGAGGGCTCTCCAGGGCGTGCTCAGTGCGGGCTCCGTGGTGTCTGCCCCTGACACACTCGCTCCCTGCTTTGGCGTTTCCTCACCGAAGACTCCTGGGAAAGGGAGACCTGTGCTCCGCCCCACCTCGGTCGGGTCTGGTTCTCCGGCCTCCGGGCAAGGCTGTGGGATGCCACCGGCCCGGTTCTAGGTCCAGAGAAGAGCCCTGGGGGGCCACCTTCCCCACCTGTCAGGGCGGAGCAGACAGGGAGGGAGCCGAGGGCCACCCGGAGGGCCCACTGGGCGCGGGACGCTCCCCGGTTCCCTGGGCTGCGCTGGGGGCACTGAGCCGGCCTCTCGCTTGCTACGAAGGCCCAGCGGCAGGAGCGCGGCACTTCCCACCTTCTCCCGGCTCCAGGCCCTTCCCCAGCCACTGCGGGACCCTGGCAGCTTGCGGCCCAGGGGCAAGACTCAGAGGAAGCTGCTGCGCTCACATGGACCGAACATGCACGGGAACCCCCACACCCCGCAGCCGCGGGCACACAGGTAGCGGGCCCACAGCCCTGGCGCACCAGCCACAAGACACTAGGGCCTCGTTCGCACCAAGAGGGGCTAGAGGTCACGGGAGACCGAGGAGGCCGAGGCCCTGAGCACGGGGCAGAGGAGACAGGCTGGAAAGTGGTGTCTCAAGGACGAGCCCAACACAGCGGCGGGGAACTCCAGCGGGGACCCGCAGAAGCGGGGAGCTGCTTTTCCCCCCGCGCTCCGCGGCGGATGCAACCCCTACCACCGAGGGGCCGCTGTCGGGGGAGCCGGCCCACCCAGCCAAGGAAGCAGAACTTCTTCGGAAAAGTGTCGGGAGTTTCTGCCCACCAGGCTCATGCTTAGGGGCTCAGCCCTGGCGCGGTGGGGCTCGGCCCGGCCGCGTCAGGCCGAAGAGGAGCGAGCTGCACGGCCCGGCGGTGGGGCAGGGATCCCAGGGGCAGCGGGCCCCGGCGCCCCTGCCGCGGGTGGGCGGGCGGGCGGCCGGCGGAGGAGGGGGCGGCGAGAGCGGGCGGCTCCGGTTCCTTCCCGCGCGGCGCTCGCCGCTTCGCTGCAGCCGGGCCTCGGCGGGGCTTCGGGAGCCGCGCTCGCCCGGCCGCGGCGCCGCCGCTCCCACCTGCCCTCTGCCCGGGCCGCGCTCCCGGGCCCGCGGGACTCTCGGCCGATGGCGCCGGCGGCCGGAGCGCGGAGGGCGCGCGGGTGGCCCCGA